>CM053406.1:1719923-1730653 GCA_028644305.1 Xerus rutilus | reverse complement strand
GACCTCTCAAAGTCTCATTTACTCATTTGCAAAATGCAGATAATAGGATTCAACATATGTATGAAAAGGATTAAATGAGGCAACAAAAAGGAAGCATTTAGAGTTTAAAGGCCCTGCACTTAGTAGGCCCTCAATAAACAAAGTTGGTGGGGTTTTTGTTTTTTGTTTTTGGTACCAGGGATTAAACCCAAGGGCACTCAATCACTGAGCCATATCCCCAGCCCTTTTGATTTTTTATTTTGAAACAGGGTCTCACTAAGTTGTTTAGAGCCTCTCTAAGTTGCTGAGGCTATCTTTCAACTTATGTTCCTCCTGCCTTAGCTTCCTAGCCACTGGGATTACAGGCATGCACCACCACACCCAGGTTCACAACTGTTATTTGTATTATGATTATGTAAGACATACTATAGAAGTCAGTGAAATGTGGAGGAGGTATGAGAGAAACCAGCAGTGGAGCGCCCTATGACAGCTGAGAGAATCTGAACTACAGGTCTGGGAAAGCGGAAAGGGGGGGCCAGAACACAATAGGCTGAGGTTGTTACAGTCATACTTTAAAGTCTTGAAGAGTCATGATAAAGTGTCACAATTTATACAAAACTTTAAGGTCCATAAGGAGAAGCTGAGCAGGAGAATTAGGAAGAGGGACTGCAAGTACAGGTTGAGCATGCCTGTCCTGAAAATACAAAATCCTCCAAAATACAAAACTTTTTGAGTGCTGATATGTTGTAATATTCTACACATATGACAGGTCAAAGTCAAAATGTGGGTGCACAACACAGTTTATTCAGGGTCTTCAAGGGGGAAAAACAAAACCCTTCCAGGCTCTTTGGCTGTGATACAAACTTTTTTCATGTACCAATCTAAAATACTACATAAAATTACCTTCAGGCTATGTGTATAAGGTGTATATGAAACATGAATGAATTTCATGTTCAGACTTGAGTCCTGGCCCCAAGATATCTCATTATGTATATGCAAATATTCCAAAACTTGAAAAAAAAGAAAAAGAAAAAAACCCAAATCAAAAACATTTCTGGTCCCAAGCATTTTGAGTAAAGGATATTCAACCTGTACACAGATAAATGGGTCAGGTCTCAGACAGGGTATGGCCAGAAGCTGGTCTGGTTTTGAGTATTACTAATTATCACTACAGTTAATTAGAATTTATGCTACTGAGTGAGCATGAACTAATTTTTTTTCTTTTGGTGCAGGAAAGTGAGCCCATTGCCACACGCATGCTAACCATGCATTGTACCACAAAGCGACATCCCAGCTCGCAAAATGAGTTTATTAATAACAAATTAGGAATGGTCATTGATCACTGATTTATAAACCCAGCAGGAACTGGAAGTAAGATGGACTCATTCTCAGGACTCATCTTCCTCCAGGGAGTGGTAAGCCCCTTGCTAGTGGTGCGCTACTCATTTTCCCAGCTCAGAAGTGAGCCCTAGGAGAGTAAGGACTTGCCAGTGTTGCTAGAGCCATCCCTCCAGCACCTAGCACAGTCCAGGCACATAGGAGGAATTCAATACATTTTCACTGAATGTGTGACATTTGGGGGGGACTGTGTGGAGGACTATGTATTTCTTCTATGTATCAAGCTGGCCCTGCTTCTAACGAATGGAAAGGCAGTGTAGGTTAGTGATCTAAGAACGTTTAAGAAAAGCATTTAAAGAAGCAGAATCCTAAGCTAGAAGTTACAAGGCGGGGAGAAGGAAGATAGGATAAATCCTAGCAGGAGGAACTCTGAGCAAATGTATGGAGGCAAGAGTGTGTGGTGTGTGCGTGGGGCGGGGGACTGTTTCTAATAAACCCATCCTCTCCTGAGGACACTCAAGAGTTACCTGCTGCCAAAACATGTCCCAATATAACCTCAGAAACCTCTTCCGGAGCCACTGAGGCCCTTTTCAGGACTTCTTTGATGACAGCCGAGCCCAGGTCCTGGACAGGCACAGTAGATAAGGCACCATTGAATGAGCCTACAACAGAATGGTGGAGAGAGCAGACATCTGAACCCTGGGCGCCCTGCAGAAGCCCACCACGCGCTTTGGGACTCCAGCAGCCTGAGCCAGGGAGATGGGAGCCATTTGGAAAGCCCACGGAAGGTGAGGATGCGGCCCCATGCAGCCCAAACAAAAGCAGCCGGCGCTCTGGCCGGCCAAGAGCTTTGAAACTCTGCAGCACTAAGGAGCTGAAGGCAACGACAGCTAATCGTCGCCTTACCAGACCGCCCCAGCTCAGAGGCAGGACTCAGACCACTAGCAGTCCAGCCCCTGCGACCACAAGCTGACAGATGGCGCCTCCCGGAGCTGGCCAATCAGGGGTCTCGCCTTTCTACGCCAGCCAACAGGAGAGCTTGGCAGCGTGGTGGCTCTACCGCAGGGAGCCAATCCGAGGGCAAGGGGCGGAGCAGGCGCAGCTGCCGAGAAGGGGGCGGGGCCGCAGGCCCCGGCTAGGGAAGCGCCAGGCGCTGATTCCCAGCGGCAGTCCCGGAGGTCCCCGCCGGACCGGGACCCCTCCTGCCCACCCTTTTCCCACACCACACAGGTCCGATCCTCGGCGCGACTGCCGAAGGGCAGGCAGCCCGGCCCCCGCGCCTACCCGCCAGCCACTCACCTATGACAGTGCGCGCCGCCGAGATGATGACCACGGGGTCTGAACCTGCACTCATCTTGCCACGAACGCCTCTGCCACCGGGGTCCGCCAAGCGCTGACTACGAGTGCGGTAAAGCCCTTCCCCGCGGCTCTCAGGCCGCGCCTGGGGGCGGAGCCTGAGGACGCCCCGCCCCCGCCGCCTCCGCGTGGTTTACTCTGCGCAGGCGCAGAGGGCGGACGGGGTGGCAGGTACGGGACTCTCAAGAGATGGGGACCCGGACCTGGGCGGGGCGTGGAGGGACCGGAGCTCGGGGTCCCACGACCGGGGTCTGATGGTTCCCGGGGCCAGAGCGCGGGGTCCGGGGCTGCGGATGCACACACAGACACACACCCTGGAATCTTTATCTGGACCTCCTGTGTTCTCTCCCGGTCTCATGTTTTGGATTTTTGTTTTGGTACTGGAGATTGCACTCAGGGGCACTCGACCACTGAGCCACATCCCCAGCCCTATTTTGTGTGTTATGTAGAGACAGGGTCTCACTGAGTTGCTTAGCGCCTCGCCCTTGCTGAGGCTGGCTTTGAACTCGCGATTCTCCTGCCTCGGCCTCCCTAAGTGCTGGGATTACAGGCGTGCGCCACCCGCGCCCGGCTTCTTTTGGATTTTTTAAAATTGAAGTTTTTCAAAACTAGAGAGTGGAGTTAACAAAAAAGTGCCATTCAGCCCAGGACTTAATCCCAAATCCTGCCACCTGTAGGACTGAGGACAACTCCAGTGTGTTCTTTTGCCCCGAGTGGCTTCGAAACTTCCTCCACATTCTGCCTGGGCACCAGTAATCCTTCTCTCTAGGCGCGACCTGAGTTCTTCTGGTGAGACCCTGGAAGGCTCACCTTGCCTTGGGTGGGCCGGCACTACCGGCCTCTTCTTGAAGGTCCGCTCCAGCGGTGAATGCGTGAGGAAGTGCGAGTGTCCTGCCAGTCAGAATTTCCTTTGGTGGATAGTTGACAGTTTGGATGACGAAAGGCGAGGAGCGTGTGTATTAAGCAGGGTCACTTCTGTTTCAAACTCTTTCGACTTCCTGTACCCTAATGGGCCCAGATCAGAATCTCCTAGCTTTCTGATGACCTCGACGCCCTGGTGCCAGCTCTGGCTCTTTCCCCCTGGAAATACCTCCGCAGGCCAGCTGCGGGACTTCCACTGTTCTGAAAGAACAACCATCCTGTTCGCTTGCCCGGCCTGCTCACCTGCCTGCAGGGAACTCCCATGTTCTGGGCAAGGCAGAATCTACCATGCTAGGAAGGAAAGGGGGTTCTAGGCAAGCGTTGCAGCGGGTTGAGAACACTGTATAGTGGAACAAGAGGATGTTGTCACAAGATTGTGGAGGGAGAAGCTGTTGACAACCCTGGAGAAACGGTCCTCCTGAACTTTGAAGTAGACAAAAAAAATCATTAGGTACTGGGAACCTACTTTAAGATTTGTAGAGATGTAAATGGGTCAAATAATCCAGAGCAGATAACTGGAGTGTAGGCCCCAGAGGTGGGGACCTGAAGAGGGAAAAAGTTGGGTAGTGGTGTTTCCTTCGAAAGAAATCCTTAGGGTCTGGGGTAGTGATAGGATCAGCAACACACTGCAATTCTCTGCTTTCTGGTAATCCAGAAGTTGTTCCCTGTCCCCAAGCATATTAGAGTCCAAGGAATTCAAAGAACTTTCCTCTGACTTCAGCTTTATTCTAGCACATTTTCCTCTTGACTCTGGCCCGTCTTCACTTTCCTTTGTGGTCTTACTTGGACTGCCCCTTAACATAATGCCCAAGGTTCCTACTTTGCCTCAGTTCCCTGGGTAATACCAGTCAGCTCCATGGCTTCAGTTGCCACCTGGTGTTGACAGCTCTGAAATCCCATAGGACCTACTTGTCTCTTGAGCAGACTGGTCTTCTCTACTTGTTTCCCATAAACACATCAAATTTAACACTCTAAGCCCAAATCATATGTAACTCTTCTCGCCTTTGTTTCTTCTCTGTTTAAAATCTCAGTGAACATTCTAACAACTATCTTCTGTTACCCAGCCAGAAACTTACATTCTTTGAACTTCACTTACTTTGGGAAAGCTTCCAATTTCCTGCATTTGGTGTCCCCACCCCCAAGTGTCTTATACCTAATCTTACCTTTCATTTACCATGTACTTCCTAGGTTTGTTTGTCTCCTCTACTAGACTGTAAGCTCTGACCTTGTTATACAGCTCCTAGCACATTATGGGCATTAAATGTGAATATATTCTTCTGGAGACAAGAATACATTCACTTGTCTCCCATCTGGAGGCTCTACCTAGAACTAGCTTAGGAGGAAATCTTTTTTTCTTGGGTACTGGCGATTGAACTCAAGAACACTCGAACACTAAGCCACATCCCCAGCCCTATTTTGTGTTTTTTTATGTAGAGACAGGGTCTCACTGAGTTGCTTAGTGCCTCGCCGTTGCCGAGGCTGGCTTTGAACTCGCGATTCTTCTGTCTCAGCGTCCCTAAGTGCCCAGCTAGGAGGAAATCTTGAGAAGGTAACTTTGCTTTTGTTGTGTGGCAAGTAGCACCTGTCTCCTGGGAAGTCCTTATTATAGCTACTCATCCATATTGACTAAAAAATATGTATGGGCCAGATGGGGGCTAAGAATATTGAGGAGGAAAGAAGATGAAGAGAAAAAATTCTTAAACTAGATCTAGAATCATATGCTATCTGGGCTGCTTTGCAGACGAAGTGGGTGGGTAACCACCATAATTTCCAAGTGCTTATAAGTAGCCACTGTTTTATTGGTACTACAGAGCTAGTTTGTCCTGTAGGGGCTTTGCAACCATTCTTGGTTGCTTCATACATACAGTTGCAGGGATCCAGGTCAGGTTTTAGATACAAGGCAGAATTCACCAACCTACCACTTAGCAAACTGTGAGAAGTGGTGAATCTGTACAGGATGGAGGCTGGCAGTGTGCTCCTTACCACTAAGGGTAGCTCCACACCACCTCATCACAGCTGCCCCATGATAGGTCTAGATCAAAGATAATTACTTCATCCAGGGCTATGAAGTGTTCATTATAGCCACAGGGACTGATGAATGCCCAAGACAGTGTCATCATAAGAGCAGTGAAAAAGGATGGAGTCCAGGGAACAAACAGCAATTTGTATGAGAAATGGGGAACATCTGAGAGACTAAACTGTCAGAATAATTTCCATAGTTTTGTAAAAGCATCTCAGAAACTAGAGTGGTCAGCCACTTACAGCTGAGAAGCCAAGCTTTTCTACTGAGCTCTATGTAATTAGCACTCACACACGTATGTTCTTCAAGTCTTCCCTGTAGTGGCATAGTGGCATTCACTACTTTATGTGAATGTCAACTGGTCCATGCTCCAAGGCAAGACTTTTTTGTACTGGAAAATTTACCACTGAGCTACATTCCCAGCCCTTTTTGAGACAGGGTCTCACTAAGTTGCTGAGGCCTTGCTAAGGCCGAGGCTGGCATTGAACTTGCAGTCCTCCTGCCTCAGCCTCTCGAGTCGCTGGGGTTACATACAGGTGTGCACCACTGCACCTGGCTTGGGAAATGTTTTATTCCTCCTGCCCAGAAACTGGCATTTCCTTCACAGGCCAATTTAATATGTCCCCCGCTTCTTGTCAGGGCTATGGCTAACACTGGCCTTAGAGCCTGTTAGGCTCTACCATTGAGCTTTGCTCCTAGCCACCAAATTACTTCCAAGACAGTTCTTAACTAAATCCATTAAGTTAACCTGTGTCTTTAGCTATATACTTCAAATCTGCATAATTGCAGTTTTTTGGTTATTTTATTGCCACTTCATGTGATTTTTCCCCATTTTTTAAGTATTTGCTACAGCAGTCATTAAGACAGCTTGAGCTGGCATCTCTGAATCAGGTACATTTCTTTTTACTGGAAAATGAAGGGAGAATAACAGTGTCTCAACTCTTGGAGTCACAGTTCAGCTGCCAGCTCTGAGGTGGATGTTACTGAGGGAGCTCTGCTGTAACACCCTAAAGGGGCAGCTCCAACACTAACCCACAGAAAAATTAGAGGATTCTTTAATTAAAGCTGTTGTTTCTTCTTTTTTCAACAAATTGTTCAAACAATAAAAATTTCTATTTGAAGTAGTTTGACAAAGGGAGGTGGACTTAAAGGACTGGAACTTCACTTTGATTAACAGTAGTGGCTAACATTTACTGAGCAGTCACTATGCACTTGGCATTTTCTATGGACCAAATGTTGGTGCCCCCACCATTCATATGTTGCATCCCAATGTGACAGCAGTAGGTGAGGCCTTTGGAGGTAACTAGGGAGAGTGAAGCCCACATGGATAGGATGAGAAATAAAGAGGGGACCTCTTTCTACCCTGTGAGGATAAAGCAAGAGGGCGGCTCTCACTGGGAACCAAATCAGCCCACAGGTCAAACTGATCTCAGATTTCCTAGCCTCCAGAAATGTGAAAAATAAAAATGTTTGTTGAAGCCACCCAGTCTATGGTATGTTTGTTAAAGCAGCCCAAGCTAAGACAACATGGATAAAAAGCATTTAGCATGTATTAACTCACTTCATGCTATTATATGGGGAAAAAGTGAACTAGAGTTTAGTTTGCTCCAGTCGTGTTACAGGTAAGTGGGAATGCCAGGATTCAAGTCCACTAGTTTCTGAAGCCACTTTCTCAACATGGATGTGGTGGTATCACCTGTTTTCTTACCAGCAGTCATACCAGCAAATTAATCTAGTTCCAAAAATGAGGAGTATTGACTCTAAGTCCTTTAAGTTATTCAAGGCAGATTCAACGGAAACATGGTATCTGGTAATGCCACATTAAGAAGTCTATATAAGTTTCGTCATAAAATTGCATTACTCCTTGAAAAACTAATTTCCTATTGCACACCAATGGCAACATGGTAGAATTTCATTCCATAGATTTCCCCTGCCTCTAGTACTGGGGATTGAACCCAGAGGCACTTTACTGTTACATCTTTAATCCTTAAAAAAAAAAGTTTTCATCATAAGACAGGTTCTAAATTGCCTTGAGCTTGTGATCCTCCTGCCTTAGCCTGCTCAGTTGCTGGGATAATGGGCATGTACCACCACACCTTGCTCAGGGATTATTTTAGCATGTATCAAAATGTTAATTACATAAAAATTTATTTCAAATTGTATATTTTTCATTCACTTTAGAAGACTGAACAAAGGTTAATCAAAAGAATGCAGAGCTGGGCGCAGTGGCGCAAGCCTGTAATCCCAGCACTTAGGGAGGCTACAGGAGAATTGCGAGTTCAAAGCCAGCCTCAGCAACGGCAAGGTGCTAAGCAATTCAGTGAGACCCTGTCTCTACATAAAACACAAAACAGGGCTGGAGATGTGGCTCAATAGTCAAGTACCCCTGAGTTCAAACCCCGGTACCAAAAAAAAAAAAAAAAAAGACAATGCAGGCCAGGCAGTGGTACATGCCTGTAATCCAACTAGGGAGGCTGAGGCAGAAGGATCCAAGTTTGAGGCCAGCCTGGGCAATTTATGTCAAAAAAAAAAAAGGGCTAGGGATACAGCACAGTACTAGAAGTCTTGCCTAGCAAGTGCAAAACCTCAAATTCAACACCCAATAATGGGGGGAAAATTTTTTTTTCTTTTTTTTTACCGTGCTGGGGGATTGAACCCAGGGCCTTGTGTAAGCTAGGCAACCACTCTACCACTGAGCAACATCCACAGCCCAGTACATTATTATTATTTTTTTTTTTTTTGGTACTGGGGATTGAACTCAGGGCACTCGACCACTGAGCCACATCCCCAGCCCTATTTTGTGTTTTTTATGTAGAGGCAAGGTCTCACTGAGTTGCTTAGCGCCTCGCCCTTGCTGAGGCTGGCTTTGAACTCGCGATTCTCCTGTCTCAGCCTCCCTAAGTGCTGGGATTACAAGCGTGCGCCACCACGCCCGGCCAGTACATTATTTTTAATGCACCACTTAAGACCACAGATGTGTCAGCTAGATAAACAAAATATAGTCATTTTCAAATTAAGTTGTACTTCAGTTTCAATTGTTATAACTCCACTTCTGAGGTTCACTGGTTACAACTTGTATCTAAAACAACTATTTTGCTTTTAGCAGAAATGGCATGTTTTATCTCAACCATATATGAAAAGCTACAGAATTCTAAAGACATGATGCCTTAAACTTTGACAGTTAATGTATAATTACGTTGGGGGGAAAAAATGGAGCCAACTCTAGCAATCTTAACAAATATTTTCTCCTACATCCTAACACCCCATAGACTTAGTGATGTAATATATGCAGATACGTTGTTAGTGAAACCCAATAGTACTGGCCAATGTTTCAAAACAAACATCACTGATTGCAAGGATACACTAATTAACTAACTGAAATCAGGTCACAAAAATAAACTGCTTTTCAGTTAAAATCTAAAAAATACCTGGGTGACTATTTTCTTTAGACTATTCTGTATTTTCAAATATTTTTAAAACATTACTTTTATGTCAGAAAAAAAACATTACAGTCCTACTCCAACTTCATTTTGCCAAAAAACCCCACAAATTAATAATCATGCACAATCAAAACTGATGAATGGGCAGACCTAAATTTCATCTTTGTGGCATGTTAAAAGGATGATAATTAGAAATTCAGCAATTCAATGAAAATATGTGACAAATGCTAAACACACCCAAAACAAAACAAAAAAAATTTACCAATGATAAAGAGTTACAATAAAAATCTTTATTTAGGTTTGGTCAGTACAGGTAAGATATACTGGAGTCACAGAGCAATATGCATTAACAGGATACAACAGTTCATAAAAATTGAGTTAACTATGCACACAAATATCTTAAACATTCAGTCACCTAAAGAGAAAATGCACAGATGTATGGTGGAAAAAACTGTATCTAACACTGAAACTACTATAGGATTCCATCAACAAGTTCAACTTTTAGTGATAAAAATCTACGGTACTGGGCAAACTTGGCAATCGTAAACCCACATCTACTCTAACAAGTTTGAATGGTGCGGAAGTATTTAACAGCATGAGGAAGAATGCCCTTACACAGCACGGGTTCTAGAGACACAGATTTATATAGACATCATTGAATTATACTTTAAGGAAAGATTTCCATTTACAACTTCACATTAACTCATATAAAAATAACTTGACCTACACAAAATGTCCTTTTAGCAACATTCAAAGTAATTAACTATTACAATTTCCAAAGTGGCAGAGGTATTGAAGCCAGGGAAAAAAAAGAAAAAAGGGGAAAAGAGAAAAGAATCAAACAAAACAAAACACACCCATAAAAAGGCAAGTTGTGACAAAAAGTATGCATCAGTTTTCGGGACAGTTCCTCCCCCAAATTAAATGACACTGTATAAAAATTTGCTGGAAAAATATTACAAAACTGAACCCTGTACATTTACACTTGAGTCCAAGCCATTCTGAACGTGGCGGGAACCCACAGTTCGGTTACCTTTCCCGCTCACTGCTTTCTCCTCTTGAGGGTCCTGATTGGAGTCTGTGTCATTTGAATGGTGTGTGAGAGAATTTTCACTGCCCGTGGGAGAGTCTACACTTTCATACCCCGCACTGAGTTGGTTTACGTAACTACTACCACCTCTGCCAGTTCTCTCCTCTGAGCTGTTGGAGGCCTTATTACCATTCCCTGGAGAAGAAGGAGAGTCATCCTCTGTTGTGTTCCCCTCCCTGTGAAATCCAGACCCAGACGTCCTCTGACGGGAGGAGCTGCCATTGCTTGGTCCGTTTGCCAGACGACTGCAGTCTTTACTTGTGGCCTCTGCCTGTTCTACAGGTTCAGAAGATGTAGTCCTGCTGGTACTTGGGGCTGAGGCTTGAGACTGCTGCTGTTGGTACTGAGCCAACTGCTGGCGTGTCTCCTTCAGTTGCTGCTGAAGAACTAGAATGGTACTCTGCATACCTTCTACTTCTTCGTCAAGTTGAATGATGAAGTCATTCAGTTCTGTGCAAAGGAGAGTCAAACCTACTTTAATATCTCTTAAAACATTTTAAAATATTTTTCTTTTTTTTTTTTTAAATATTTATTTTTTAGTTGTAGGTGGACACAATATCTTTTTTTTTTTTTTTAATATTTTTTT
>CM053406.1:1682131-1719823 GCA_028644305.1 Xerus rutilus | reverse complement strand
ATGTGGTGCTGAGGATCGAACCCAGTGCCTCCCACGTGCTAGGCGAGCACGCTACCACTGCGCCACAACCCCAGCCCCTTAAGGGGCTGCGGCTGTAGCTCAGTGGAGGAGCACTTGCCTAGCATGTGTGAGGCACTGGGTTCGATCCTCAGCACCACATAAAAAAATAAATAAAATAAAATAAAGGTATTGTGTGTATCTAAAACTAAAATTAAAAATAAATATGTTTTAAGTACCTGCCATAAAGCCAAGCAGTCAATAAATAGTAAGTAAAAATATAACTTTTTTTCCTTTTTGAGGTACTGGGGATTGAACCCAGGAGCACTTAACCACTGAGCTATATCCCCAGCCCTTTTTATTTTTTATTTTGAGACCAGGTCTTGCTAAGTTGTCCCAGCTGACTTCCAACTTCGATTCTCCTGCCTCAGCCTCCTCAGTGGCTGAGATTACAGGTGTGTGCCACCACAACCAGCTAAAAAACAACGATGCTACTAACATAACACATTTTAGATTTTTACTTGGAATTTTAAAATAGCTACTCAGAAATGAGTTTTGGGGAAAACCGGATACTTCAAGCAATATGTTAAAGTAGCCTAGTTTAAAATGATTCAAGCCATCTTGCTGCACACAATTGATTACAGCCTGAAAAATCTGATGTTTACCTGTGGGTTCACCACAGCCAGTCCCCTTACCCCTCACCCTCTTAGTCAGTGTCTCAACTCCACAGTACGTCCAGTCCTCAGGACAGGATGGTTCATTAACCCTCCAAAGAGGCCTGTGCTGTTACCAAAGACTGATCCACATATAAGAACAAACTACTACTAGGTGACTGATTAAAATACACATGCCCGTTAAGTTTTTTAAAGGTTTTGGGAAAACAAAGTCCCTCACTAATACATAAAAATCTTTAGCTGGGCGCGGTGGCGCACGCCTGTAATTCCAGCACTTTGGGAGGCTGAGGCAGGAGAATTGCGAGTTCAAAGCCAGCCTCAGCAATGGCAAGGATGTAAGCAACTCAGTGAGACCCTGTCTCTAGATAAAACACAAACGGCTAGGGATGTGGCTCAGTGGTTGAGTATCCCCGAGTTCAATCCTCAGTACAAAAACAAGAACAAAAACCAACTCCTAATTAATATGTTTACAAGTAGTATGAATTAATCCCAGTCCTTTTTTTATTCTAAAACAGGATCTCACTATGTTGCCCAGACAGGCCTCAAACATGTGATCCTCTTGCCCCAGCCTCCAGTCACTGGGATTACAGGTGTTCGCCACTGTGCCCAACTGAAAAGTAGGTTATTTTTTTTTAAATAATTTTTTTGTTGTTGATAGACCTTTATTTTATTTATTTATATGTGGTGCTGAGAATCGAACCCAGTGCCTCACACATGCTAGGCAGGCGCTCCACCACTGAGCTACAACTCCAGTCCCTGAAAGGTAGTTCAGTTTGGCTATGTGCCTTACTATTAATCCTCTTCACAAATAAGAAAAAGAGCACTGAATGCAGCTACATTTGCCCAAAAAAGGATGGAGGATAACAATTAAACTTGGGTTGTCTTAGCAAATTTAAATATTGAATCTCTTATTCACTAGGACCCTGATAGATAAAATCAATTATATTATTTTCAGACCACTGGAAATTGGTAAACATTTCTCAGATTTACAGAGAAATGGTTCAAGATACACCTTTCAAGCACCAAACATCATTTTTTCATCTTAAAGCACTTTTTCTAAAAATAAAAATTTCTTATGCAATGTGTACAATAAGCAATTAGGAGAGGGTAAAAAAAAAAAATCCTAAAATTAAACAGCTGTTTGTTGACTTAACTAGAAATGTTTCATTCATAATTTTATATAACCAGACAGAGAACAACATGCATAGAATTTAACCTATGTGATCATGCCTGGCAGTATTTTAAAGCCAGTGCAAAGTTAAGCGAAATTTTCAAAAACCCCTTACCATCCTGACTGCTTTTAAGTTCCTCACTATATTTCTTCTGTAAAGCCAACTCTGCTTCAAGCTGTGCAATGCGACCCTGGGACAGCTGCCTTCCAAGCTCCTGGTTCTCCTGGATAAGCATTCGACACTTCGCCATTAACTTTTTGCCTGTTTGGCTGCAAAGGAAAGAGCCAACCATCACAAAATGAAGACAAAACTCTATATAATCTTCTCTGCATTACTAGAGCAGATGTAACACACACACAACATAACTGTTTCACAATAAATGCCACCCTATAATTACCATCTTGTTTTCTGGAACATGTCCATCTTCTGTATGTCAGTATGCAGCAGCAAAATTGACCCTTATACAGAAAATACCCAAAGAAACATTTTTTTTGTTTCTTTTACATCAATAATCGATTTTCAACCCAAAATATCATTTGAAATAGAAACAATCCAGTTAACATACATCTGGGATACACCAATATTAGTAACACTCAAGTACTTAGCTTTATCAAACAGAAGTTCTTGAAAAGGTACACGCAACATCAACCATAAATGTACATTCTTTTAAATACCCTCTCTAAAATACCTATAAATGAATGAAAATATACTTAACTCTTGTTAGAAAAAATATAAAGATTCTTTCTTTTTACTAAGTAGATTCTCTGGCACATCAATATTTCATACTTCTCAAGAATATATCTATTAAGTGAAGCACTTTTAGTATTACTATTTTAAATCTTAAAACTCTTCCTGGGCAGGGCATGGTGGCACACGGCCAGTAATCCCAGCGGCTTAGGAGGCTGAAGCAGGAGGATGGCAAGTTCAAAGCCAGCCTCAGCAATGGTGAGGCTCTAAGCAACTCAGTGAGGCCTTGACTCTAAATAAAATAGGGCTGGGGATGTGGCTCAGTGGTCTAGTGCCTGAGTTCAACCCTTGATACTCAACTCCTCCCCCCCAAAAAACATCTTTCTGGGCTGGGGATGTAGCCCAGTGGTAGAACACTTGCCTAGCATGCTCAAGGCCTTGATCCCTAGCAGTGGGATGAGGGAGTAGGGACTCTTTTCTACTCACTCAATTCCTCATTTTTTTTCTTTCCCCAGCTTGAGGACTGAACCCAGGGGCACTCCATCACTGAGCTACGCCCCTAGCCCTTTTTATTTTTTGAGACAGGGTCTTGATAAATTGCCCATGCTGACCTTGAACTTGTGATCTTCCTGCCTCAGCCTCCCGGGTAGCTGGGTCTACAGGCATGTGCCACTGCACCCAGCCTTGTTTAACTTTTTATATGATATATATATTTTTTTAAGCTGCCAAACTGGGGCATAAGTTTTAAAATTTAATACTAATATGCAGCTTAGATTTTATTGATGTGAAAAAAAGATCAACCATGAGTCACAAAGATCAGGGATTACTTAGGACAAATAATGCAAACATGGCAATATCTACCAAATTAGGTATGGCATACTTTCAATAGATCCATTTCCAAATGCTAGTGCCATATACTGTGGAACCTATGAGCACATGCACAGCAACTGCAGAAGTACAATCATAAGCCCTAATAATAGCTTTACTTCAGCCTCAGCAATAGTGACAGAAATTACCGTCACTTTTAAAGGTATCTAATTTTAAGTATGTAATTGTGATAATAACTTTAGGATGTGGATAGAGTCAGTCTGACCATCCTTTTCACTGGATTAAGTCCAAAGTGACCTTATTGGTTAAAAATATCTTAATTCTAGTTTTCCCTTATGCTAGTAGGGCTTACACTTGTCTGATACATTACTTCTGAGTGCATCTGATTCTGTGGAGACTTAGAACTTTAAAAATGGGAGCACATGCTAGATAATTCTTACTCTTTCAAGTAGTATGGCAAAGTTCTTTTACCTATCACAGCTTGTGTTCTAACCTAATATAATTCAACAAAAAGCCTGTAACTAAGTCTCCTTACAAAAATCTGTACAACAGGGGCTGAGGTTGTGGCTCAGTGGTAGCGTGCTCGCCTAGCACATGTGAGGCACTGGGTTCGATGCTCAGCACCACATAAAAATAAAATAAAGATATTCTGTCCACCTACAACTAAAAAATAAATATTTTTTTTAAAAAAATGTGTGGGACAATAAAACCTAGTTTAATATTATTCAAATGAGTACAAGGTGAAACTCGTGAAGTAGCACATGACAAGGGTTTTATTCTTTTATATTTCAATTCTATTAGCTGGTGTTCTTCTTCATTGCTACTGTAGCTCCAGATTTATACCATTTTTCATTAGCATCCTCAGACTTAGCCTCCACCGAACAAGCACTTAGAAACCAAACAATGAGGAAATAAGATAATGGACGACAACAACAACAAACGATATAATGAACACCACTGTCAAAGACCATGGAATTCTTTCCACTTGGCTGCCAATGCTTCAACAACTTTATTTCTTGCAAAGCATACAGCATCGTTGTCTTCCAACTAAACAGAAAATTCTTTTGTATGAACTTTTAATAAAGATTTTGGGAAAAAGCTGTAAAATACATTAATGACCTGACTTAAACAACCCCATATAAAAACATCAAAACTTCTATCGCAAGCTGGGCACAGTGGCACATGCCTGTAATCCCAGTGGCTCAGGAGGCTGAGGCAGGAGGATCATGAGTTCAAAGCCAGCCTGAGCAAAGGCGAGGAACTTAGCAACTCAGTGAGACCCTGTCTCAAAATACAAAATACAGCTGGGAATGTGGCTCAGTGGTGGAATGCCCCCAAGTTCAATCCTCAGCAGCCCCCTACCCCAAAAATTCTATTGCAAAATATTTTATCTTTTTATAAATGGTCTAAGATAATACTATCATTTCTAAAATTAGTGATAACTCTAACAATAACAAAACCACTTTTATAAAGATTCTGTAATTTCATGTCATTTTTTAAACTATCTCATGGAAAATTTGTATGATGCTCATCACCTCTCTCTCTCACACACACACATACACAAAGTAATAGCCTTGGGGTCATACTTGGGGTGGAATCTGTGCTTAGCATGTGAGGCCCTAGGTTCAAGCCTGAGCACCTGCACCCAGCAAGAAAGAGAGGAGTAGGGGTGTAGCTCAGTGGTAGAGCACTTGCTTAGCATGTGCAAGGCCCTGGGTTTGATCCCCAGCACCACTAAATAAATAAATAAAATGTTTAGAGCCAGGCACGGTGGTGCACGCCTGTAATCCCAGCACTTTGGGAGGCTGAGACTGGAGAATCATGAGTTCAAAGCCAGCCTCAGCAACAGCCAGGCGCAAAACAACTCAGTGAGACCCTGTCTCTAAATAAAAATACAAAATAGGACTGGGGATGTGGCTCAGTGGTTGAGTACCCCTGAGTTCAATCCCTGGCACCTAAATAATTAATAAATAAATAAATAAATAAGTGAAATGAAATGTTTAGGAAACAAAACAAAACATACAAAATAGTTGAAAGCCAGGACTGGAGGTGCATGCCTATAATCCCAGCAACTTGGGAGGCCGAGACAGAAGGATTGCCCCAACTGAGGTTAGCCTCCAATTTAGTGAGGCCCTGTTTCAAAACAAAAAGTAAAAAGGCCTGGGGATGTAGCTCAGCGGTAAAAGTGCCTCTGGGTTCAATCCCCAGTACCAAAACAAAACAAAACAAAACAAAACGAAAACAATTTAATTACAAGAAGAGTTTGAAAGGTGAATAAAGTCAGAATCACTCCTTTCATTCAAATAATTTTTAAATTACAAACACATACACCATTTTTAAAACCAAATAACTCAGAAAACAAATATAATGGGAAATACTTGAAGAGAAGGATTTTTAAAAAGGAAGGAATGAACACTGTATATCAACGTGAAGGGAGCCAGGCAGGCTATTTTGCAGAAATGTGCACACAATTACCTATGTGATTAAATGCAAACTGAAAACTGCCAAATACTAATACATAAAAAAACTGCCAAATACTAAAACATACCCCTCTAAATGAGCTGAAACACACGCTAAAATGTACGCTTTATATACATGTATATACAAGTATTTTGACTCACGTGGATAATATAACTCAGGAATCTTTCTCCCACAAAATTAAAGCAGAAAATAAAGTGGAAAGAAAATACCACACACACACAAACCCCATTCTACTTGAATTATTACACATTAATTATTATTGATGGAGCATTATTTGTTTCAAATTAATGATGTATTTGTAGTACCCAACGAACTTTGGCTTATAGCCTAATTTTACAGAACAAAAATTTATTAAAATAAATTATGATTCATTAATAAAATGGAAATACTATGTAACCATTAAAATATAGTTACCTATATGTACTAAAAAATGCCCGAGAGATGAAAAAAGGGGGAGGGGGTCTACAAATCATTTGTATGTATGGTACGATCACATCTGTTTAAAAATCTATACACATAAAATGATTGTGTATGCACACAAATTATCTTGATGATACCCAAGTAACTTAACAGTGGTTACTGCTTCTGGAGAGCAGAATGTGGAAGAATGAGGTCACATCCAGGAGTGACACTTTTCATTTCCACCTTTTCCCAAGTGTTTCCATTTTACATACAAGCATGTATTATCTTGTTAATTAAGAGAAGTTTTACAATAACATGAATAAACGCCCACAGACCTCAAAGTGACTGTTACCTAAGTGGCAAAGAAAGATGCTGGCTAAATTTGAGTACATGTTAATTGATATATTTTATGAACTACGTTTTGACCTATTATAAATATACTTGGGCCATGTATCTTAAAAGGCACAAAATAAATACAAAAGACTTAATGTGGGCACAATAAGCTAATTTCAAACAGATTCCATTAATCACCTTCCAAACCTCACAATTTTTAGAAGCAGATTTCTTGCTACAAAGTCACACAAACCTCCTCAGCCCACCCACTGCCCCACAAATGCCCTAAAGCACAAATATACAAGATACTTACAATTGATATGAATGATAAAGAGAGAATTTAAGTCACCCTTGTTAAAACTGCACTTAAACGTTGGGACAAGCTGGAACATTTATCTTCTACTCATCTCAGACTCCATTATCACCAAGCAAAAATTCAAATTGGTGACTTATTGAATGTTCTGACGAAAAAAAATTCACCTCCAGGATTGGATGAAAACATGAAGAAAATAATGCCTCATTTATCTAAATGATCAAATGAATTTACTAGAGATGGTCACTATACCTTTTTTCAATTCACAAAATGTCTCACTTAGGCCAGCCCATAGTTCCAATACATTATGTCCCCAATCTTCTGGCAGGCACCCTGTGAGATTGTCCCACATTAATTTCTACTACAATATCCAGGGACAAAGTGTCAAAAAGCAGTGAGTATCAAGTCTCCTTGTCTTTTATGATACCAGCTGGAATAAAGTAGGTCTTTTAAAAATGAGATAACCTTTTCCTTCACTTTGAAGAGCACAGCAACAATTTTTCCAAAATGAATCTGCTCTCCACAGCCCCCCAAAACTAAAATGTTAAAAGTACAACAAAATCATAGTATTCCTTGAACTTAAAAAACAAAACAAAAAAACCCCCCAACTATTCCAAGGCACATTTCATTTAATATCAAGAGTGTAATACAAAAGACCCAAATACAATGAAGGAACACATTCCCCCATTAACACCAACGACAATGCTCTTTTAACATGTGCCTGTTGAATGGGCATGGAGATTCATAACGTTCACTACTAAAAAAAATAATGCATTGAGTCTCATCACAGCCAATATCCTTATACAATCTAGTTGTGAAATGAATGTTTATAATGCTTCGAACAGTTTAAACCTGAAGCTTGATACCACACCTTCATGTTTGTACAGTCCTCAGTTGTCTGCAGTTTTTGCAACCATTCAAAGAACAAACCATTGATGAAAACCACATTGATTTAAGGCTCCATTATGTAACACAGAGCCCTAAACTAAATGGTTAAATATATGCACTACTTGTACTGACATCTATTATTTGATTTTCTCATGACTATTAAAAGTTGGTTCTCAGCAAAAAAAAAAGAAAACAAAAAAACAAAAAACCCTTTAAAGGCAATATCACCTCATTTGAGTTTTGACCCAGAAGTTCAACAACAATCATGAAGTCCACAGTCTTATTGGCAAAACTGATACACAGTGTCTCTAAGTCATTATGCTCAAGGCTAAGAGCGATGCATATTCCGTTTTTACACTTTACTGGAATTTTACATGTTCAATTCATGATTTTAACTCTCTAGGTTTTCAATCCTCCAAACTGTCTGAAGACACAGTGTGCCACAGACTTAAGACTTCTGTTTCTCCCTCTATTTTCTTCAAACAGAAACACTTCTCAAGTGTCTACATGTTCTAGAAGGGGAATTTTTCGGAGCTGGCCTCTTCTTCGGAATAGTCCCACGACATCAGGCCTCAGAAGCATGGGGAAGGGGAAGAGAAAAAAGCTGAAACACAAGGTTCATCTGGTAAGTTTTACGTTAATCATTACAAGCTGCACGGTATAAGAATGTGGCTTTTTTTTTTTTTTTTGGCTCAAAAAGTCTGAGTCTTGGTGTGGAAACGAGTACTTGGCTGTCCCACCACAGCTTTCTCGCAGTGGGACTGTCAGGGAAGTCTTGACTGGGGAGTATGATTTGTTTACCTATCAGGCGTAAACTTCCAGGCACTCAGTTCATTTTGGGCTTGTTCCAGTTTGTCTTTAGTCTGTTCCAGTTCGCCTTTCATTTTTAGGAAAAACAAGTTGATCGCTGGGTCTACCATTGTTGATCTCAGTTGGGCAACACTCGGCTGCTGGACTTGCTTGAGGTACTGAATTTGAGTCTGTGCAAAGCAAAAGAATCAATTACTACCAAATTAAAGAAAACATGTAAAATGATGGGGGAAACACCCTTGCATTGGATTGACCAGCTCATTATTAAATCCCTGTCCCCTTTGATCTTAAAATTTTTCCCCTTGGGGGCTAAGGGAATAGACTGGTGACAGAGCGCATGAGTACAAGGCCCTGGCTTCAATCCCTGCACACACAAAAATCCACTAGAAAAAACACTAATTAAATTAAAAGCAACTATAATTGAACATTGTTATTCATACAAGAATTGTGGCCATCTGATTGCACCTCCATGTATTTGGGACTCTGAAACATAAAGGTCTCATCCTTGCAAATACAAAACTACCACCAAGAAAAAAAGGCTATATTTACTAAAGATACTGACACACACTAAAAAGGGCAAAGTTTAAAATATTAATCACAAAAGACCAAGTGGAGCCAGGCGGGGTGGTGCATGCTTGTAATCCCAGCAACTGGGCTGAGGCAGGAGGATAGCAGGCTCAAGGCTAAGCTTGCTAACTTTAGCAAGACCTTGTATCAAAAAATAAAAAGGGTTAGAGGATGCAGCTTAGTGGTACAGCACGCCCTGGGTTCAATCCTCAGCACCACAAAACAAGGAAAAAAAAAGGTCAGTGGAGTCCTTGATTACTTGTTCTGATTTTTGCCTATGAAATTATTCTACATTTTAAAAATCAAATTCCCCTAAAAATATACCAGACACAAGATTATAACTTAAAAAACATTTGCATTTCTAAATTTAAAAATATACAGTACATATAGTTACATAAGTTGGCATTATACCTTTCTAAAAGCAAAATTCTATAGTACCTTAAATCAAAATAAAGTACATATCCTTTTTATTTTCCTTCTGAGTAGGTTTAAATCACTGAATTATAAAGCTGGAAGTTAATTGACCTAGTCCAATTGCTTATTTTTGAGAGACGAAAGAAGCCACTGTTCAAGGATACAGGTAGGTCACTGCCAAAACTGTGACTAGAGTTCTAGTTCTCAGGCCTCCTGGCGCTCAGTGTAGAGCTGCTCCCATCATTCAAGAACCCCTCTACTTACACATGAAACTTCAATTTCGACTTCAGTTGATTATTTACTAGTACATTAAAAATACATTTCTAAAATGTGAAATATCATTATTAGTATTAAATTCATCACTTTCTTCATACCCAAAGTAGAATTGGTTTAAGATTCTGCTCCACACTACAGCTGTTTTTAAACAGGATGAAGGTTAAAACCTCCTCCCAAAGCCTTAGTACAAGATATAAACATACTAAGTGGACTGGGAATATATTGAATTTCTATTTCATTGTACAAAAGAAACAATGTTTAACTTAATGCAGATTTTTAAAAGTAAGTCAAAAAACAAAAAGTAAAACTTCTTATTCAATATAAAATCAACTACTAATATAATTTAACACAGGAAGAGTAAGGTATGTCACGTAGTATAAAATCACATGTTGATATCACAGACTAAAATGTGATTTCTAGGCCAGACATGGTTGGCAGTAGACACCTGTAGTCACAGCTAGTCAGGAGGCTGAAGCAGGACTGACTGAGCCCAGGAGTTCAACCAGCCTAGGTGAGACAGAGTAAGACCCAATCTCAAAAACAAGAAAATCCACAACAACGAAACCAAACCAAACCAAAAAACCCCACCCAAAACATAGTTTCTACATTTAGGTTTGCAAAGTCCCAACAGTTAATACTTTTTAGTCATGAAAAGAGAGGCAAATATAACTAGAATAAATTCCACATGCTGGGGAAGAAATCACTGAGTGAAGTGCTTTTAGAGTCAGTTCTACTCCTATGCTATTTTGAGTTGAATGGCAAAAGACTAAATGAAAAACAGGAAAACCAGTGAGCACAGCAAAAACAATGTTTATCTCTATACAAGGAGTTAAACAAGCCGGACACGGTGGTGCAAGCCTGTAATCCCAGCACTTTGCGAGGCTGAGACAGGAGAATTGCGAATTCAAAGCCAGCCTCAGCAACAGTGAGGCGCTAAGCAACTCAGTGAGACTCTGTCTCTACGTAAGACACAAAACAGGGCTAGGGATGTGGCTCAGTGCTCAAGTGCCCCTGAGTTTAACATCCAGTACCAAAAAAAAACAACAAAAGAAAACAAAAACAAGCAGTTAACCAAGTTTTATAAGAATCCCAGGAAGGGGGACTGAGAGTGTAGCTCAGGGTAAGAGCACTTGCAGCACGTGTGTGGTCTGGGTTCAATCTCCAGCACTGCCAAAAACAAACAAACAAACAAAAAAAAAACCAAAACCATAAAAAACCTTACTTATGTAGCTATTTAATACAATCCTTACCACTTTTCTTCCATTCTCAAGAAGGAAGGGGGAAAATGCTCCTGCTGAAGATCAGTCCTTCCAACTATTTAACTTATTCTCTCCTGTCTCCTCTGGTACCTTATTTTCACATTTTCTTTTAAATTCTTCTTTTTTGGTATCGGGAACTGAACTCAGAGGCACTCGTGAGCCATATCCCCAGCCCTATTTTGTATTTTAGAGACAGGCTCTCACTGAGTTGCTTAGTGCCTCACTGAATGGCTGAGGCTGGCTTTGAACTCACCATCCTCATGCCCCCGCCTTCCAAGCCGCCCGGATTGCAGGTGCGTGCCACCACATCCAGCCTATCTTTTAAATTCTGCGTCTCTACATTCGCACTTAGTAATTCCTATACAGCTCATGCATTCTGCAAAGTGTCTCATTTACACTGTCTCAACCTTGCATGATAATCACTAAATAACTCCCAGTGTTAACTAAACCTGATTAAAGAAGTCATTTTAGCCGTGTATCTACTTGACACATCAGCTCTTACTCAAATCATTGCAGTTCTTTTGCCCCAACCCTCAGCTGAAACAGGGCTCATTAGAGTAGTCTACAGCCTCCTAACTGCCAAATCCAAACAGTTTAGATCTCCTATTTTAGGCTGGGCACAGTGGCACAATCTAAGGCTTCACTCTCTGGTACCAGTAAAAAATTAAGATTATAAAATTCCTATTTTACTGAAACTTACTTTTGCCTTTGATACTATAAATCGACTTCTTTACCTTTATTGGGTTGGGATGGGATTGCATTTTCTCTGTTTTCCTAACACTATACCTTGCTCTTTTTTTTTTTAATATTTATTTTTTAGTTGTAAGTGGCAGAATTATCTTTATTTTATTTTTATGTGGTGCTGAGGATCGAACCCAGTGCCTCCCGCGTGCTAGGCGCGCACACTACCACTGTGCCATAACCCCAGCCCTATACCTTGCTCTTTAAATCTGATCTTTCTTATAGGCTCTGTCCTAGTAGCATCATTTCTCACAGTTACATAAAGACAAACCTGAGATCCAACTGTGATTCTTCCCATAAACATCCTTGTTTCCCCAACAACATCCAGCTGATCAGGCTGTACTGATGTGCCTCAAAAACATCTATCGTCCCCCTCCCTATCATCAATGGCTTTATTACCTCATTCGGACTCTTCCCTCCTCTTTGGACTACTTAAGAACTTATCATCTGGTTTTCTTGTAGCAAGGCCATTCTCACCTTCCATACTTGAGCCAGAATGATCAACTGAAGGTATCAATCTAATCAACCACATAAATTTCCTGCTTCAAAATCCTTCAGTGGCTCCCAGAATAATATGCAAGGTCCCAGGTCCTCATCCTCTTTCTTTTCACCCTCAGCTGAAGTTCAGTGTTACTTGCCATATATGACCTTTCCCTTTCCTTGTGGCTTTGCCGCTGTTCCCTTGTCAACAAAACCTCACTCTCTACATATAATAACTCGAGGAACTGGCTGCACTGTGCAAGGGAGAGCTATAAAAAAAAATGTGGCTGGAAAAGGTTAGGTTCTACTTGAAACAATCTTAAAATCTAGGTTGAAAAGTAAAAGGGGGCTGGGCTACAGCTCAGTGGCACAGCATTTGCCTAGCATGGGAGGCACTGGGTTCCATGCTTAGCATCACATAAAAATGAATGGGGGGGCTGGGATTGTGGCTCAATGGTAGAGCGCTTGCCTTGCATGCGCGAGGTACTGGGTTCGATCCTCAGCACCACATAAAAATAAAACAGAAACAAAGGTATTGTGCCCATCTACAAGTAAAAAAATATTTTTAAAAAATGGGTAAAATAAAGGCATTCTGTCCATCTATAACTTAAAAAAAAATTTTTTTTTTAAGTAAAAGGGACATGTTGCATTGTCCACCAGGCATCAACCAAGTACGAGAATGATCGTAACTGCCCCTGTATGTAGAAAAGCTAGAGATTCAGACATGAGTCAGTAATACATAATGTCTAGGCAACTGCTAAAAAGTACCTGAACTATGATGTAAAGAGTGGAAATCAGGAAGAGAGAAAGAACTTAAGACACTGAAGTGACACAAGACATCTCACCACCCATTTACTCTCTCCTAGGTGGCGGCACTCTGAAGGCTTGTCTAGAAAAGGTATTTGTTAAGACATTCATTACCACTCGTGGAGAAAGCAGCAGCAGTGGTAGGATGGAAACTAAACTGAGAAACAAAAGGGTGAAAAGTGGTGACAAGTTGGCGGGGGGCAGGGGATCACACAGCCTACTCCTTTCTTTTTAAAATATTTTTTTAGTGGTAGATGGACACAATACCTTTATTTTATGTATTTATTTTTATGTGGTGCTGAGGATCGAACGCAGTGTTTCACACATGGTAGACAAGTGATCTATTACTGAGCCACAACCCCAGCCCCTCCTCTTTTCTTCAGTGAAGTAAGAAGTGAAAAAGTAGCCAGGCATGGTGGCATCTGCATATAATCCCAGTGATTTAGGAGGCTGAGGCAGGAGGAACACAAGTTTGAGGTCAGAATGAGCAACTCAGTCAGTCTCCATCTCAAAATAAAAAATAAAAAGGAAGGGCTGGGGGCAGGGGATGTGGCACAATGGTAAAGCACTTGCCTAGAATGTGTGAGGCCATAGGTTCAATCCCCACACCCCACACCCCCCAAAGTCAAAGGGTTGGGGACATGTAGCTCAGGGTAGAGTGCCCTGGATTTAATCCCCAGTACTGCAAAGAGAGAAGGAGAGAGCAAATGAATATGTGTGAAGACCTTATGTTGTGAAATGAAGGAAGAAAGAACATGCACTTTTGAAGAAATGCAGACATTCTCTGACCAAGAAGAAAGAATCATGACCGGGCCCTAAAGTACAATCTACAAGAGAGAGCAGAAACAGGAATGTATTTTATACTATATATACACACATACACACACTTATATATATACTTTTAGTATCTCTATGTGACAAGAATAATGTCTTATATATGAAAAGATTTTAATAGATACCAAATAAACAACTGAAGAAACATTGTGATTTTAAAACTAGAAACAAACCAAGTGGAGACTCTGTTTCAAAAAATAAAAAAAGGGCTGGGGTTGAGGCTCTGTGGTTAACTACTTCTGGCTTCAATCCCTAGTACAAAAATAAGATAAAATAAAAACAAGGTTGGTGTTGCCTCTGATCTGTAAATAAAATTTATATTTTTTATACATTCACACACTTAAAAAGAAAAAATGCTAGGACTGTCAAATAGAGCCTCAGGCTGAATCTAAATTATCTACGATAGACAATCAAACATAAAACTAGATTTCAGATCTGTACGGACATGTCAAACAATAAAAATGAAGGCTCCAACAATTGAAAAGGAGATACAGAAGCTGCTGATGCTAGAATAAACAGTTCTTTGCAGAGGATCAAGAGTAGAAGATAAAGGCATCAGATGCCTTGCCTAGACAGAGGAAGTTAAGCAATGAACAAAAATGAGGTTTTTTTGTTTGGTACTGGAGATTGAACTCAGGGGCACCTGACCACTGAGCCACATCCCCAGCCCTATTTTGTGTTTTATGTAGAGACAGGGTCTCACTGAGTTGCTTAGCACCTTGCCATTGCTGAGGCTGGCTTTGAACTCGCGATTCTCCTGTCTCAGCCTCCCTAAGTGCTGGGATTACAGGCTTGTGCCACCACGCCCGGCAAAAATGAGTCTTTTTTAAAAATCAATTAGACCCTCAGATATCAAGCTGTCTGAGAATATATCTGGAAGTCATCTACACTAATTCACATAAAGCATGAAAATTTTAGAGAATGTCTTCTTGGCCACAAATGAAAATTTAAAATCTTATGATGAGACACTACTTATGAAAACTTTACATTTAGCATATTGATAGCTCAGTGTTTGCACCTTAACATTTAAAGTAGGCATTTATATTTGCCATTACAAGTATTTAAAATCAACACATAATAATCTGGATTAAAGTCCAATTCCTCGACTACAGGCGTACACAATTTGAGATACTTACAGTACACTCTTGCATCTCTTGTTCCTTCGTCGCTAGTCGCATTACAAGAATGTTTTCCCTGCGCGCAGACTCCTGCTGCTGTTGCTTTAGTTTTTCTTCAGACTCCCTTAAGCCAGTTACGTCATTTGCTGATGATTAAAAAAAAAAATCACAAAACATCATGAATATAATTTCAAGACTAAACTGTATTTACCAAAAGAAAGTTCCAATGACCTCTGTTAAGACCAATAAAATCCAGGGCCAATCAAGTCTTTAGTTTTCTTCCTATTTTCATAATAAGGATATTTGTTCTTGCTGATGAGAACTCTTTTAGAAGTAATGATATTATTATGTTCCATGACTACCTAATACTAACTACACTGAGTTATGAGTTTATAGTCTAATCTGTTCCTACCTAGAATACATGAAACAGTTCCAGTGACTTGGGAGGCTCAGGCAGGAGGATGGAAAGTTTGAGGTCAGCCTCGCAACTTAATGAGAACCTGTCTGTCTCAAAACCAAAAATAAAGTTCTGAGATGTAGCTGGGTGGTAGCATGCCCTGCTACTGGGTTTAATACCAGTATCACAAAAAACAAAAAAAATAGATCAAAATAGGAAACGGCATTATTTGCATTTGTTTATTGGTAACATTCACAAAAACGCCAACTGGTATTTTCTAAACTATTCAATATAAAAAACTGCCAATATCTGCATGGACAAATAGTACTTTAGATTTTCAAAGCCAGCCTCAGCAACTTAGTGAGGCCTAAGCAACTTAGCAAGACCTTGTCTTAAGTACAAAAAGGCGATGGGGATGAGGCTCAGAGGTTAAGCGCCCCCGAGTTCAATTCCTGGTATGAAAAAATAATAATTCATGATATTCCTAACTTCTAGGAATTACACAGTTACATAATTATAAAATGTCAGGGTATTAAGCCTTCTAGACTTGGAAAACTACATTGGTTTTTACACTCACAAATAATGTTAGTGAAAAATGAGACTAAAATGATGGAAAATTATTACATTCACTGGTATTACTTTTAGCAGACCTTGAAAAAAATCTATAAATATATAGTTACATCCTAATGTTACAATTTGAATTCTCCTAAATGGCTGCTTCAACACAGCTCCCTTCTAGACTAATAACTCATGGTTCAATTCAAACTCCTATGTAGAAGGTATACATCAAGTAAAGTTTCAAGTAGATGTTGAGTTGTCATAATATACACTCTCTCAGAACCCAGCACTTAATTTTACTAAAAATAGTAATGCCATTATATGATTACTACATGTCTGTCTGCCCCCCAAACTGGAAATTCCACAAGAAATCATTACATTTCCCAGTACTCAACACAGTGCCTGGAAAATTCTTATAATAAAATGCTTGAGCAGAAATTACATTTGCTTTAGTAAAATAAATTATCCTTTGTAATAACAATCTAAAAGGACGTGACTATTCACATCATCTTTAGAAAGCTAAAACTCAAACTTACAGTTAAGATCTGTGTACTTGCCCTCCAAAGCTTGAACATAAGCTTCATATTGTTTCCATCTAATAGAGAATTAAAGCCACATATTAGTTGTTATTTTGAAATTGGTTTTATTAAGTATTCTAGAAAATCATATCCATAACTTAACACTGAGAATTCTGCTGGATGGTTTTTAATTGTGAGACAATTACAATGCTAGTTTAAACCAATAATAATCACCTCATATTCCTTTTCAATTTACAGAAGGTAAAAGGAAACAACAAAAGAAGTGTTCTTTGGTGGAAACACCCTAAATGTGCTCTTCTGGGAGAGATCACACCCCAGATTCATTTTGTTATCACTGACGCGTTAAGATGATGTGTAGATTACAAAAGATCAGTGAAAAACACCATAGTACTTTCCATTTAAAACAAAAGGCGGGCTGGAGTTGTGGTTCAGTGGCAGAGCACTTGCTCAGCATGTGAAGCCTTGGGTTCTATCCTTAGCACCACATAAAAATAAATAAAATAAAGATATATGTCCATCTATAACAACAACAACAAAAATTTTTTAAAGGTAAAACGCATATAAGATATGTTCTTTTGTGAAAATACCATGAGACTGTCTCTAAGTATTACTTTTTTCCTACTTTTTAAAGTGACATAATAATTGGACAGACATATTTACAGGGCACACTATAATAATTGTATACATGTATATAGTGTATAATGATTAAATCAGGGTAATCAGCATTTCCATCTCTTTAAACATTTATTATTTCTTTGTACTGAGAACCTACAAACGTCTGTCTACCTTCTAGTTCTTTGTCAAGTAATACAAATGCCATATGCTATTAGGGTGAGGCAGCCTTTCCTCCTTATTGTAACTCCTCTGCCCTCAATATATAGATCATTAGCAGCTCTTAGCCATTACTGGAGATAAACAATAAAGATCTTAAACTTTCTTTCTTTCTTTTTGCAGTACTATTTGGGAGGCTGAGGCAGGAAGATCATAAGTTCAAGACCAACCTGTGCAACCAACAAGACTCTGCCTTAGAATAAAATTTTAAAAGGGTTCGGGATATAGCTGAGTGGTAGAATACTTGCCTATTGTGTGTTAGGCCCCAAGATGGATCCCCAGTATCAAAGGGGTGGGGGGGAGCATGGGACTATTTCAGAGGAACTAAAAAATATAAAGTTCAAGCAAAACCATTCATATTACCATAGAAATCACAGACTACTATATGTCACCACATATCATCACTATCTCATTAATGTGTATTTGTGAATTTTCCATTCATCCTAATCTTGTACTAAAGACAATTCAGATATAATTGCTGGGAATATAGGCATACACTGCCACACCTAGCTAAAATTTTATTTTAACTTGAGAACCTCTTGCTTCAGCCTCCCATTACAGGTGTGTGCTACCACACTCAGCAAGATTATTGATGTTCTTCCTCCTATAGTTAAATCAAGAAAAAAGACTACATGCTAGGTACAGTAGTGTGCACCTATAATCGTAGCTACTCAGAACGCTGAGGCAGGAAGATCACTTGAGTCTATATGTTCAAAGCCAGCCTGGAAAACCAATCTCCAAAGTGGGGGGGTGGAGGGGGCACCAGTTGGGGAGGGGGTGGCTCAGTGATAAAGCACTTGCCTACCATATGTGCAAGGCAATGGGCTTGATCTCTAGCACTAACAAAAACAAAAAACAAAAAGTGGATTGCAGACTAGAGGAATTACCTTAAAAAGGGATAAACAGCAAGGAGGTACCATGTCAGAAGTGCAAAAAAGAATATGAGATACAAAATATCCCCAGCAGGTGTCTTTCTCAGAAGAGGACAAGAATGATAAAGGTACTCAATGGAAAACTGTCCTATACATGAGATTATAGCGAAGGATAAAGCTTAAAGTCCATAATAGAATAGTTTAGTACAAATGAAAGTAGGAAATTATCAGACTCTTGGAAAGAATGAAGCTCATCATCTGTCTCCTTAATATACAAAAAACATCTTTTCTCTTCCCTGCTTCCAAGCTGTTAAACTTGCTTACTTCTTTAAATAAAAATTCCTTGAAATTTCTAGGTTAAGCAGAGTTCAGTGACTTCCCAGTGGTTGTCCTGAAAAATACTCACTTTTTAAAAAGGTATCAAGTCAAAAATTTATTAGCCATAGTAACAATAATTTACAAAAAGAATATACATAAGTTATAAAACACAAAATAACCAATTTTATGGTTCCTTACATTTAATACTATAATATTGGACTTGAAAATCTCCTTTGGTAAAACAAAGGTTTAACGTAACCACAGAAATTCAGAACTGGAAGTGAGCTTCAAAAACAATTTAATCCGGGGCTGGGGTTGTGACAGAGCACTTGCCTAGCATGTGTGAGGCACTAGGTTTGATTCTCAGTACCACATATAAATAAATAAAATAAAGACAATTGGCAACTTAAAAAACAAAACAAAACAGAAAACAATTTAATCCAACCCCTTTGGACATTAAGTTAAATGAACTGGCCAAAGTCAACCTTAGAAGGAAGAGTAATTTCCCATCATTAGTAAATAATGAATTCCTTCCATAACTGAAAGCCATCTCTTAGGACAACTTTTTCAATTATATATACAGTAAGAAAAACTATATCAAAACAAGCTATTAATTTGTTAAACTGAAAGTTAGAGCAGAGTTTTTTCTTACAGCAAGTTATATATATATACTAAGTACAAATGCCTCCCAAATAACAACTCTTGAACATTTTACCTCTACAAGCGAAAAAAAAAATTCAAATTATGTTTGTCTATAAAGTTATCCAAACTAATACTGAAAAGTGTTGTGTTCCTTGGTTTTTATATAATAAAGAAACAAGCCAGAGTGAATACGTTCAAAAAGACGCCAAATAACTTAAGGATATGTTAACTTTAAAAACAAAATAATATTTGCCGTAACGATAAACATTACAGTATGGAGTAAAAAAACAAAATTCTAAAGAAAGGCTTTAAAGAACACTTTACCTTAGAATTAACTCATCTCGTGCCATAACTTTGAAGTCTGTTTCACTCAGTCGAACCTATAAAGAGAATTAGAAAATGAACTGAGTGCTGCTTGTCCTGAAGACAAAGTTGTTCCCCAAAGAATCTCTATATGGAGACCTATGAAACACCTCTCAAGTTTAAGACTTATATGCTCAGTATAAAATTTATCATATTTTAAAAAGTATAATAGTTTTAAAAAGATAAACCATCAGCTGGGCGTGGTGGCGTAAGCCTGTAATCCCAGCACTTAGGGAGGCTGAGACAGGAGAATCACAAGTTCAAACCCAGCCTCAGCAATGGCAAGGTGCTAAGCAACTCAGTGAGACCCTGTCTCTACATAAAACACAAAATAGGGCTGGGGATGTGGCTCAGTGGTCGAATAGCCCTGAGTTCAATCTCCAGTACCAAAAAAAAAAAAAGACAAACTATCTGGTATCTTTTTTGGGGGGTGGGGATACTGGGGATTGAACCCAAGAGTGCTTTACCATATTTGAAGACAGGGTCTTGCTAAATTACTTATGGACTTGCTAAGTTACTAAGGCTGGCCTTGAACCTCCAATCTTCCTGTTTCAGACACTCAAGTCACAGAGATTAAAGGTTGGGCCACTGCATCCATCACTGTTTGGTATCTTAATGTACATTATCATTACAGAAATGCGAATTAAAATTCCAATGAGGTATCACTACACATTAATTACAATGGTTTTAAAAAAAAAAAAAGGTAAGCCGGGCGAGGTGGCTCAAGCCTGTAATCCCAGCATTTAGGGAGGCTGAGACAGGAGAATCGTGAGTTCAAAGCCAGCCTCAGCAATGGAGAGCCACTAAGCGACTCAGTGAGACCCTGTCTCTACATAAAACACAAAATAGGGGTGGGGATGTGGCCCAGTGGTCGAGTGCCCCTGAGTTCGATCCCCAGTATCAAAAAAAATGGTAACAACAATTGCTGGTGAAGATTTGGGGAAACTGAACTTTCACACATTCCTGGTGAGAAGACAAAATGGGCCAGGTATATGGAGCACACCTGTAATCATACTGGCTGGGAAGGCTGAGAGAAGAGGGTAGCAAGTTCAAAGTCAGCCTAAGAAACTTAGCAAGGCTGTCTCAAAATAAAAAATACAAACTGGGCTAGGATTATAGCTCAATGGTACAGTGCTTGCCTCACAAGTGTGGGGCCCTGGGTTCAATCCTTAGCACCACATAAAAAGAAATAAAGATATTGTGTCCAAGCTGGGCATGGTGGTGCAAGCCTGTAATCCCAGCACTCAGGGAGGCTGAGACAGGAGAATCCTGAGTTCAAAGCCAGCCTCAGCAAGGGTGAGGTGCTAAGCAACTCAGTGAGACCCTGTCTCTACATAAAACATAAAATAGGGCTGGGGATGTGGCTCAGTGGTTGAGTGCCCCTGAGTTCAATCTCCAGTACCAAAAAAAAAAAAAAAAAAGAGAGAGAGAGAGAGATTGTGTCCATCTACAAGTAAAAAAATATTGAAAACAAAAAACAAAAAACAAAAAAAACCAAAACTGGGCTGGGGATGTGGCTCAGTGGTTGAAACACCCGTGGGTTCAATCCCTGGTACAATAAAACCCAGGCAAAATGGTACTGTCCACTCTGAAAACTAGCTGGTTCTCTTTTTTGTTTTTTTCTTTTTTTGTGTGGTACTAGGATCAAACCCAGGGCCTCACATACAATAGGCAAGTACTCATTTTTAATTTTCATTTTGAGACGTGGTCCTGCTAAATTGCCCAGGATGGCCTTGAACTTGTGATCCTCCTGTATTAGCCTCCTGAGTAGCTGAGATTACAGGCGTGCACAACCACACAATTCCACACAGTTTAAAACTGAAAACACAAAAACAACAATAAAGACAACATGTTTTTGTAAACACAGATGTGCCATGTGACCCAGCAGTTGCACTCTTAAGCATGTATCCCAAAGAAATTAAAACAAATGTTCATGGCAGCTTTATAACAGCCTCAAACTGGAAACTACTCAAATGTTCTTCAACAGGTGGATGTCTGTAAAACTAATACATCCACACTATGGAACACTGTTTAGGAATTAAAAAGAAAAAAGAAAACAAAGCCAGGCACAGTGGCACATGCCTGGAATCCCAGCACTTTGGGAGGCTGAGACAGGAGAATCTCAAGTTCAAAGCCACCCTCAACAACAGTAAAGTGCTAAGCAACTCAGTGAGACCCTGTCTCTAAATAAAATACAAAAAGGGCTGGGGATATGGCTCAGTGGTTGAGTGGCCTTGAGCTCAATCCCTGGTACCCTTCCCCTAAAAGTAAAACAGTGTAATTCTTTATTCATTGTGAATAATGTGATTCCAAAACTTAGGATAGAAATTTCTATGACACATTATCTAAATTGTGCACTTAAGTATTAACTGTTTAATAAGCAAATACCCTACTTTCCCAACTGAATCATAAATTCCTCCTAGAAACTATGTTACTCTTTTGTAACACTCAATGTGTGCATATGTATATAGAATATAGGTAAGAGTGACTAAACTCAAGGTAGGGATATAGGACAGGGAAAAATTAAAGTTAGAAAACTTCAGAGGGAATAGAAACTCTAAGAAGTAGCTAGCTATAATCTTAAAAATATTTTTAATTATGATGATGGGGATTTAAATTAGGAAAAAGGAATAGTATACGAACTTGTGAAGTAATCTTTTTTTGACATTGTGTACATTTGTAACTTAACCACGTTGCATTAAAGATAAACAATTCAAGTGGAGAACCACTATATAATGCTGTCTTTTAGAATGAAGGCCAATAGCAGTGATTATTTATTACGTACATATATATACACATACATACACAGAGATAGAAATATTCATCATGATAAATGTTTTCCAAAAACTACAAATATTCTAAATATAGAGTGTATGTAAGGTCAATAGCTAACATACTGCATCCCCCACTGCCCATATGCTATTACTGTTATAAAAGTAAAGGACTAAAAAAATAAGCAAACAACACAGAATAGTCCTTTAAACTCTTACTAAAACAGTGTTTAAAAACTGCTGAGAAAACATACCTTTTTTGGAAGAGGTTCTTCGTTGGTCATCTTGAATCCTAAAAAAAAAAAAAGAGGTTCAACTGATTATCTTCCAATTAAAGCAGAAAAATACTGACTCTTTCAAAGCAATTTATTAGTAAACTGTTATGGTTAAATGATTAGCATTTTTTAATTTAAATAAACCTTTTATTTTGGAATAGTTTTAATTTACACTCAGTTTGTTCTTTGTTAATGAGCTCCCACTATTATCTCCATTGTCATAGTTATTAGGTAATTTTTAAAAATTCCTTATAACAAAGGAATCCTTTTAATATTGAGAAAAAGGATCAAGAGAAATACAACTTTGCATTTCGATCTTAACAACTCCCCTATGAAAGCAGAAGTGGTCACCGTTCAAATCAGACATTGACCTCGGGCAGTCACCTACACGTTACTGAAGGAATAGAGAAGGGTAGGTAGTACCAGTTTCTAAGCCTTTCCTTTTACAGAATCACGCTGTACAGCAAGGTAGAATCTATCACAGTGTCATAATTCACTACTTTCCAATGTCACATGTACTTGCTGTATTTGCACGTGTACCTGGACACGTATTTACATTTTCAAATACATGGTTCATACCTAATGAAAACATTTCTACACTAATTTTATGTCACAGAATAATTTGTACTTCAAAAATAGCTTATTCAGATATATTTTTATAAAATTCACTTAACCACACCGCCTTAAAGATAAATAATGAAGCCGGGCGCGGTGGCGCACGCCTGTAATCCCAGCACTTAGGGAGGCTGAGGCAGGAGAATCGTGAGTTCAAACCCAGCCTCAGCAACGGCGAGGTGCTAAGCAACTCAGTGAGACCCTGTCTCTACATAAAACACAAAATAGGGCTGGGGATGTGGCTCAGTGGTCGAGTGCCCCTGAGTTCAATCCCCAGTACCAAAAAAAAAAAAAAAAAAAAAAAAGATAAATAATGAATTCTAGTGGAGAACCACAGTATAATGCTATCTTTTAGAATGAAGCCAATAGCAGTTATTACTTATTATGTCACCAATTCACACACACACACACAAAAAAAAACTGAAAGGGGGAGAAGAAAAAGTGTAGCAAAAATACTTTAATGCCTTAAAATACAAGGCTGGAAAAAATGTATGGGATAGAATAGCTTAACCCAACAAAATGTTCATATGAACATTCCTTAAGCATTAAAATACTAGAATTAGTTTGTGTTCCAGTACCATTTTTTAACAAACATCTTAATTGTGTTTGAAATATAATTTATACAAATGAGCTCTTACATTGCAAACACTTCTGCTACTTCCTAATATTCAAATCTAACCAGGAGATAAGCTAATTTTGTTATTCCTAGGTATTATTTGTAACAGCATGTTCATGACTGTTCCTTTAAATTTAAAAATATTTTTCCAGTTTATTTACTCATACTTAGTACAATTCTAAAATACTAGAAATGTAACTACATAATTTATATGTTTAGCTGAAATTTTTAAAAGGTACTTCATTTCTTAGTGAATATTTGGAATTTCTCAAAAGATGATTTTCTAGTACCGTTATTCACAAAATCCCAACTCTATACATCAAGATATTCTAATCATACCATCATTAAATCCTGTTTTCCAGAAATCAATGTTTTAGGGGAAGAAAATCATACACTGACCATATCACAAAATTACTGACTTCATTCTTCCCTCTTTAGAAATCTTCATAGGTGGTTTGGGGTGTAACTCAGTGGTAGAATGCTTGCTTGGCTGGATCCCTAGTACCAGAAGGGGGTAGGGGGCATAAACTTCCAAGAGACTACAGGTACATACCGGCTTGCCTGGTTCTACACTTTTTTGTTGTTGTTTTAATGTTTTTCTATTTTGGGGAGGTGGGGTACTGGAGATTGAACTCAGGGACACTTGACCACTGAGCCATATCTCCAGCCCTATTTTGTGTTTTATGTAGAGACAGGGTCTCACTGAGTTGCTTAGTGTCTCGCCATCGCTGAGGCTAGCTTTGAACTCGTGATTCTCCTGTCTCAGCCTCCCTAAGTGCTGGGATTACAGGCTTGCGCCACCGCGGCCGGCTTTTGTTTTTCTATTCTATGAAGTCATAACCTTATTTCCATAATATAAAGTATACATTTTTCTATTTTTTTTTCTTTAAAGGGTCATTAAAGACCCTACTTTACAGCCCTTGCTGCCCAGTTCAAAACTATGCTGTGGTTACAGAAAGTTGCTTAGTGACTACCCTAATCTGATAGCAGTCATTCATTCCAATCACCGAGGAACTCTCACCATGTTTATCTGCACAAAGATCTAACTGCTTCTATTTTTGCATGAGTAAAAATGCCTTCACTAGACTACAAAATCTTATAACAGAAATCAAGCCTCGCACCTCCTTGTAATTTCACATTTGTTCAGAGAAAAATAGAGAGTAAATATAAACAATTTCTTTAATTAAAAATCTAAAGGCTCCCCATCTCATTCAAAATAATACATACCCAGTTTTTACTATCCCCCTTCTATCAATCTTCATTTTTCTTTGTAATTTTTATTGCAACCTGACATTTTAGATGCTTATCTATTTCCTGGAATTATCATATGCTCCATAATGGCTGAACTGTTTCATTCACTAATGTCCCATTGCCTACTTGGCACTAAAACATGTTACATCAAAGTATAAAAAAATGAATTTGCTTCTGTTAGTAGTAAAATCATAAGTGAACTTATTTAAACAAACCAAATTATTTCCCAAAACTAAGATGACCATACCATTACACTTTTTTTTAAATGGTGCTGGGGACCATTACATAAAATTTTGCAACTAATAAAACAGACCTTAATATAACAGGTACTGTGGTAGAATTCTAGAGTCACAGTTTAAAAACAGCTGAATTTATTACTATGACTAGGTAGCCTACCTGTTATCTAGTTACCAGGCACCTCACCATTTGGTATGTAGGATTTTGATTATGAAACTAAAGTATTGCCAGGCACAATGGTACACACCTGTAATCCCAGCAGTTGCGGAGGCTGAGGCAGGAGGATCTTAAGTTCAAAGCTAGCCTCGTCTACTTAGCAAGGCCCTAAGCAATTCTGCTATACACTTTCTTTAAATACAATACAAAAAGGGGGCTGAGAATGTGGCTCAGTGGTTAAGTGCTCCTGGGTTCAATCCCTGGTACCAAAAAATAAAAACAAAAAATCCTTAAGTATCATGAATGCTCTTCCACATGAATTCTAGTTTAAACTTTATTATATGCCTCTACAACTCACCACTTTCCTTAGCAAGTATTAATTACATGGCTCAGTGGTAAACTGCCCTGGGTTCGATACCTGGCATTGCAATCAATCAATCAATCAATCAATCAATGGCTGGGAAACACATGAAGGAAATTCAGATAACCCTGGTTTTCTAGGAAAGGACATTAAACTTTGAAAACAAAAAAAGGGGCAGAACCTCTAAGCCTTAGCTTCCTTATCTCAAAAAAATTACCAGCATGGTCTCCAAAAAACTCACAAGACTCTCATTCAGTGTTTGTTGAAAAACCTGAAGGGATAATTCACAAGTGGAAGAGAACGATCAAAAAGTCTTCCTGGGCTGGCTGTGCTGGTGCATGCTTGTAATCCCAGCAACTCTGGAGGCTGATACAGGACTGCAAATCCATGGCCAGCTCAGCAACTTAGCAAGGACCTATAAGCAACTTAGTGAGACCCTGTCTCAAAATAAAAAATAAAAAGGAGTCGGGCGCGGTGGCTCAAGCCTGTAATCCCAGCACTTAGGGACGCTGAGACAGGAGAATAACGAGTTCAAAGCCAGCCTCAGCAAGGGCGAGGTGCTAAGCAACTCAGTGAGACCCTGTCTCTATATAAAACACAAAATAGGGCTGGGGATGTGGCCCAGTGGTCGAGTGCCCCTGAGTTCAATCTCCAGTACCAAAAAATAAATAAAAATAAAAATAAAAAATAAAAAGGGCTGGGAAATATATAGCTCAGTGGTAAAGTGCTCCTGGGTTAAATCCTTAGTAACCACCCCCTCACCCCCAACAAAATGGTCTTCCAAACAGGAAAGACCAAATCTTTCACAGAATTATTCTTGGTGATTTCCAACTTTCAGAATTCTTAAAAAGCCAATTATTTAAATATGTAACATTGTCTTATGTTCATTTCTCTTTAAAAAGTCTGATGTTTGGGCTGAGTACAGAGGCACTAGCCTATAATCTCAGCAATTCAGGAGGCTGAAGCAGAATATTAAATTCAAGTTCAGCCTGGACAACTTAAAATCCTGTATCAAAATAACAAATAGAGCCGGGTGCAGTGGCACACTCCTGTAATCCCAGCACTGTGGGAGGCTGAGACAGAAGAATCACCAGTTCAAAGCCAGCCTCAGCAATGGGGAGGCGCTAAGTAACTCAGTGAGACCCTGTCTCTAAATAAAACACAAAATAGGGCTGAGGATGTGGCTCAGTGGTTGAGTACCCGAGTTCCATCCCTGGTAACCCCCCCCCCCCAAATCGAATGAGCAGAGGATGCAGCTAAGTGGTAAAAGTGCCCCTGGGCTTAATCCCAGTTTAAAAAAAAATTTGATGTTGGGCAGATTTTTAATTGAATGCTATCCAAATTTTTCTTTACAAAAATATCTTAAATTTGCAATATAAGTAAGGGATAAAAACATGTTTCATATAAACATGCTTCATAAATCAACTCTCAGAATCACAGGTTCTTCCCTGTGTATAAGGTAATCTGACCTGGGAAATTTAGAGCCTCAGCATTTGCAAGAAAATATTCCCTTAATTTTAGTTGATGAAAAGTCAATCTTTAGCTGCACGCGGTGGCGCATGCCTGTAATCCCAGCACTTTGGGAGGCTGAGACAGGAGAAATACGAGTTCAAAGCCAGCCTCAGCAACAGCAAGGTGCTAAGCAATTCAGTGAGACTCTGTCTCAACTCTTCAAAACCAAAGTTAGTCCCCATTTATAAAAATGAGTCATTAGGTGATTTGCTCAGATTAAATCAGCTATTAAATTGGGGGTGTGGGCTCTAAATTCAGTGCCTCTCAAAAGTTGGTAACTAATGAGGATGGATAATTGGCCCACTCCCCATCCTCAATAATGATTAAGCTTAGCTGGGACAAAGAATGAAAAGCAAAATAGCCAATCTGGCTACCTTTTAGAAGGTCTAAGATGATTGATTTTAAAACTCTATAAATGTTTCAGTTATTTGTATAGATAATTTGGAGATAATATCTCAAATGTATAATGTCAGAAACAACATTTATTCTTGATGCCTTCACAGAGAGAAACAGCGTAGGATGGGGAGCCCAGTTTTGGTTGGTTAGGTGCCTAGCATGCCAAATCCCATAGTTTCCAGGCTCTTAGCATTATGATCCTAAGGCAGGCAACTCAGTTCTCAGTTCTCTCTGTACAGAGACAATGTACCTTTGGTTAGAAAAAGCATGTAACACACTGAAACAAATCATAATTGAATGCAAGCAATCAACCATCTGATACTGTAGTAGCCTTAGTACTGGAATTCCTAACTTCCTTATTCTTTTATCAATCCTTCATGTGTGTGTTCTTGAGCAAATCACTTAGCTCTCTGTGCTACAGTTTCCAAATCAGCAAAAAAGAGGATACCAATTTCTTCTGCCCCACAAATGCTGCAAATCTCAATGCTTTCAGTACTATAAAAATGCTACACACAGGCCTGGGGTTGTGGCTCAGTGGTAGAGCACTTGCCTAGCCCTGGGTTGGATCCTCAGCACCCACATATAAATAAACAAAATAAAGGCATTGTATACATCTACAACTAAAAAAAAAAAATTTTTAAATGCTACACATTAAAGGGTTTTCAAATAAAACATGAACATAACATGAACATAAAAGAAAACTTCAACAAGCCTGTAGGAAACTAAAGTTAAATCCCACAAAATACATCCTCAAAAGCGAAGAACAGAACCGTAGTGGTAGCTCAATGGTACAGTGCTTGCCTAACATGTGTCAGGCTCTGCGTTCAATCCTCAGCACCACATAAAAATAAATAAAGATACTGTGCCAATCTACTACCAAAAACACAACAAAACAGAACTCAAAGAACATTTATAGTATTGAATTCTAGTCTGATGGAATACTCTAATAGATCCAATGGATTATACTATTATAGAAATACTGGAAAAAAAGCTTTCTCCATGCTTAGCAATTGGAAGAAATAAAAAATATTTACAGGCAGAAAAGTAGGAGATAATTTAAATAACGAAAAGCAAGAATAAAACCAAAATGCTATCTTAAGTCTTGTGTTGCTAAAGGACCACCTACATAAACTTCCAAAGAGCAAGACTCAAATACAAGTACTTTACACAGTAATTATCAAGACTGCTACTTAATATTTTCAAAGTGATTCTATACTATATATATACAAGACACAAGAGACCTTCAAAGTTGTAATGTACTATACAAAAATAATTGTTACAATTTTCATTTCCATATCTACTACAGTTCAGGCTTCAGGATACAGAAAATTTGGTAGTTTGCCTTGCTACTAAAAGGTGTGTGCACTTATTGATCCGCTTTGATTCGGGAAGATCTAAAAGCATTCTTAAAACACACTAACATCTTAACCCTTAGAAAGTTAACGTCAGCCACATCGGAAAGCTAACTTGTGGACTGCAATCTTTGCCCAATTTGCTTAATCATATATCACTGAATGAATTAAACAAACAAAATTTAGCAATCTTGAAAATATTTCCCCACATAGTTTTTTTTAAATTGGATTTGAAATGTCTACATGCATCTATCGTGGAAAACTTAATGGTCAAAATTTTTTAATTAGAAAATGGGTAAAATTGTGATGACAGATCTGTGACTTCCACTTATCTTCCAAAACAACAGAATTAACTAAATGAAAAGCTGGATGAAACAGGCACAAACACAACCCACGACTCTAAGGTGCTCGACGAAGTATTTTCCTACCGGGCAAAAGAACGGTGCTACACCTGACCACCAGGAAAGACTTTCATAATCCTTCGAAATCCACCAAATTCGCTGACTTTCTTCTCTATCAAAACAAGAACTGGGGCTTTTCCACTGTGTGCGCGGACTTACGAAAATCGGCCTGCACATCGCCTCCTACCGTCCCCCGGGGATGCGGGAGGCGACGTGAAGTTCTCGGGGACCTCCACCCAGCTGTCAGGCTGCTCGGCCCTCGCGCTGCACGCACCCACCTGGAGACGGAGGCCACCGGGAGGCGGCTGCAGTGACAACCCACCGCGCGGCGCGAAACCCGCGAGCCACGCTCGGGGCCGCCGTGCACACCTCGTAGGTCTCGCCCGGTCCCCGCAGCCCGCCGAGGCGGGGAAAGCACAGCGCGGCCTGCGGTCCCCCGGGCGCGGGTACCGGGCACCGCGGCCTCCGGCGGCCGCAACCCGAGTCCGGCGCGGCGGGCCCCAGGCGCCCTCCGGGCCCTACGCACCGCTTCCCGGCTGGGGGCGGCCGCGCCGCGGTCCTGGGCCCCGCGGCCGCTCCCGCCGTCCGCCCGCACCTACCTCTCCAGGCCGCGGCCGCGCGGGCGCCGCCAGTCACCAGGGCCGAGGCCGCGCCGCCGCAGCCCCGGCGCTCCCCTTTATTTGCGGGTCTCGCTGCCACAAAATGGCGCTGAGGGAGGAAACCCGGCCCCGCGCGGCCCCGCCCCGCCGCCGACCCCGCTCCGCCCCGCCCCGCCCGGGCGAGCGCGCCGCCTTCGCAGCCTCCCGCCGCCTCGCCCGGCCCGCTCACCGAGCAGTCGCCTGCCGCCCGCAGCCGGGCCCCGCCGGGGCAGGAGAGGCGAGCGAGGCCGGCCGGACGCCTGGCCCGAGCGGGGCCTCGAGCCGTAAGGGAGCAGCTGCACCCCTGCACCACGCCCCGGCCCTTCCCGGAGTCCGGCGCGCGCCCCGCGGCCGCCGGGGCTCAGCTGGCTCCGTGGGGGCGGGGAGGGAAGCGGCCGAAGCGCGGGGCGGGCCGCCGGGGTCGGAGGTCAGCCGCGAGGCATCACGGGACGGCGGCCGCCGGTGGACGCACTCGCCCGGGCCACCTGCGGCTGCGGCGCGGCCTCCGGCGGAGGGATCTGGCGAAGGCGGCGTGTGATTGGTCGCTCTTCTCGCTCGCTGTGGGGGCGATGCTTCCGCGCGGCGGCCCAGGTGCGAGCGCTGTAGCGCGGCGTGGCCGGCAGACCTGTCCCGCTGCTCCGCTGGCCTGGCGCCTCCTGCGCACCCGGGCACTGCCCGCTCTCCTTGCCGCAGCGCCAGCCTCCTGGCCGTTGGTCAGTCCCTCCTGGATCTCTCCGGAGGGGAAAGCGAGGCGCTATTGTTTGCTCCCTAGCGGAGGGAGGTTGCGCTTGTGACAGCCGCTCCGGGGACACCTTGTGAACTCGGGAAGGAGAAGGCGAAACCCGGGAGGCTTTAAAGAACCTGATGAAAGGAGCCCTTACGTCCAGGAGCTCCCTTAGGCCAGTGAGCGCCACCTGGACCGCTGAGTAAGAACCTCGTAAAACGAACCCTTACCACTTTCGAGAGGGGCCAGGGAATTCTTAGCATTGGTCGGTTTAACCGACTTTTCCTGAATGTTTATCCCCGAAGAAGGTGCCCTGGAGTGATTTTTTTTTTTTTTTTAGGTACCGGAGATTGAACTCAGGGGCACTCGACCACTGAGCCACATCCCCAGCCCTGTTTTGTGTTTTATGTAGAGACAGGGTCTCACTGAGTTGCTTAGCGCCTCGCCGTTGCTGAGGCTGGCTTTGAACTCGCGATTCTCCTGTCTCAGCCTCCCTAAGTGCTGGGATTTCAAGCGTGAGCCACCGCGCCCGGCTGGAGTGATTGTTTTTTATAAGGATAAAACTAAACATACCCCAGATGGTCAAAGGAGTCATGGTGTATAATCTGACAGTATGGAGAAAATATTTGCAGTTTCCATCACAGAAACGCGTTGAAAATTGAAAAGAGATCAAAATCCAAAGAGGAAAGTAGGGAATGAAACGAACAGATGATTATCAGAAGAAGGAGGGGAGAGAAGCAATGTCCTTAAATATAAAAGGATATAGTGAAAGTACACATTAAAATTATTTCCTGGTGAAAATGGGAAGATGGTGCAAGCTCTATGGAGTTACCAAAATTACATACGCATTTACCCTGATAACCTTCCATTCTTCAAACCCTGACCTTATTTTGAAGATACACCTCCACAGATGGCAACATGGACACAAGGTTAAGTTGCAGTGCTAGGAAAAGCAAAAGTTTGGAAATAACCCGAATGTCCACTAATAGGGAACTGTTTAGCTACGGTACCTCCATACAATGAAATACAGCGCAGCCATAAAAAAGAAAATAGTTTCGCGTTGCTTTGGAATGAGTCCCAGGTTATATTACGTGAACAAAGCAAGGGACAGAAATACTTGGATGGAAGGGATTGAAAGGATATCCTAGAAACAATAAAAATCGTCACTTAGAGAAGGTGGTGGGGAAAAGCGAGGGGATAGAAACAGAAACAAGACTTACTTGACTTTTTGAATTTTGTTTTTCATCGCCAAAAGGTAAATAAAAAGGGAAACAACATACACCTCAATGTTGAAAGCAAATTGAAACAAATGAACCCAACACTAAGTCAAATTGGTAACTTGCCTAAGATACATAGAGGAAAGAATTATTCCCTGGAGCTTTTCAACTGACACCCTGGTAGTATGGAGGGACATATTCTAAGGATGAAAAGGAAGTATAAGCTGGGCGCTGTTGCCCACGCCTGTAATCCCAGCACTTAGGGAGGCTGAGACAGGAGAATCGCCAGTTCAAAGCCAGCCTCAGCAACGGGAGGCGCTGAACAACTCAGTGAGACCCTGTCTCTACATAAAACACAAAATAGGGCTGGGGATGTGGCTCAGTGGTTGAGTGCCCTTGAGTTCAATCCCCGGTACCCCCCCCCAAAAAAGAAAAAAAGTACAAAGTAATCTTTAGTTTCACTCAAATGATTTATAATTAACGGTAATACTGTTGCTATGGTTTTGAAATTATGTCTATTGTAGGACAACACAAGTATTTTAATGTTACTATGTACAAAGACTTTGAGGGTAAGAGAAGATGAGATATAAAGAGAAGACCAAAGAAATCCAGGGGGGAAAACCTGTAGTTTGTTTAAATTTGACATACTAATTTAAACTCATAAATTTCCTAGTTCTGTGTACTGCAGTGGCTTGGAAGCAAAGGTGACCATTTGTCTCTGTTTGCCAGGAACCCGGATTTCCTGGAATACTGAACTTGCAGGTTTAAACTGCCCCAAGCAAACCAAGATGGTTTTCACCCTCAGATAACATGTGCACACTCAGCACCCAGATGTTTGTTGCTACATTCCTTTTCCACTAAAAGGATCCAGAGCCTCCTTGGATTACACTTCTGGGGGAGATGAATCATTTTATTGCCTGAATTCAAGAAGTGCTTAGGCAAACAAGGCCAAGTCAACAGGATTTAGGAGAAAAGACAAAACTAATCCATAGTAATAGGCTTCAGATCAGTAGTTGGTTAAGAGGGGAAGAGAAGCCACTCACAGTGATGCAGGTCTGTAATCCCAGCACTTTGGGAGGCTGAGACTGGAGGATCCAGAGTTCAAAGCTGGCCTCAGCAACTCACACTGAGTGCTAAGCAACTCAGTGTGAGACCCTGTCTCTAAATAAACACAAAATTGGGCTGGGGATGTGGCTCAGTGGTTGAGTACTCCTGAGTTCAAAAAAAAAGGGGGGGGGAGGGAGAGAGGAGGAATCAAGGGAAAAGGAACACAAAAAATTAAAAAAATGGAACACAAGGAAACTCTGGGGTGGGAGAACTAATGGAAATGCTCTATTAGGGTTACCCAGGTGTATGTGTGTATTCAGATTATCGTTAAAATGGATACATTGTGTTGCACATAAGTTATATTTCAATGAAGTGGGAAACACAAACCAAATGAAAAACACAAAGGCCATTAATTGAGAGCTTGCTGTATAGTGAAAGAGCCATGTCACTTTTGTTCTGGCAGAGGAGGGGAAGCACTCCCCGTGGGAAAGGGTAGCTCCTGCTGTGCCCTGATTGGAGGCCTGGGCACAAATTAAAATTGCAAATGGGAACAAAATTAGAGAAGCTGTCAGTGTTTAATCAAATCCTGGCAATTTTTAGCTAATTGTTGTAGACATTATGGCTTAGCTTCCTGGATTATTATGAGAGATAGCAGTCTGACTTCCTACAAGTCTGACTTTATTAATGCAGGTTGGCTTCCTGGATGGGTTATTGTTGGCAAGGGGTTGATTTCTTGGGCTAGTTGCTACAGGTTACAGGTTAGCTTCATTAGTATCCAACATATAGTGGCCTTGGTAAATTTTAAAGTCATAGGAGCCAGCTCAAAGGATTTCCCACAGGTCAGATTTGGGACAATTTTAGCCTCAAAAGGAAAATGACTACAGTTGGTTATAAATACGGAATAAATTAAAATCTATTACTCTAGCCAGGTGTGGTGGTATATTCCTGTAATCCCAGCTTCCTGGGAAGCTGAAGCAGGAGGACTTCAAGTTTGAGGTCAACCTGGGCAATTTATTGAGACCCTGTCTCAAAATAAAAACAGCTGGGGATGTAGTTTAGTGGTAGAATGCCCCCAGGTTCAATCCCCAGTTCAGGAAAAATGGGGGGGGGGGACCTATGGCTATGGTTACATTTAAAAGAGGATGAGACAAGAAAAATCACCTTCATTGAAAGTAGCTATTAGCCGGGCACGGTGGCTCAAGCCTGTAATCCCAGCACTTTGGGAGGCTGAGACAGGAGAATTGCAAGTTCAAAGCCAGCCTCAGCAATGGCGAGGCACTAAGCAACTCAGTGAGACCCTGTCTCTACATAAAACACAAAATAGGGCTGGGGATGTGGCTCAGTGGTTGAGTGCCCTTGAGTTCAATCTCCAGTACCAAAAATAAATAAATAAATAAAAGAAAGTGGCTATTCAGACAAAGGGAATGAAAGGAAGGAAGGAAGGATGGATTGGGGGAAACAGTGGGATAACTCTGACCTAACTTTCCTACGCACATATATGAATCTCACCATCATGTACATCCATAAGACACCAATTTTAAAAAAAACACTAAGTAAATAACTGAAAGATGAGCAGAGTAGAGGAAAGGGAATAAGGGAAGGGAGGAAGGGAGGGAAAGAGAAAATACTGAGGACAGAATTAGAAAAAATTATATTTCATGCTTTTATAATTATGTCAAAATGAATCCTATTGTTATGTTTAATTAAAAAGTATCAAAAAGAGGGGCTGGGGCGGTGGCTCAGTGGCAGAGCGCTTGCCTGGTATGTGCGAGGCACTGGGTTCGATTCTCAGCACCACATACAAATAAATAAAATAAAGGTCCATTAACAACTAAAAAAAAATTTTTTTAAAAAGTATCAAAAAGAAACAAAAAAAAGAAAGTGGCTATCACACCAATGCAATACCTTGAAAATTAGTTATCAAAGGAAAAATAATATTTATTCTGTTTTCTAAAAAAGAATTGTGATTCATGTCCATGTGATAAGGGAAAGCTCTTCTCTCCAATAGAGTACCAGCTAATAAATGTAGAATTAATGATAGAAATAGAAAATAACCATTATGCAGATTCCAATGAAATGCTTACACAAGGATTATCAATGGATTTTAAAAGTTTTACATAAGCCGGGTGTTGTGGTGCAGGCCTGTAGTCCCAGCACTTTGGGAGGCTGAGACAGGGGAATCACAAGTTCAAAGCCAGCCTCAGCAACAGCAAGGCTCTAAGCAACTCAGTGAGACCCTGTCTCTACATCATAAATCACAAAATAGGGCTGGGGATGTAGCTCAGTGGTCGAGTACCCCAGAGTTCAATCCCCAGTACCAAGAAAAAAAAGTTTTACATAAAAGACTGCTGGGAAATGGAATATTACATAGCACCAAAGTATGACCACATAGGCTATTATCTAATTGTGAAGAGGAAAGCACATCTTTACAGTGGAGCCATCTGGTAGTCACTATCTCAACCAAACTACCAAATTTAGAAATATTAACAGTAGGATACACACCAACTCACAGAAAATAGGAGACAGGGTTGTGCAAATCTAATGAGTGTAGCAAAATTAATTATTCCAAAGAACTTTATGAAACCTTAAGCAGCAAATATTTAGTGAGCAGCTGAGTTAGTCTTGCCATAGCCTCTCAGTATCTAACCAACTTCAACCTATTATTTCAAGCAAAGTATCAAATTAGAATGAAAAGTATTTACATATTTCTGTGTTAAAAGCACATACTACTCAGTGTGGTGGCACACGCCTGTAATCCCAGTGACTCAGGAAGCTAAGGCAGGAGGATCACAAGTTCAAAGCCAGCTTCAGCAATTTAGCAAGACTCTAGGCAACTTGGCAAGACTCTGTCTCAAAAAGTGCTAGGGGTGTGGCTCAGTGGTTAGATGCCCCTGGGTTCAGTTCAATCCCAGGTACCAAAACAAAACAAAATTCTACAGACTATTGAGTTAGATTTAAATGTTAAGTAATTTGCTACTTATTTTCCATCAGCCTAATATTTACCCTATATTTTATATTCCTGCTACTTTGACTTAGGAATCACTAAATAAAATGTTAACAGGAGGCATCTAGTCTATTCACTCCACTGTAGGAAATTACCATAGACTGGCTTATAAACAACAGGAATGTTTTTCTCACGGTTCTAGAGGCTGGAAGTCTGAGAACAGGGCGCAATATGGTCAGGTTCTGAGGGCTGTCTTCTGGCTTACATGACTTAATTCTCACACCTTCATTTGGCAGAAAGAGCATGAGAGAACTCTTTGGGTCCCTTTTGTAAGAGCAGTAATCTCCTGCAGGAATGCTCCACCCTCATGACCTGATCATCTCCCAAGTCTTCCACCTTTAAACCCATCACATTGCGGGTTAGGATTTTCACATAAGAAGTTGAGGGAGGGGACACAGACATTCAGTTATTGTAAGATTTTTTTAAAAGAAAAAAAAAAGATAATAGCAATTGTCTAGGCTTTGAGATCGGCACCCAAGAAATCCAGGCAGACTGGAGATGGTCCTGATTTGGTAGTTCAAGAAGCTGGTAGTGGTTCCAGATACTCTCCTGGGTTCAGAGGTGGTACAACTATGACCATCATGCTTTTCATGAGTCAGTACATTTTCTGGATCTACTCCTTCCCTCCAGAATGCTATTTCTACTCTTCCTTGCCAAGAGATCCCTATCCATCATCAGTAATTGCCTTAAGAGAGATCATTTATTTAAGCCAGGCACAGAAAGACAAAAACCACATGTTCTCATTCATGGGGAAGCTAAAAAAGGTGATCTCTTGCCAGGCACACACCTACGAATCCCAGCTACTCAGGGGTTGAGACAGGAAGACTGTGAGTTTGAGGCCAGTCTGGGCAATATACTGAGACTCTGTCTCAAAAAAGTTGGTCTCTGAAATTATGGCATTTGCTGGTAAATGGATGGAACTGGAGAATATCATGCTAAGTGAAATAAACCAATCTCAAGGAACCAAAGGCCAAATGTTTTCTCTGATATGCAGATGCTAATTCATAATAAGGGGGACTAGGGAAGAATAGAGGCATTTTGGATTAGAGAGGAGTGAAGGGAGGGGGGCATGGGGGATAAGAAGGATGGAAGAATGAATCAGACATTTCCCTCTGTACATATGTGACTGCACGACTGCTGTAACTCTACACCATGTACAACCAGAAGAATGAGAAAGTTATACTCCATTTATGTCTGGCATGTCAAAATGCATTCTATTGTCATGTATAACTAATTAGAACAAATTGAAAAAAAGTTGACCTCGTGGAATTAAAGTATAATAGTGGTAACTAGAAGCTAAGAAGGGGTGGAGGTAGGGAACATAGAAGGAAGCTGTGTAACAGCCACCAAAATACAAGTAGATGGGAGGAATAAGTTCCAGTGAGTTTTTTTGTTTGTTTTCTTTTCTTATTTGTTTTCCAGTACTATGGATAGTGTAATGCCCAGACTCGAGACCACCAGGAGTCCGATTCTGATGTAATCACAAAAGGGTCTTTAATCCAAACTCGAGTAGGGTCC
>CM053406.1:1660407-1681631 GCA_028644305.1 Xerus rutilus | reverse complement strand
TGATTTTATATTCTTTTATACAATTTTATACCATTCTCTCTATATGCCCTTTGAATATTTAATTGTATAATTGTGTAAAATTTTATATTATCATCACCTTGTTGCTGGATTTTTCCATAGTTTTTAATTTTATACTTTTCAATGATGGAGTGGCATCTTTTTGCTCACATTTAATTATTCCCTAAAATAGACTCGTAGAAATGGAATAGCTATAAATATTGTGTGTCTTGTACTATGTTCTAAAGAGTATGTAGAAATTTACTTAAAATATTTAGGTCACAGCAATTTATATATTTTATATATATATTTTAATATATTTTTTTAGAAGTACATTAAACCCATATACTGATTTCAGAAGAATCAATATCTTTATCATATTTATCCTTCATACCTTGGAACATAACATATTTTATGGATGCTAAGGACACTCTTTTCTCTATTGTGACATCTTTGAAATTAGGATTTATTTACAATAGATGGTGTTTCCTAATTTAATTGGCCATATGTTTTCTCAGTGTTTCCGAGAAGGATGGCACATGCCACAGTCTGTGTCAGCTTATGTTTGATGCAGGAAGCGTCTCTACATTGAGTAGTACCTTCTTTTAAGGTTCTTAATAAAGACGAATGGCTTTCTGGTTTTTTTTTTTTTTTTTTTTTTGGTACTGGGGATTGAACTCAGGGGCACTCTACCACTGAGCCACATCCCCAGCCCTATTTTGTGTTTTATGTAGAGACAGGGTCTCACTGAGTTGCTTAGTGCCTCGCTGTTACTGAGGCTGGCTTTGAACTCGAGATTCTCCTGTCTCAGCCTCCCTAAGTGCTGGGATTACAGGCTTGTGCCACCATGCCCGGCTCGTCTTTCTGTTTTAAGTCTCGGTAGAATTATTCTTATGACAAGGAAGATGGTAGCTGAGAGGAAGGACACCCACCCAATCCTCAGGTTCTGATTATAAAGTAGGAAGACCATTGCTTAGTGAGGTGGGCGACTAAGGGAAGTCACTCAAACTTAGTCCTGGACAGTGGAAGAAGCCCTACAGACACAGAAAGTCAGAGGCTTCAAACAGAGTGTACGAACTAACACATTGGTGATGCCAGAGTGGCTGCTGAGGAGATAGGTGCAGGCAGAGAGAGGACAGACAATGGAAAACAGTTGGCCTGGGGACTCTGGGGAAGAGAGAGGGGGCTGAGCTTAACCAGAGATGGTGGAGGAAGTGGTTGAGTGAAGAGCAACCAAAATCACTCAGCCCAAGGGCAAATAGTCTGGCAGTCACCATTTTTAAGTGGCTTGAGCAGAGGCAGGAGCCCACGAAGGAAGTTTCTAGCTGATCCAGCAGATCACTGATCACAGGCCCCCGTGTGTGCCTGGACCAGTGTGATGGAAGCAGGTGAGAGACAGTCGTGCCCAGAGCATCCTGAGGAGAGAGCCCTTTTGTTGCTGGTGCCCATAAGAGCATCTGGGGAGATGTCAGTAATGGCTGTCACAGGAGAGTGGGGAGCTGAAACTTGAAACCTCGGTTCTTGTGTTCTGATGAAAGAAAATTTAAAGTCAGACACCAAAAGCCATGCAAGAGAACTTTATTATAAGTGAAAGTGAGGTGAAAGTAAAGTGAGGCTTAGGCAGACAGCGCGCTCCCCCGCCCCCACCATCTCCAAGCAGAGGATGGCAAACGAGATAACGCTGTCTCCAGATTTATTACTGTTTGATGTTTACCAGGAGAGCTGGGGACCACCTTCTGAACTCTGCTAACCAGATTTCAACTCCTCCTTCACTTCGGGTGGTAGACCTGACCTTAGCTGTCCTCTCTGGAACTGTCATGGTGACCATCCTATTTAGGGGGGCTCACCTACAAGTCAATCCCATGTTAATGTGGGCACTGGGTTAGTAGCTGGTGAGAAGTTACCTTAGTGCACCTGTGCTGCTAAAGGAATCTTCCTTCCCAGACAGATGGAGACGCCTAGAGCCACAAATCCTAGCTTCACAGCAATCTCCGTGTACCTGTCAGGGTTAGTCCCATTCACCCATTCATCCTTTTTTTTTTTTTTTTTTTTTTGATATGTTTCCCATTAGCTCCTTTACTTCTATTTATTTTCTACAAATTAATTGCCACCTTTGGCTTTCTTATTTACTTTGAATGTAGTTTAAAGAAGATCCTAAAGGGATCTAAAGAATGCTTGTGACCTTGCCGTGTATTTTATGGCTCATTGCTAGCTACTACCTGATCATGGCCACACAGGAGCATCTGCACCCCAGGGCAGATCCTGACGCATTCACATCCTTAGCTGTGAAGGTGAGACCTGTGGGGTTTAGACTCCTCACCCTAAAAGTGGAATTTACAGAGGCCCTGAGACTCTTTCAGCAGAGACCGGCATCTCCCCAGCAGCAGGGCCTGTGGATGAAATTGCAAATACCCCACCGGCAGAGTTCCAGAGATCCACCAAGACCAACCCCAACTCCCAGAGTTTGCAGTGAGAAGCCTGCAGCAGCCTTGCAGGCGAGCACAGCCCTCGCCAGCACTCCGGGCTACCCCACACAGGCAGACGGGAAGCCAAGAGCCACCACACCAGCCTTGGCTCCTGGCCGCTGTGGCTGGCAGCTGGGTGAGGACCACAAAGATGTGGAACTTAACAACCTCCAGCCCTTGACCCAAGGGTCACAGAGCCCAAAAATAAACACAAAGGGTGAAAATCTGTCCTTGCCAATAGTTTTGACCACGCCAGGGGGAAACAAGCCCTTGATTTCTCACTACGAATTTTTTTCTTTTTTTTCCTATTCACTCCCCTCATATTTTCTTTTTTACTCTTTTTATAAAATTAAAAATGTTTATTTCATTATTTTAATTTTTACTTTTGTTCCATTCAGCATGGTTTTGTGTGTGTTCTCCCTGCATGGACAGGTTCAAATACATACACACATATTCATAAAATTTTACTTCCATTAAGTAAAATTACAAATTAACTGCCATTTTCATTGCTTTCTTCTTCACCCATTTGTTACTTAGCCTTGGTGTGACTTTGGTGGAGGAAAATTACACGTGGTTTTGAATCATTTTGATCTTATATTTGCTTGTTGTTCACGTTTTGTTTGTGTTCTCATTGCCCCCTGTTCACTCTTTCCTCATCAATAGCCAAGTTTTTCTGCTCCCTCTTCTTCTCTTTCATTATTTTATCAATGGCACTCATTTTTTATTCCTCCACATTGTGTGTGTGTGTGTGTGTGTGTGTGTGTGTACCAGGAATTGAACCCAGGGCACTTAACCACTGAGCCACATGCTCAGCCCTTTTTAATATCTTTTTGTTTTGAGATGGGGTCTTTCTCAGTTGCTTAGGGCCATGCTAAGGTGCTAGGCTGGCTTTGAACTTTGCAGTCCTCCTGCCTCAGCTTCCAGAGTTGCTGGGCTCACAGGCATGTGCCACCACACTGGGCTTACTCCTTCTTTATGGCTGCCATTTGCTATTTATCTCCTGCTTCTCCTCTGTTTACTCCTTAAATATTCCAAACTTTCTCTGTCATCCTACCCTCTTTTCTCTTCACTTAAGAAACTGCAATTCTACTGACAGAATTATATAGTTTATGTAATTCCTACCCCATTCATGTTGCTGTGATTATTAATTCTGTGGATGAGGTGGTAGACACCTGCTGTTTAATGTCTGATCTGGCTCATGGTCGCTTATCGTTGATACTGATGTTAAATGCTGGCCCCACAATTCCTATACAGGTGGTGGTAGATGTCAAAGTAGACACTAGCCATTTGTTTGAAGACTACATTGGTCATAAGCGTTAGTGTTATTTCTGGCTCCCTTGTTTCTAGAAAAGGGGATGGAAAGCGATTGGGGCATTTCACATTCACAGGGTAGAGATCCTGCTGCCAAGCAATAGTCTCAATTCAGCTAGGTAACAGCAAACTTCACTCTGCACATGACCTGGCCCCCTTGAGCCTCAACAATACTTCAACATATATAATAGGAGAGACAAAAACTCCTAACCACCAACCAAGCCCCAGGAAGGAACAACCAGAGGGGGACCTGCACATCTACACATACCTCCAATCCAGAGAGAAGTCCCTAGAACAAAAACCGTAACTACACACAGAAGGACACACATACAAAGATGGAAGAGGAATCTATCTCAACTGATACACAAGTGCAAGGTTTCTGAAAACTTGAAACAGCCAAACAAATCTCCCTCCAAAATCCACAATCCAGCAAGAAAGGGATCCACAGATATGGAAGTGGGTGGCATTCTAGATAAAGATGATAAAAAGTTGATTTTTGAAATGTTCAGTGAACTAAAAGAAGGTCTAAGGAATGAATTAAGATAGGAATTACAGGATATGAAAGAACATTTCAACAAGGAAATAGAAATATTGAAAAGAAATCCATCAGAATCCTGGAAATGAAAGGCACGATGAATCAAATTAAAAATTCATTTGGGGCTGGGGTTGTGGCTCAGCAGTTGAGTGCTTGTCTCGCATATGTGAGGCACTGGATTCCATCCTCAGCACCACACAAAATAAATAAAGGTATTGTTTTCATCTACAACTAAAAAATATATATTTTTTAAAAAATTCCCTTGGAAGCATCACTAACACATTAGATTGCACAGAAAATAGAACTTCAGACCTTGAAGACAGGGTATATGAACTTGAATATTCAGTATGCAAGAGGGGGGAAAACGTCATGATCAGAACATACAAGAATTCTGGGACAAAAAGACAACAAACCTGAGAGCCATTGGGAGAGAAGAGAACATTGAGATACAGAATTAAGGCATTTGGAAGCTCTTCAGTGAGATGATAGCAGAAAACTTTCCTCACCTTAGAAATAAGATAGACATCCATGCACAGGATGCATACAGAACTCCAAATAGAGAAGATTAAAAAAGAACCTCTCAAAGACACATCATAATCAAAATGCCTAACATAGAAAACTAGGAAAAATTATTAAAAGCTACATGAAAAAAACATCAGATCACAATTAGAAGCAAGACAATAAAGCTCACTCTGACTTCTCAATGCAGACCCTAAAAGTCAAGGAGAACCTAGAATTAGATATTTCAAGCTCTAAAAGAAATCTTTTGTCAGCCAAGATTGCTATATCCAGCAAAGCCATCTTTCAGAAATGAAAAATAAAAAATTTTTATGACCAGGATAAACTAAAAAAGTTCAGGACCATAAAGCCAGCAATACAAAGAACACTCAAACAAGCACACAGAGGAACCCCAAACAACCCCACAACTTCCAACCAGATGAAGCACACTAGACTATCAATGAATTGCATAAAAACCAAGATTGAATTAAATATAGCAAAGAAACCAAAATGGCAGGACATAACAAACATTTTTCCATAATAACATGTAATATAAATGGTTTCAACTCCCCAATTAAAAGACATAGGCTGGCAGAACAGATTAGAAAACAATATCCAACTCCATACTGCTTATAAGAAACTCATCTCATAGGCAAAGACATCCATAGGCTCAAAGTAAAATGGTGGAGAAAATATTCCATGTAAATGGAGTAAAAAACCAAGCAGAAATAGCTGTTCTCATGTCTGACCTAGGTTTCAAGCAAAAATTAATCAGAAGAGACAAATAAGGCCATTACATACTGGTAAAGGGAATAGAACAATCTAACAAGAAGATACAATGATAATAAATATATATGCCCAAAATGTTAGTGCACCAAATTACACAAAATACACTTCCTGACGTTAAATCCCAGATAGACTAGTGAGTGATTTTAACACACCCCTATCACCAATAGGTCATCCAAACATAAAATTGATAAGGATATTCCTGATCTAAATAACCCTATAAATCAAATGGACCTAATAGACATGTATAGCATATTTCACCCCAAAACAGCTGAATTTGCTATCTTCTCAGCAGCTCATGAAACTTTCTCCAAAATAGACCATATTCTAGGTCACAGTGGAAGTCTTAGAATACAAAAAATTTTTATAAAATCCTGTGCATCCTGTCAGGTCATAATGGAATGAAACTAGAATTCAAAAGAAAAAAATAATAGAAGCCACATGAACATATGGAGATTGAATAATATTCTTTTAAATGAGAAATGGATTGTAGAAGAAATGAAAGGAGAAGTCAAGAAATTCTTAGAAACAAATGAGAACAGAAGTACAACTTGTCAAAATCAATTGGTACAACCAATCTGGAAAGCAGTATGGAGATTCTTTAGAAAACTTGGAATGGAACCACCATTTGACCCAGCTATCCCACTCCTTTGTCTATACTCAGAAGACTTAAAAACAGCATACTACAGTGACACAGCCACTTCAATGTTTATAGCAGCTCAATTCACAATAGCTAAACTGTGGAACCAACCTAGATGCCCTTTGATAGATGAATGGATAAAGAAACTGTGGTATATATACACAATGGAATATTAGCAATAAGAGAGAATCAAATGATGGCATTTGCAGGTAAATGGATGGAGTTGGAGAATGTCATGCTAAGTGAAGTAAGCCAATCTCAACAAACCAAATGCCAAATGTTCTCTCTGATAAGTGGATGCTGATCCATAATAAGGGAGAGGACACAGGAACAATGGAGGAACTCTATTCACAGGGGTGTAAGGGGGCAGGGGGACAGTAAAGGTGGTGGAATACGATGGACATCATAGCCTTAGCTTTGTGTATGATTGCATGTATGTTGTGATTCTATATCATATACAACCAGAGAAATGAAATGTTATCCTCCATCTGTGTACAATGAATCAAATTGCACTCTGCTATCATGTACACCTAAATAGAGCAAATAAATAAATAAATAAAAATCTCTGGGATGACGTGAATGCAGTTCTAAGAGGAAAGTTGGCAGCATTGAGTGCCTACATTAAAAAAAAAAAAAAAAAAAAAAAAAACATAAGAAATCATCCCAAATAAATGATCTAATGCTTCACCTTCAGGCCTTAGAAAAGGAAGCACAAACAAATGCCAAAATTAGTAAAACACAGGAAATACTTAAGATCAGAGCCTAATTTAATGAAATTGAGAATCAAAGAGCAGTGCACAGGATCAATACAACAGTTGTTTTAGAAGATAAATAAGATTGATAAACCCTTAGCCAAACTAACCAAAAGAAAGAGAGAGAAGACAAAGTGAACAAAATTAAGATGAAAAGATGTCACCACAGACACTTCTGAAATCTAGAGGATCATTAGAAACTATTTTGCAAACTTATACACCAATAAACTGGGAAGTCTAGAAGACAATGGTGAATTTCCAGACATGTATGACTGGCTCGAATTGAACCAGGAAGATATAGAAAAGCTAAACAGACCCATATCAGCTGAAGAAATTGAAACAGCAATTAAAAGCCTGCCCACAAAGAAAAGTCCAGGACCAGTTGAATTCTCAGCTGAGTTCTACCAGATTTTTAAAGAAGAACTAACACCACCGGTCTTTCTCAAATGATTCCATGAACTTGTAAGAAAGGTAAAATGTTCTATGAAGCCAATATAACCCTAATATCAAAACTGGACAAAGACATATCAAGGAAAGAAAACTACAGAACAATATCCCTGATAAACATAGCTGCAAAAATCCTAAATAAAATAGAAGCAAAACCACATTCAAAAACACATCAAGAAGGTAATACACTGCTATCAAGTGGGTTTCATCTCAGGTGTGCAAGATTGGTTCAGCATATGAAATCAGTAAATGTGCTTCAGCACATACATAGAATTAAGGCCAAGAAGGCTGTGACATCTCAATACATGCAGAAAGCACCTTTGACAAAATCTAGCATGCAATCACTGGAGAAACTAGGGATAGAAGAAACTTACCTCAACATTACACATTACACAGACCCAAAGCTAACATCATACTGAATGGAGAAAGACTGAAAGCATTTCCTCTAAAATCAGGAACAAGACAAGGAAGCCCACTCCTATTCAATATAGTACTTGAAACTCTGTCTAGAGCAAGCAAGCAAGCAAGAGGAGGAAGTTAAAAGGATATAAATGGGGGAAAAAAAGAAGTCATACTATCTCTATTTGCTGGTGACATTATCCTATATGGAAAAGATCTCCCCTCCTCAAAAAATAAAAACAAAAAACAAAAAACCAAAAAAACCTCCACCAGAAGACTCCTAGAACTTAAACATTGAGCAAAGTAGCAAAATATAAGATAAGCATTCATGAATCAATAGCTTTCCTGTACTCTAATAGTAATTTTGCTAAAAAGAAATCAGAAAAACTACCCCATCTCCATCAACCTAAAAAAATCCAATTACAATATTTGGCAATTAATCTAAGGAGGTGAAAGACCTCTATGATGAAAATTACAGAACACTGAAGAAAGAAACCAAGGACCTTAAATGATGGAAAGACCTCTTGTGTTCTTGGATAGGCAGAATTAATGTTGTCAGGATGGCCATACTATCAAAAGCTCTATACAGATTCAGTGACATCCCCATTAAGAAACCAATGATACTATTCACAGGACTAGGAAAAAATAGTCCTGAAGTTCATTTGGAAGAAAAAGAGACTCCAAATAGCCAAAGCAATCCTAGCAAGAAGAGTCATACAGGAGAGATCACAATACCTGATGTCGAATTATACTGACGAGCTAACGTAGCATCATGCTAAGTGAGATAAGCCAGACTCAGAAAAGCAAGGGTGGAATATTTCTCTCATGTGCAGAGACTAGAGAAAAATAAGGGAAAAATTGGGGCTGGGTGTTAGATCTCACAAGGATAGAGGGAAGATGAATGGAGTAGATAAAGAAGAATGAGGGGGAAGGAGGAGGAGCGGGAAATGGGAGGGAACGTGGAATAACTTCAACAAAATGACACTACAGATTGCATAAATACACCACAATGAATCCCACCTTTATGTGCATCTATAAAGCACTGATTAAAAATAACTATATATACAAACAAATAAATGGAAGGCCATAAGAGTAGAAGAAGGAGAACAGGGGGAGGAAAATAGGAGGGGAGAAAAAGGGGGTTTACTGGGAACTAAACAGAGTAAATTAAATTCCATGCATGTGTGATCTTGTTAAAATAAAACCAAATATCATGTCTAACTCTAATGCACTAATAAAAGAAAGAATTATTATTTTATGATTTGATAGCTTTTTAGTGCAATCTTTTGTATTTCCATCTGTAATAGATTATTGTTACCATATATGGGAAAACTTGACTTTTTTAACCTAATATTCTTGTATTTGTAGTTTACTTACCTTTCATGATTTTTAGGTTTGTTGCTGTTCATTTATGTTTTCTTTTGTTGTTCTGTTCAATGACAAAGGCATGGAGAGCTTTGGAATCACTTAGTTCAAGTTCAGCTGCTCCTCAAAGTCTTGGAATTTTGTTTACACAAAATGTTTATCAAATGCCTGCAAGTTGTATGGAAGCTGTCACAGGTGTGGATGTGAAGATGGAGACAGGGCTCTTGTCTTCAGGAGTTCAACCTGGACTAAAAGACCAGGTTGGTTTTGTTTTCCTGAAATGAACTGTCCCCCATGGGTATTTGGGATGAATGCTCTGGCGGCCCGGCTGTGTGCAGCACCCCCTGCTGGCTCCTGTGGGTGGGTACCATGAGGGCACCTGGCTTGGGGCTGTACTGCTGCTTTATCCACACCTGGAGTGGGTGCCTTAAATCACAGCTTCCCTTTTTTGCAGGAACAGCAGGCACTGCATGTACTGTGATCACCTGATAGCTCAGCTTTGTGCATCTCTAGTGGGGTTTTGATGGGAGTTGACTGTAAATTTAAACAAGTGAAATCTGACTGTGATGAAGTTTCTTGTGCTCTGGATCCAAGCATTTCAATTATTTGCCAAACTGTCTAAGTCCGTTTTGGGGTTGCTATAGTGGCATATCTGATCATATATTTATTGACACACAATCCTGGAGAGAAGGAGAGAGATAGAGAGGGGCGGCAGAGGGATATGCTAAAGGCCAAATAACCCAATCCCTCAATAAAGGCATTAATCCTTGGGGGCAGAGCCCTGGTGGCTGAAACTTCCCTTAAGGTCCCACCTCTAATACCCACACAATGACAATTAAGTTTCAACCTGAGTTTAGGAGAGAGCAAACATTCAAACCACAGCAGGAAACTAAAATGTACTTTTAGTCTCTCTTTTGTCCCCTATTTGTGCCACTGGACTCTGCTCATGTTGGCATTCCCCACCAGCTGACCAAGTGGTACATCAAACTCATCACGCAGCCTGAGTCCTGGGCTTGCTTCTCTGGCATTGGGTAAAGATCAGAACCTCTTCCCTTGGTTTCCCACTTGTGTAAGATGGTTACAATTTCAAAGCATCATTTAAACATCTCAAATAGCAACTTTTATTCATCATATTTTTAAAAATGTTTTCTCTTTTTGGATTCTTAGAAATAAAGGCCTGTATTTTTTTGGAAGACATCTGAGAAAATTATTTTAGGAGAAAATGAAAATATTGTGATTAAACTATCTTTTGGAGGTTTCTATACTGGAGTCAAGTAGTTAAAATTCCTGTAAGAGTAGACCCAGAACCAGAGCTTGGTTGTGGGTGCAAAAAACAATTCTGCAAGAGACTCTTGGGTTTATCTTACGTTCATTGCAGAGAGTTCTGAGGTTAGTCACATTTGCTAAGGGAGCGGGTTAGGAAGCAGTGGTGTGCTTGGGGTTTGTTTTCAGACTTTGTGTTCACATGACTGCTAACATTAAACCTGGTGCTATGGATAAAATGCCACATTTATTAGATTGAACCATCTGCAATCGCTGCTTCTATAGACCAAACAATGGTTGAATATTGGCAATTTCATGATTAAATTTAATTGCAATCCATTTTAACATTTGCCACAATTCTATAAGGCAGGGACTATTCTTTCCTGTTTGACAGGAGAGAATGCCAAGGCACAGAGAGGTGGAGCAACCTGGCCAAGGTCCAAGCTGGACAACGGGAACTTGCATGCCAGCCCAGGCAGCTGGCAGTCCACACGCCCAGCCTCACGCTCTGGAAACTCTTCTTGAAACATCTATAAAAGACAGGTTGCTTTAATTTTAAATCTGAGTATTTCTAGACTGTTATAGATATACCACAATATCAGAAATGAAGAATTTTTTCATTATTATTATAATTACATAAGAATATTTTGCATCTTTGAACAACACTATGTATCTCTGCAAAAATCTCTTATCATTATGAATTCTTGAAATATTTTTAGTCCTTGAGGCTCTCTAGTGTCTATTATGGTTAGACATATTCAGTTTACTTGCAACTCAATATTGGAGTATTAAAATGGACAGTGCCTGAGTCTTTTTCCTCCCCATACAATGGAGATAATGATGGGACTTCACAGAACTGTCCTGAAGAGTAAAAGATATAATGTTGATGAAGTAATTCTCTACATTACCAGTTTGGGGGACACAGTGACCCTAAGCAAATAGTGCTTAACAGTTAAGCTTTATACAGTCCACACAAACATTTAATAGAGCTTTACAAATCATTTTCTCATATTTATTAGTGGCAATAGAATTGGGTTTGATGGTCAACCAGAAGTCTCTACCTGGTCATCTGGGAAGGACAGACAGGGAGAGCAGATAAGGGAGCTATTGTAAACATGTGGGGTTTGAGGAATCCACAGAACACCCAGGCAGAAATGACCAGTGAGCCATTGGATGTACAAGGTTGGGGCTGGACCAGAGAGAGCAGATGAAGCCAAGGGCGTGGAAGCACATGTAAAATCAAACCTGGCTGTTGTAGGGGGTGTTCTACGAAGGTCAGTCCTATTCTGGGGGACAGAACAGTCTGGAAAGCTAGAATAGGATATTGGTTAAAAAGGGTTATACTTGTCTAGGTGTAGATTGAGAGGACCCTGGCCAGGGTGGTAGTAATAAGAATGGAAAGAAAGGAGAAGTACAAGATTCTGCAAATAAATCTTGAGAGCGATTAGTGATGGGTTGGCTGGGTAAAGTGAGATAGGGCCAAGTATTTTGGGCCTGTGAGCTTTGGAGAAAGGAGGCCCAACAATAGAAATAGGTAGGGTAATGGTCCTCGGGCAGGAGCTGGGAGATGGATTACACAGGATATTGTCATTTGGATTTGGACACTCAAGTGGAAATGCCCATCAGGGGATTGGAGACAGGGAGCTGAACTCAGAAGATAAAGTGAGGCTGGGAACAAGCCGTCTTTTAATGGTAGGAGTTGAAGCTCTGAGATGGGAGATGTTTCCTAGGGAGAGTGGAGACTATTATAAGTTCAGTTGCACACTGAACAAATGAAGTATGGCCAATTCTCATCATTCATGGTAGTTATGACCTAGGAATTGGCCCTGAATGCAAATAGCCAATACAGAGTGCTGCTCCTACGGGAGCTCCAGCATTATGTTCCTGAGAGCCTCCAATCATGACATTCCCCTGCACGGATGAACACATAGGCTGCTTTAAATGACATGTTTCTGTTTAATGATGGTTTGCTCAATATACATTGAACATAGAACTCATGGCCAACAACAATATTATAATTCATGCCTGAATGTACCTTCCCTAACATGTATTTTCTCCATGAAGGACAGACACCACAATCTTCTGCTGAGGAATGCCAGGCAGGACTTTAGACCTATGCTTGAGGACCATTTTATTTTATTTTATTTTAATTAATTAATTAATTCAAATGCATTTCAAGTCATAGTACATATATGGAGCTCAATTTTTCCATCTGTCTGGTTGCAAACCAGATAGAGTCACACCATTTGTGTCTTCATACATGCACCTAGGGTAGCGATGACCATCTCATTCAGCCATCTTTGCTACGACTATTCCCCCTTCCCTCCCTCCACCTCCCCTTGAGGGCCATTTCAAATAGTGAAATCATCAATGAGGAAAACAAATGTGGAAATCTGGCACTAAATAAATAGTGGAAAGGATACTTGTTTACTGTGGGAGAGCTGAGCACAGAAGGCAGAGGTTGCTTTGTCAAATCTCAGCTGGGCTCAAGGTTATAAAGTAGACAAGATTCTGAGAACACAAGGTGAATAATAATGAGCACTGTTTACTGCTTATTTCTAGTTCTAAAACTTTAGGATCCGGAGACCATTTGCGGATTTACTTGTAGTAGATGTTTACATTACTGGGAAGTGAATGGATCGTGGACTGGCACAACGTCATTGGTGCAAGCTCAACTGGAGTTCGTTCGTTGGCATTTCTCCACTTAAGAAACAGATTTCTATTCTAGTCAAAGTAGATTAAACACCAGCTGCTTTAGTAAACAAACACAAGATTTCAGGGACTGGCTTCCCATAAGTTATAGGGGGTGTTTCTCGTTCCCATCAGAGTGCAACGCAGGCTTGTGTTGGGACTTAGGATCTTTGACCTGTTGGCTCAGCCATCACAAGGGCCTTGGAATCCTCTGCTGGGTTTGCTCTGTCCTGCAGGCTGACCAGCAGAGAGCAGGAAAGGTCCTGTGGATGTTTCAGGGGCCAGGACTTGAAGCAAGGCATGCTACTTTCATCTGTACTTTGCTAACTAGAACTCAGTCTGTTTGCCCCACTTAGAGGCCAGTCTTCTGAGAAACACAGGACTGACACAATCCTTGGTGTATGAGTTTCCTATTGCTGCTATAACAAATTGCCATAACTAGAGAGGCTCAAAACAACAAATTTATTCTATAATAGTTCTGGAGGTCAGAATTCCAAACGAGTCTAATGGGTCTCAATTCTAATGGCTGTCAACCTAGAGAGTCCACTTGGACTAGGTTCCTGAAGAAACAGCTGGGAGAGGATCAGCTGTCAGGAGAAAAACATTTATCCAACATCATGTGAGATGCTGTTGAACATTTCCCAAGGAGGCTTCCAAAGAACTGGCAAGAGCACCCCTGAGAGGGCAGGAGCCAGCCTCCACCATTGCCAGCTGGGTGAGAACTTTCCTTCTGGTGCCCTCCCTTCCCCTACCCTGACTCAGGAAGTGCAGAAACCACCAGGCTGGAGAACTCCATGGAGGGAAGATGGAAGGACTCGCAGCAGTCTGCACATTTCTAGGTGCGGCAGTTTCTAGGTGGGAGTTGGGAGAAAATCTAATTTTATATTGTTTGGGATTTTTATCATTATAATGGATTAGGCATTTTTGGCGACTGGATGGATACTGTTTAAGACTTGAAAGGATCCTAGGCTTACTTATTACTTAGTTCACAGGACTTGGGACACTGCCCATTTCTCCCTGAGGCAAAGGAAGAATTTTCCCACTGTAAATATTTTAAAAGAACAGTGGATTCTTATATGATCTTACGAGCTTTTCCTGTTCAATGAACATCTTTAGAATTTTTGTACTTTACAAGCTCCTCTGAAGCATCCTTGACTCACTGACAATTCTGTTTGAGGTCCTCCCCCTCTGCATGACTGTCCACTGACCTTAGTGGCTGCCTAGAATCCCGTGGGTGTACAAGACTTCACTCCTCTGTCCTGGGCATCCATGCTATTTTATTAGTCCCCCAGGTGACAGAGATAAATGGGTTCTCTGGGATAGCCACAGGAGTGGCTGCATCCCCTCCTCTGGGAGACAACTCTGCATCCTGCCCACTTTAGGGGAGTGGTCATGTGATTCAAGCTAAGCCAATCAGATGCTTCCTCCTGGGACCAAGACTCTTGGACACAGTGACAAAGAATGGAAATGGTTGTGGATTATGTGTCCTGAAACAGGATGCCTTAGAGAAGCTGGCTAGATGTTTCTGCCCTACAACTTTCCTGAGTCCTTTTTCCCTGAAACCTTGTCATTTAGTCTTTTCTTTAATCTGCGAGTTACTCCTTATTCTTCTAATTCTTAAAAATGTAATTAAGCCAATGTGTCTCTATTGTTTGCCAATGATATAAAAATATGCTCATTTAATACTTCAATAAATACCTCTAGTGGCTCTCTGATCCTAGGTAGCAATTTATACTTCTACCAATTATTGGAATGGCCTAGGTTTCATTAAAAAAAAAATTGCCTCAAGCAGTCCCATGGTGGTAATGAACACAAGATCTCCTTTTATGAAGTTTTCCTAACACATTACCACTTTGATTTCCTGATAGAACAAGGTTCTTTGTTTCTAAAAAAGGGAAATGTTAGTTGCTGTAACAGATAGGCCAACAAGTAACACATTTATTATTGCCAGAATATAACTATTTTGTACTAATTTGCCAAAGGTATAATGGATGAAATGATCTCGAGTAAATTAGTGTCATTCATAACTGGGGTGATTCACAAGTATGTGAGCCACAAAGTTGGACATCAAGTATTCTAAAACGTAGTATTCTTAAACACTCATCTTAGCAACTGTAAACCATGACACAATCATCAACTGCCAGAAAAAAGAATGGCTGAGCACGATATAGAAATTTCCTTTAACATTATTTGTCACTTACTGGATTCTTAATTTAAATATATATTAGGGGGGCTGGGATTGTGGCTCAGTGGTGGAGCGCTTGCCTCGCATGCGTGAAGCACTGGGTTCAATCCTCAGCACCACATAAAAATAAATAAAATAAAGATATTGTGTCCATCTACAACTAAAAAAATTTTTTTAAAAAAATATATATTAGGAAAATGCAGCTGTAAAAGTAGAACCAGTTGAGATTTGAATTGAAGGTATAAAAACTATTCAATTCTCCAACTGGGCAAATATTATCATTAGAATGAAACTCTGTGTATATAGGGTTCTTCATCTCGTGTGAGGAACAATGTCCAGGTGGTGTATGGAAAATGTGAATCACAATTAAAGATGTGTTCTAGTGGGTACTCGGTCACTGAGAATTGTGTGCACCAGGCAGAGGGTGGGGACGTGGCGGCGTGCCCACAGCCAACCTCTTGACACCTCTGTGTCTCCTCACTGCCTGTACTTTCATTGAGATTTTCAAAAAAGAATGCAAAGTGTCCAGAGGAGAGAGGGAGCATGCTGGTATAGGGGTTTTGCAAGGTTATGCAGAAGGATTCCAGGGCTGTGATTCAAAATATTCCATAGCCTGTATGACAATGTAAATGATTATACAAAACAAAATGGAATCAATAACTAACATGTGTTTTGTAGGGTCTCAGAAAGGACGATTACTTAAGTCAATAAAATTGTGTTGTTTTGTTACTAAGATACGTGGAAAGACTGCCTTTCACATGCCAAGCCATGCAACTGATGGAAGGAGAAATTGCCAAGTGCCTGGAATAGATAAAGTCTCCTTGCAAGGCTTTCCCACAGCGTGGAGCAGAGCTGAGAGCGAACGTCCCCAGCTGCTGGAACTGGACGATTAGGACCGGCGTCTGCTGCAGGTGGTGTGTTCCTTCTGTGTCTACGGATGCTCCCTTGTGCTCTGAGTGCAGAGTGTGCGCATATGTACATACTAACACCAAGAGATGCTTGGTTTTATCAAATAGTTTTTCTAAGCCAAATGACAAGACCATATGGTTTTTCTCCTTTCTGATATTAAATGTGGTAAATTACATTAGAATGTTCAACCTCCCTGAATTCCTGGGATAGAGCAAATTTGCACAAGAGACATTTTCTTCTTCTTCTTCTTTTTTAATACTGAACTAGATGTGTATGTTAATGCTGTTTAAGGTTTTTTGTATCAATGTTTATACAATTAATCATTTTAAAAAATTTTCCTTCATCATACCATCTTTGTGGAGTTTTGGCATCAAGGCTATGTTAATCTTCTAGAAGACTGGAAGTATTTGTTTTTGAATGTATTTGAGACTTTTCCTGTAAAGTTGGCTGGGCCTGCTATCCTCTTTTTGGGAGATTTTTAAGTTTAATGATTGTAGGAGGGTTCAAGAATTTCCTTTCTTCTGGGGTCAAAGTTAATGAGATATAATTTTCAGAAATTCGTTTGTTTCACAGAAGTTTTCAAATTTATTAATGCAATATTCGATGAGGTAATTATAAGTAGATAGTGAAATTGTGAAATTCAAAATTATCTTTTAATACCTGCTGTTTATATAGTTGTGCCTTCTTTCTAAGTCCTATTATTCTATATTTGCGCCTTCTTTTTGCTCGGAAAACCTCTCTGAATATTTGACTACTAGATTCTTTTTTAAGAACCGTTTTATTTTTTGCATTATATCTGTGTTACACTTTGTGTTCCTTTTCATTAATGTCCTTCAGTATCTCTGACGTTTGTCATCTCCTTCCTTTCTCCTCAGAGTTAATTCTCTCATTTTCCTTACTTCACAACTGGATAGTTAGTTCATTTTCAATCTTATGCTATTAAATACAAGTATTTAAGGTAAGATATTTCCTTCTTGTATAAATATTAAGGCCCTATATTTTATACTTCTGCAATATCCTACAGGTTGTGATATGTACAAAATTTATCATTGTTTAGTTATGAGCATTTAAAAACTTCTGTTGTAACTTGGTTTATGTTTAATTTCCAAAACCGTATTTAAAGTTTTGATTTTGACTCTGACTTCATCACTCTATAATATGAGAACATAGTCTGTATGATACTCACTGTTTGAAATTTGCCACGCCTTAGTTGTTGTCTGATTCACAGTTAGTTTTTTTCTAAATGTTCCATGTGTGCTTGAGAATAATGCGTATTGCCTCTGTGAACATGAAGTCAAGCTTCATAATTATGTGGTTCAAATTTTCTTCAGCTTTACTGCTTTATCTGGTTTATGTACCCATAATTAAGGAAGGAATTTCTTGGTTTAGAAATTATATGCTCTATGCTTTTTAGTAGGTACTCTTAAAATTTTGCCATGCTTAACGAAAAAAATCTGAAGTTATTCCCAGTTTCCTTCCTGAACAATAAAAGTTCATTTGAACGCTCTTAACAATACTTACCTAATTAAATTTCGTATGTGTGTGTGTGTGTGTGTGTGTGTGTATGTGTGTGTGATCCAGAATTTCAGTTCTCTTGTTTTTTAAGCCCATGATTAGGTGCTATTTTTATTATTTCCAATAATTGGTGTTTGTTTAGTTTTGCCTAAACATTTCTGAATTTCTTTGCTCACTATTCCTCTTTGCATCCCAGACCTTTATCTTGAGGACAGTCTTCTCTTTTTGATGTACTTTTAGTAAAAGCCTTAATCAATGAATACTCTCAAATTCTATTTATCTGAGAATACCTTTATTTTATCTAATTCTTGAAAGGTACTTCTGCTGAGTGCACGGTCTAGGTTTGCAGGCATTTGCTGTCCAGTCTGGAGACATTGTTCCTTTGTCGTCAGCCTCCTGTTGTTGAGAAGTCTGCACTTTAGCTTTTCCTTTGGAAGACATACTCTTGTTACTTTCTGGCTACCTTTTAAAAATTTTGTTTTTAGTTGTAGATGGACACAATACCTCTATTATTTTTATGTGATGCTGAGGATTGAACCCAGGGCCTCACATGTGCTAGGCAAGTGCTCTACCACTGAGCCACAACCCCAGCTCCTCTGGCCACTTTTAATCATCTATTAACTTCTGTGTTCTTAACATTACCACAAGGTACAGTACTTGGATGTAGACATTTTTGTACCTTATCTGGCTTGGTATTTGTTGAACTTCCTATATCATTTTTTTTTTTTTGTGGGGGATACTGAGGATTGAACTCAAGGGCACTCAACCACACAGCCACATTCCCATCCCTATTTTGTATTTTATTTAGACCAAGGGTCTCACTGAGTTTCTTAGAACTTTGCTTTTGCAGAGGCTGGCTTTGAACTCGTGATCCTCCTGCCTCAGCCTCCTGAGTCGCTGGAATTACAAGCGTGCACCACCACACCCGGCTCCATGGGTTTTTATCTTTCATTATTCCTTTGAACATCCTGTCAATCTTTTTTTCTTTCTGAGACTTGGGACATATTAGACATTTTCATCCTGTTTTTCCTATCTTTTGACTTCTTTACATTTTCCATTTCCTTGTATGTCTGTGCTGCAGTGTTGGTTATTTCTTCTGACTAGTCTTCTACTTTCTTAATTTTCTTTCCTGCCAAGTCTAACCTACTATTTAGTCATCCACTGAGCTTTTATTATCCATGGTAATATTTTTAACATACAAGTTATATTTGGCTATTGGTCAAACCATTGCTTTTTAATTCAATTTTTATTTCTATGAACATATCTTGTTATTATTTTGTGTCTTGAATTCAGTAATTAAAATATTGGGAGCCTGTGGGAACCTTGTCTTGTTTCTGCTGACTCTTTTCATGGCATCTGCTTCTTAGAGGGTTTAGAATCTCCTTATCAATCAATGTTCAATTGTGGAAATCCTGAGAGTCTGAACTGGGATGTTCTCCTTTAGAGAGGTTTTGTGTTTGCTTCTCTTAGGGACAGAAAGTGACTCTGACCTAGGACATTCAGTGGTCTAGATTGACATGGTGGTCAAGGGCATTCAGATTCAGTCTCCATCTGTGGTAACCCGGAGATCAATCACGACACTCCCTAAACCCCATCTCACAAGTACCAGATTCTGTCAATTCTACTTTCAGCCTAAGAATTCATTGTTCTGCTGATGGCCTCATGCAGGCCCTTGTGCCCTCTCCCCAGAGGATTTTAAGCCTCCCAACTCTCTGTTCCTCAATTCTTTCCCCCCTCCAATCGGTTCTGTGGCTAACTGCCTACTTTTCCAGAGCACAGTTCTGATCTGCGTAATGTAAACCTTCTAGGTGTGTATAGTTTCTCACCTTTCTGAAATGCTCCCGCATGCCTCACTGCTCCTTTGTGGGAATGGTGGGGGTACTTTTCTGCTCAGTGGTGTCCCCTTGCCTTCAGAGCAAATTTTGTATCCCAGCCCTGCTTTTAAGTGCTTCTGTATGAATTCTCTCTAATCGTAACAACCAGATCACCAGCTAATCCTTTGCCTGCGACCTGTGGTCCACGCTCAGATCTATGTTTTCTCTTCCTTGCCTTGGTGCCTCTGGTGAACATGTCCAGCCATCACCATTTCCCCTGGCCTTAGCTTTCCTTCCAGGTCTGGCTCAAATACTGACTCTCCCAAGACACCTTTCATTGTGCTCCTCAGCCCAACCTCCTCTCTCTCCTCTTCAGGGACCTGTATGTGTGTTATATATCTGTCCCTGTGCACATGCGCACACACACATATTTGTCTTAGGAATTATTTGCTTCATTTTAGAGTTCCTTCTCTTTCTTTCCCTCTCTTTTCTACAGCTCTGAAGCTGCTTTTTGATGGCAGTTCAGTTTCACCTCGTCGTCAGTGTATTCTCCATCTATAAAACATCTCAACATGAAGATGGACTCATGGTAGGGTCCTAAGTATTTTGAATGGAGCACAGTGGAGATACCCCTGGGAAGACTACAATGGTCCTAACTGCTGAATTGTAGCCCAAGGATCCCTGGAAGCTTTCTGGATGGAGCAGGGACTGGAAGTGGATATACTCAGAATGGATATCAATCAGGGCTTGATTAATGTACAGCCAAGAAGCTCAAAGGGCTCCTTACTGATTTGTGTTTCATGTGAGAAAAGAAAAACCCACAAAAGCCAGAGACACCATACTGAATGGACAGGACCCCAGAGCGTGTGGCAGCACCCACATTCACAAGGGCATCAGAGCAAGGGAGGGATAGATGGTTCAGGGAGCAGGAACTCGTCCCTCTTTTGGTGGGCTGGGCTTGCCATGGAGCTTGTCCTCCTGCTTTGAGAATCCCTGGCAGTCCTCTCTTCTCAGAGAACCTGTGGGTCACCTGCTTTGGTGGCTCAGCTGAGTGAAGTATTCTTTTCATATTTGATCCTTTGTGTATTTTCTTTCTTCCCAGAGATTATAACAAGACATCTTGCTTTTCAAGATACATGTCATTGGGGCTGGGGATGTGGCTCAGTGGTAGGATGCTTGCCTTGCATGCATGAGGCTTTGATCCCCAGCATCACAAAACCAAACCAAAACAAAAACTAAACCAAAACAAAATGAAAATAAACTTTGTTGTCATTTTCATCCTAGGCTGTACAAACCAAGGTAAGACCTGCATAACAAGAACACTCTCCTTGATTAATGAGATTTAAGAGTTTGCTAATTATTGCAATAAACAAAGTAACTGTGTGACTACCTTTCAACCTCAGTTTGATATGAAGTTTACTGATCCACACAAATAAGTCACACTTTAAAGAATAATAGGTGATTAGATCTTGTGCTTTGTCAATATCAACATGCCGTTATTCTGAAAAATAATTCCAGGCCTGTCTCCTCATGTTTACTCCTTCAGTAATTATCAGAGTGCTGGACACCATGATATTCCATGAATTTTTCTAAAAAATTTAATAAAGTTATTTAAGAATGACATTTAAGGCCCAGTGTGTTCTTTACCTCCT
>CM053406.1:1638664-1659907 GCA_028644305.1 Xerus rutilus | reverse complement strand
GCTGGTTCAGTGTTGGTCTGTGTCACCAGTGGACCATGATGGTAGTGACAGCGGGTGGTCATGAAGGGCCTTGCTCCTCTTTCCTTGTCCTCCTGCACAGCTTCCCCCAAGGAAAGCCAGGTGCCATGTTCTGGCTCTCCGGTGGCTTTGTGGAGGGGCCTAGTTGGAGAGGACCAGAGGCCTCATCTGGTGGCCAGCACTTGCTGGTCAGCTATAAGTGAGTTGCCTTGAAGACGGGCCCCAGGCCCAGTGTAACCTTCAGATGACCACAGCCCATGAGGGACCTTCAAACCAGACCTGCCTGACTAAGCTACTTCCAAATTCCTGACCAATGGAGACTTCAAAGGATGACATGATTTTTGCTTTATGCCACTAAGTTTTGGAGTAACTGGAACATGAACAGAAAGCAGACAAACAAAAACTTCCTGTGCGTGGGTGAGCTTCAGTCATGGATGGGAAGAGGAGATGGTGTGGGGAGCACCCTCCAGCTACACCTTTCTCCTATGATGGTGCAGGTCCAGGTGATTATTTGAGTGAATGTTGCATTTACCAAACTTGCTGCACCATCTGATCAGAGAAGTTCTGTGTCTGAAAATCCCAAGGCACTCCATACCTAAGTGCTGAATGAATGAAGAAACAAAAAGCGTGAGTGAAACCAATTAGTGGAAACAAGGAATTTGCAGCCGAGGAACCCGCCACCCACCCTCTCTTCCCCTAGAAACAGTAAATAAACATCCTCTTGCTAATGACTAAATTCATGAGTGGTTCAGAAGGTGACATCTGATATTTCTAAACTGCGTTTGCTGGAGTGCCTCTTGTCCTGAGGCCATCTGCCCATGGATTTGCTGGACATGCTGCTGATGGGGCCTGAGGTTGGGGAAGTGGAGAAGCAGTGGAGAAGAGGTCCAAGCTTGCACTGAGTCACTGCCAAGGCCAATTCCACCAAGCCTGTACTGCTGAATAAGGAATGTCCCTCTTTTACACATGCACACACCCAGACTCACAAACATTTAGCATGTGCTTGCTCTGAGGCAGGACCTACGGCAGGTCCTGGGGATAGAGTGCTATCGTTTGGATCTCAAAGGTCCAAGTGCTGAAGGCGTGCCCCCAGCTTGTTGTTATTGGGAGATGGTGGAAACCTTAAAAGGTGGGACCCCATGAGAGATCATCAGGTCACTGGGGGCAAGCCATTGTCCCTTTACAGTGAAACCTTGGCCCCTTCCTCTTCCTCTTTTTTGCTTCTGGCCACGGGGTAAGTGATTTGTTCCACCTCGTGCTCCTGCCCTGATGTACTTCCTCACCACAGGCCCAAGGCAATTCAGTCAACTGACCATGGACCGAATCCTCCACAACAGTGAGCCAGAAGAAACCTTTTCTCTTCATAAGTTAATTATCTCAGGTATTATTACCGTGATGGAAAGTTAACACAGGACAAAAAAAACAAACTCGGTCCCCGTCCTCCTAGGGCCTAGTCAAGCCAGGTTGATGAATAAGGAGGGACCTTAGAGATAAGGATAAAAATGCAGCAGGAAAAGTTGTCTTGGGTGGAGTGGGCAGCTGGGGGCAGTTTTCCTTGGGTGACTGTGGACAACTGAACTTGAAGGACAAGAAGGAAGGCAGAAAGGGAAAGGGGGAAAGCCCTCTAAAGAGGTTGAATAAAGACTGAGATGGAAAGGGCTGGGGTGGCTGCAGCAGCCAGGACAGGGGTGGGGTCTTCTATGGAGAGCAGAGAGGGACACCAGGAAAGGGCTCAGACTGCATGGGAAATAGATGGCAGAGAAGCCGGGATAGGAAGACACTTCCAGAGGGAGGAAGGGATCCATGGGCTGAACACTATTGAGGGCTCACAGTCAAGACTGGAGCAAGAGCAGGACAGAAGGTCCTTCTAGGGATGGAGACACCTAGCAAAAGCTCAGGTGGACATTTCCTTTTCCAGAATGTCACATAAATAATGATGAAGTGTAATTCCTGGGCTGTGTTTGGGAGGCACATTGATTTGGATGTTTCAGGATTACAGAGGGTTTACTCCCAGGTACCAGTTTTTCTTTTTTTTTCCTTCTTGGTATTGGGGATTGAACTCAGGGGCACTCGACCACTGAGCCACATCCCCAGCCCTATTTTGTGTTTTATGTAGAGACAGGGTCTCACTGAGTTGCTTAGAGCCTTGCCCTTGCTGAGGCTGGCTTTGAACTCGCGATTCTCCTGTCTCAGCCTCCCTAAGTGCTGGGATTACAAGCGTGAGCCACCACGCCCGGCTAGGTACCAGCTTTTCTGCAGATGGTAAAGGATGCGAAGAAAACAGACTTTGCTTCTCAATGTGGCCAGGTGTGTTGGTTAGACTGCAGATGCAGAAAGGAGCACCTTCTCTGACTACAGAAATGTCTGAGTGGAGATAAAAGGGGCTTTGTCCTGAATGTCTTGTGGTCAACGTTTTGTTTCTATAAATTTCCCACCAGAAAATCATTCTTTTGACCGACTGACTGACAGCGCGAAGGACACCAAGTTTGCAAACAGAGAATAGCATTTGCCCCTGGCTGTGCGAACTAATAACCTCGGGTTCTACCTCCGTGAAACGGGCATCACAACATGTCCCATTCCTTGAGGGCTCATGAGGACAATGAATGTGTGCTTCGTGAATTGCTAAGGACCACATAATTATGCAGAAAAGCACAGGAGGCCTTGCCAGTCAGTCATTCACACCTCAGGAGGAGATGGCTAGACTCCTGAGCAAAGGGCTACAAGGCCCTCGGGTAGTGTGTGCCTGGTCAGTGGCATGGAAGGGGATGCCACTGGAAGAAAAGGGCCTGGGGTCACCATAGGCAAATGTAGGTCTACTTCAGTGCCTTCTCCAGTGCTGATCCTGCTGGGGCACTAGGGTCTCACTGTGACTAGTCAGGGGACAGCTCACTGGAATGCTAAAGGCTCAGTCCAGGTCACTGCTAGCTGGTCCAGATGCCATTTCATAGGTGACCATAGGTCTGCGCCCCATTCATGGATTAGGTCACAGTTGGGGCTTATCAGAGGCCTGTGAAATAGTCAGTTTCTCTGTTCAGAATGAGGACCTGTCCACCCTCGTGTCTGAGGCGAGCCGGGCTTGCATGGTGTGCTCTGGACATAGCTGTGGCTCCTGGTGGGCAGCTCTGCAGCATGGACTGCCTGGCAGTTGTGTCCCGCCCTCCACAAGGGGGTGGGACTCAAGGAAACGTGGCCTGGGAAGGCGGCCAGGCATATGTCTTCCTAGCATAGTGCCTTGGCCAACTTCTAGAACTGCCAACTGCATCTTGAAGACTGTACATTTTGAGCTCTTGTTCCATCTACACTTACTAATGCCTTCTCCTCCAACTGAGTGCTTTTCAATTCCTTAAGATTAGGGTGAATGTCTCCCTGTGTCCACTACAGGAAGTACACCTGGGGTTAAACACCTCCCTGGGGGAAATACAAAACAGAAGACACAGGCAATGTTCATAACATTCATTTAAGCTTCCCAGCCTATTACAGTGCTTGCCACATTGGTCTCTCTCTCTCTCTCTCTCTCTCTACACACACACTCACACACACACACACACACACACACACAGAGATTATATATATATATTTGGTGGGGAGGAATGTTGGTTTGTGGATCTGTTACATTTGATCTTGAGCTCTTGGGGCAAAGTCTGTCTGTGTCTACGTCACATTTGTATGCTCGGATTGTAGCATGCTACCTGGAACAAAAATAGGTGTTCAACAGAGGTTGTGTAAAGGAGTGGACCAATGAATGACTTCTCTTGCTATAGCCCACGCTATGTGTCCATGGCCCAGTGGCAACTGCTAGAATCCCAACATCAGCTTCCTTTGGGGTACGCTTGCATTGTGGACCAGGGCCATTGGCCAGAAACGTAGAATACAAATCAGTAGGCTTTCCTGTCACAGCAATGCAAGTATTCCCAGCGAGAACCCTCAGGCATGCACAAGCTAGGCTGGGAACCTGCCATCTTAATTCTTTGTGTTTTGCTAATTCCCAGCGTATTTGTACAAAAGAAGATCATTGCCTTGGCCCCACCTAGCAGTGGCAGCAAGTCAGAAGTCTGTGGGCAGGAAGTGTGTTGTAGAAATTATGGAGCCCCAGGAGAGTTTTACAAAATTGTTTTAAAGGTACACCATTTCTTCTTGTACCTTCCAAACCCTTAGAAGATGAATGACGTAACATTGAGGCCTGTGTTTACTGTGTGCTAAGAAGGATTGATGGATGGGTAACCATTCAGATGATAAGGAAGTGTTTTTGATAGATCCATATGGGACACAGGACATGTAAAGAAGATTTTCTTTTCACTCTCTGCTTTGATCCTGGTGCTTTTATTAAAAATCTGTTAGAGAGGGGACATTCTGAGGTGTCATGTCACAGTGGAGAGAGACCTGGAGGGTGGAGGACCTCAGATGTCTCCTAAGCTTTGGAGCCTTGGTTTGCTCTCTGTAAAAGCAGAGTGATGTCTCAAAGATTGTTGTGAGAGCAGAATAAATAAGACTCAGGAAGTGTTTCATCGAGCATTCACTATTATGTTGCCAATCCGAAACCATTTATACCTTCTTTCTGCATGTCAAGATGAAATTGAGATGGTACAGACTACTGGCCTACTCTTTTCTTTCCCTTTGTGAGTCCTAGAGGCTGATGTTTTCCTCCCGATCTGTCATGCCTGAAATCCTGTCCTCCCCACAGCACCCCAAGTGCTGTAGGTGCACCCTCTGTTCACTGTTTCCACGCGGGGTCTCTGAACACTGTGTGTGCCTCACTACTGTGTAATGGGTGTGGCGCAGTGTCCCGCTGTTGTCACGATAGACAGATTCACATGTTGTGCTTGCAAAGGAATGAAAAGAGCCGCGTGAGCCAAATCCAAGCCTGAACAAGATTTGATGTTGGATGCATGGTACGAGACGTGCACTTTCAAAATTTGGCTTGAGTTTGTACAGAATGGTCATTTGAACTTTGTTTGCATGTATCCATGTGAAACATGAGAACAGCATTTTAATCTACCCTACCACATAGGAATGCCATGACAACGTGTATGGAGAGTGCTGAACTCTTTTGAAGCATGGTTATTTAAAAAATAACTAGAACCAGAGATAGTGCGTGTGGATGCAGCCTGATTCGTTGAGCTAGCAATAAACCATAGAATAAAGTCAGAGACAGGCTAGCGAAAGGTCGCATTTTAATAGTGGATGAGCTACCTAGTCCCAGAGTGATTGCCACTCTGTTTTGTTTGCATAAACAAAGTAGAACCATCAACCAGGAGACTAAGAAATTGTATGGAAAAAAATAGTAAAATGTCTCAGGACAATACAGCAACAAAATACATTTAAAATTAACCGGATAGAAAAAAAAACTTCAAGGTGCCTATATTTTTGAGATGACCACAGTGGGAACAGATGGCTATGATTCTTAGGTCAGGTTATTTATTTATTTATTTATTTTTGAAGGCTTTAAAATAGAAAAGTAGTGATACCTTAAATCCCTTTTAGAATATTTTAAAATTAAAGATGCACTCTCAAATTTGTAATCAAATCAGAATCAGGACTTGTAAATGTTAGTAATTTCACGGAACATCTCACAGTTGATTTTCTGATGTACTTATCAACATTCTAAAATTGGAAGTACTTTTGCATTGTGCTTGACCCTGAAATGTCCACATAAGCAAGTTACTCTATTAAGCAACATTCTGCGAGGGAGATTCATGCACTTGTATCTGGTGCAGAAAGAAGGAAGCCTACTCGATGAACTTCTACAGATTCTGTCATGGAAAAGTTTCATTAAATCTACATTGAAGCTGGAAATCTTGAAGAGGATCCTTCTGCCAGCTCCAGTTAGAAAAGACCTGCTCAGATTGTGCTTGGACCACTTAACTCCCCTTGGCCAGTGTGGGGAAGAGGACAGTTGAGCGAGAGTCAGTTGGTCTCAGTAGGGTAGGGCTGCTATGCCCTAATGGAGAATTAACAACCAGGGTAAGAACAGTGTGACTTTCTATATTTGCCAATTCCCTTTCTCCCGTCATCCAATTAATCAGAAAATCATCCCAGTCTTGAAGACGTCCCCGGAATCTCGAAGCCCTCTTGTCCTCACCGCTTCCTTGTGGTCTGGGCACCACCTGGTCTTAACAGGACTACAGGAGCCTGCTTGCTGGTCTCAACTCCGATCAAAGTCCTGGAGCCCAGACTATTTCTCCCTGTTTGGTGACTCTCCATGGGAGGCCTCATTCTCTCCAGCTGATGTCACCTAGAAGCTGGAGCCAGAGCCACAGGTCTGGTTTGGCTACTGTATTAGTCTCCTTGGGTGCTGCTCCAAGGCACCACAAAACTGGGTGGCTTAAGCAACAGAAATGTCTTCTCTCACACTTCTGGAGGCTGGAAGTCAGGAGTTCGTTCTGCTGGACTGAAGTGAAGATGGTGTAGGGCCGTGTGGATGTCCCTCACAGGCTCTAGAGAATGGTTCTTTGCCTCTTCCAGCTTCAGGGAGCTGTCAACAGCCCTTGTCTGCCTCAGTGATCACACGGTCCTCCCGCATGTGTGTGCCGCATCGCCCTCTCCTCCTCCTTATAAGTGACTCATGCTTACCTTCTGTGTCCACCCAGAGAGTCCAGGGCCATCTCTTCCTCAAAAGCTTAACTTAATCACAATCTTTCCCTCTTGTTAGGTAACATATGCAGATTCTAGGGAAGGCAACATGGACATCTTCGGGGGACCATGTTTCGGCCAATGGTGGCTGCTGCTCTTCAACATCTGTGAGTGACTGGGGAGATCCTTCTGCCACCTCCAGTTGGAAAAGTCCTGCTCAGATTGTGCTTGGACCACTTAACCCCCCATCAGTCAGTGTGGGGAAGAGGACAGTTGAGAGGGAGTGTCACTTGGTTCCTGTAGGGTGGGGGTTGCTATTCCCCAGAGAAGAGCAGGGTGGGAAGGCGCTGGGTGGACAATATCACAGCACTGGGGGTGATGGGAGAAAACGTGTCTTTAAACATTAAAATGTCTGCAAATTGCAGAAGCTCTGAAACCCGCGGAGCTTGCAAGACGAGTGGAGAAGGAACAAGGAAGGAAAGGCAGTAGGTTTATGCCTGTCCCGGGTGCTCCAATTCAGCAATTAGGCAAGAGGTGCCAGCCAGGACGCGTGGGTGTTTTGTTTTTGTTGTTTCCTTTCAGAAAAGGGATTCTGTGTTTCTATTTTCCATCAGTCTTACGACTCACTTAGCAAACTTTTTCCTCTCTGCAGAATGACAAAAATATGGTCAAATTTTGGGTTGTCACCTTGGCGAGTGGATTCCACACTGTCCTGAGAGTTTCAGCCAGGTCAGGTCTGCCACCAACAGGTCTGTGCACAGCAGCTCATGGCGCGCGGGAACACTTTCCTACCGCAGGAATCATTGTCGCCTCCAGGGGCGCTGCCAGGCCTTCCAGGCACAGAGCTGACCCAAACCAGATTGGAGCCCAGCCTAAAAGAGACCCTAAAATAGTGTTAAAATGGCAGAAACGGGAGGAAGCAGGGGCAGTCTGGCATACTAACCGACCGCCTCCTTTTCAAGGAGCATCTTGTGCTCCCCAGAAATGACAGCCAGGAGCAACAGCGTACCCGCGCGCGCCGGCTGAGTGGGAAGAGCTCAGCGAACCACCGCAGCAATGACTGTCACATGCAGATACAGGTGAAGGGTTCCGGCCCCGCGTCCCAACTTTGAAACTAGAGGTATTTATTTAAGGGGAAAAGTGCATTCCTAGACTTGGCAGCGACTGGATACGATGGACCGCTTCCCAAACTAGCAAGTGGGAGAAATCGACAAAGGGCAGAAACTTCTCTGGCCACTTTGCCCGACACAACGGCCACCGACTTTTCAGAACTGCCAAGTAGGTTTCGGGACACGCGGGGCCCCTTAGGCGCACGCCCCGCCCGCCTGGGTCTGGCCCCTGCCGCCCCGCACGCCTGCAGGGGGCGCCCGAGCGTGGCTAAAAGGCGCGGCCGCGGGCGGGCGGCCTCAGTGGCGGAGCCGGGCTTCCTGTGCGCTGCCAGGAGCGATCGCGGCGGGGCTGGAGCGCGGCGGGCACGGCGCAGAGCGCGCAGACCAGACGTGCTGCGGCGGGGACCCGACAGCGGGGCCTCCGTATTCCGCTGACTTGGGCCATCGCCCCTCGGCCAGTCGCCCGCGCCCCGCGCCGGTGCATCCCAGGCTCTCGATGGCCCCCGAGTGCCGGGCGGCCCCGCGCGCGCCGCGCCCGCTGCCCTGGGCGGCGCTGCTGCTTCTGGCCGCGCTGCTCCCCGCAGCCTCCTCGGAGGCGGCCCCAGGTACGCGCAGCGTCCAGGCCCGGCCGCCAGCCTCTTGGCATCCTGCTCGCAGCGTCTCTGCCCACCCCGCCTGTCGCTCTGGGGACCCCCGCCCCGCTCTGTGCTGACTGCGTGTCTTGTCACTAACCTGTGCGTCCTTCCGCTCGGGTCGGAGAGCGCTGGGTTCGGGCACAGAGCGCTCTGCCGCGCGAGGGAGGCGGGCACCGGGACACGGTCGGCACCGGGGGATTGCTTTTAACCCAGCCGTCCAACGCCTGGGTCCGGAGACTGGAGCCGTCTAACTGCCCGGGGATATTCAGGCAGAGGACAAGCACAGGGCATTGCGGGGTGGGGTGGGGTTCTGGGAGGGACTGTCTTTGCCCAGAATTTCCCTGGGGTGGTAGGTGGGCATTTTGCTTTCCCGGAGTTCACCTGTCTGCAGGCAGGATGGCAGTTGGCGGGGGTGGCTCAGGAGACCAGAGGGAGGCAGAGAGACAGGACAGTTCTCCGCGGGCAAGGGAGAGGCTGCTAGCTGCCGCGGGGCGGTGGGATGCCTCCACCTTCCTTTGACCAGCCTCGCTCTTACCCGAGCGGCTCTGTGGGCAGCTGCAGTCCCGCGCGCCCCCGCCTGGGGTGGGAACTTAGGAGCTGGGAGAAGACATTGTCTTAAGACGGAGAGGGAAGTGGGAAAGTTGCTTCCAGAAAACCTCACCCTTCCCCAAAGCCAGAGCCAGGACGGCGCTTTCTTTGGGAGCAATGCACCTCAGAAGATGCCAGCGCGCTCTTGCACCCAGAGAGACAAGTCTGCGGTGGGTTTTTCATTCCTGAGCCTTTGGTGGTCCTGGTTTTCGCCTCCTGTGCATGCATTTCCACACTTGAAACTGTGGCTTTTATGTCATCAGTTTGTAGAATTCCAAGAAGGAGACAATTTTGTTAATACTGCTCACTGCCAGCTGGGTCACAAAAATTCAAATGCTATTCCAATGAGGGCTGCTTGCTTTCTGATGCTATTTGGTGTCTGCGTTGCTTTCTCACTACAAAGATAAAGGGAGAAAGGTGAGGGTACGTAGCTTTGTGACTTTGGTAGGAAAAATGTGCACATTGCTTGGTTCAGGTTTCTGATGGCAAATGCCACTTTTTCATAAAAGGTTGCATCAGCTGCAGGGTCCTTTTTCTCCCCTAGTGATCTCTAGGAACGCATTCACTGCATATTTTGTGCAGTACTTGACAGAATAAGACTGTTTTAGTCTTCTAACTTCCCCACCTACAGCCTGTGGCTTTTGTTTTTCTAAGTTAAAATTTTTCTGAGTGTTGAAAGAGTTTTTGTTTGAGAAAACGATCTGAAACTGGAACCAATGCTAAAGGAACTATGTGGAGAATAGAGCTTTATTCCTTCTAGATTCTGCTGCCACCTCCCCAGGGGCCCACAGCTGAGGGTGTCTGAAGTTGGAGTCGCTGGTGAGAGCTCCCGGATCCGTGTGTGCTGCACGGTTCCTTCTTCTGCCTCCTGCTCTGTGAATCACTGGGCTGTGGAATGTTGGAGTTGGAAGCCTCGCTGGCACTTCTCTGCTGTGTTGACGTGGGGTTTTCAGCAAAGTGATGACCAGATTAGAAATGGACAAAGGAGGACAAGCACACTTCACAATGATTATTTACCACCTTTAAATTAAATCACAGAAGGACAGAAACAGAGCAACCTGCAGACAGCTCCCCATACTGGGAAAGAAATTGGGGGGCTTGTGATTTATGTCATGGGCCCCTTGGCAAGGCTTGCTGTCTGTGTTGCCATATGCAGCTGCAGTCACTGCTCTGGACTTGTGTTCCAGACTCACAGCAAGGCTGTGGACACACTGTTCCCTCTCTGTTGGAATTAATGCATGCACCCAGCAAGCTGCTCCATCTGTCCCACCTCTCTGCCTTTGCGGCCAGAATCCTTGTAACGAAATTACTCAGGGCCACATTAATGGTGGCAGACTACTATAGCTCCAGAGGGACTTTCCCTACAGCAGAAGTGATTTGTAGGACACACTGAAGATCTTAACAACCCTTGAAATTTGGAGTCAATTAAAAAGCAAAACAAAATAAACAAGTAATGCCCACCCTAATCCTCATCCATTCCTATGATAGTCTACTATGGAAACAAGAAAATCATGATGGTGTTTGCCATCTGATATATTTTCTAAGAACATGGATACACGTACACAGTTATAGTAAATATCTAATGATGATTATGGGTGATTTTTCTTTTCTTTTCTATAGCTTAAAGATCCTTTCAGGGAATCCTCAACTTCATATTATTTTAAGAAGTAATAATAGGATGCTATTTGCCTCTTTCCCCATGTTAACATAGGAACAAGGGCTTGGTGGGCAAAACTGCTGGTGCTGACCATGAGTCAGGGCGGGGACACTGTAATATATTAATAGCCATTGGAGGTTTCAGGCCTTTGCAGTTAAAAAAGATATGACAGTTTCAATGAAGAATGTCCTTGGTGCAGAGTAAAAGGATTGATTTCACTAAGTCTCTATCCTTCAACGCATGTTTATTTAATATTCTTTTGAAATGGGAAGGACACAGAGCAATTCTGCTGATCCCAAGGGATAGCACTAGGTGTGACAGGTTGAGCTTCAACTTGAAGTAGCTGCATTTTAATAGAATTACCATGTGTACAAAAGAGAATGCCCACAGACAAACCTCTGAGTAAATTGCAGGCATTTTCTTAAAAATGAACAAAGGGAGCCTATTACTTCCAGTAAAATAACTGCCAGTTTCTCTTGCCAGTGACAAAATTTGAGCTCTTCCAGTAAAAACTTGAATTTCGCCAAGTTGTCTCTGCCACCAGAGACTCTAAACATTCACAATTCTTAGTAATTTTTCTAATGAGGTTGATAGTGACATAAATGAATTGTGATTTTTAAATATTGTGTTATAAAACATGTTCACATTAGGATGATCTGCATAACCAACTGTACCAATAAATCCAAAAGGCCAATGTATCAAGGCATAGCGTTACAAAATGTTACATAGATAGAAGAAAGTACAAGATAACCCAAAGATAACTCAATGGATTTTTTTTTTTGACCAAGGGGCTTGTGTTTGGTGGGCAATCAATAATTTACCACTGAGCCTACATGCCTATATCCTCAGCCCTTGCCCAGTGGACTTTTTCTTTCTTATATTCTCACTGTGTTGTGCAGGGTAGCTTCAGACTCTGGATCCTCCTGCCTCAGCCTCCCAAGTAGCTGGGATTACAAGCATGCGCTACTTTCCCCAGGCTCTAAGGGATTTTTAAAGTAAAAAATTCTTTACTTGTCTTCCAATGCTATAGCACAATTAATCTTTAAGAAACTTCTCCTTCAGCTGTGGTTATAGCTCAGTGTTCGAGCACTTGCCTAGCATGTGTGAGGCCCTGGGTTCAATCCCCAGCACTGGAAAAAAAAAAAAAACAGAACAAAATAAAAACCTCCAAAACAAAAATACAACAAAAAGCTCGAGAAACTTCTCCTTGATGAGTTTTGGCCTAGTACAAAAGATTTTCCAAAATTATCTCAAAGGGCTGTTATAATATAATACTTTTCCAACTACATGTCTGTGTGAGGCCAGATTTTCTTGAACCAGAAAAACACCCTGTAACAGACTAAATACATAAGCATATCAGAGACCCAGCTATCTTCTCTTAAAAGAGATTAGCCAAAACATAAAAACAATGCTTTTCTTCTCAGGATTTCTTTCTGTTTTTTGGAAAGCATAGTTGTTTTTCATAAAAATATGTTTTCATGTCCATATGTAAGGACTTATTAATATTGTTTAAAAATGAATTAACAGATTTATATTTTAATTTTAATTTTTGTGTTGTCCTGGGAGTTGAACCCAGGGCCTCCTGCACATTAGGCAGAGACACTATCACTGAGCCATATCCCCAGCCCAACACATATTTTAAGCTTTTTTAAAGTGTAATTTCTAGTACAGTAGATAAAGATAGATTAAAAACATATCAAAATTATGGATTTTCATAAATCTTAGAGTAGAAAGGACTCCAGAGGCCAAAAAATGTGAGAGCCACTGGTATACACAGAGGGAAGTAGGTTAAAAATAAAGATGCATGGATTTGAGTCTAAGCACTGTCATTGGTCCACTGGTGGCCTTGGGCCACCATGGACAGACCCAGAGAATGGAGATTTCTTTTGCCTTTAGAAGTCCTTAGAAGCTGTCCTGTGGCTCTGCAGGATTCCCCTCCACACTCTTTGCAAGGAGGTGGTAAATGCACACTTCCGTTTTGTTCTGTGCATGGAGCCCAGCAGACAGAAGACCTACTCATGCACTGAGCACAGAATTCATTACTGTGAAATTAGAGGTTGTAATGAGATTGCAGAGTGATAGTTCATGTCCCTGGAGGGTCATCACCAGACAGTTCCAGAGCATCATCATTGTGTCCTACCAAGATTATTCATATCCATGCTTAAGCACGAAGCCCCTCTCCCTGAAAAGGGGAGGGGAAGGGCCGAGAGTGGTGGAGTGAATGGTCTCCTATTGCTGTGTAACAAATGACCCCAGGCTTAGTGGTTTAAAACAACACAGATTTTTTATCTTAAAGTTTCAGAGATCAGAAGTCCAAAAGGGACCTCCCTGGATGAAAATCAAGGACTGTAAAATCTGGTTGCTCTGGAGGGCCATGGGGGACAGTCTGTTTCTCTGCCCTTTCCAGTGTCTAGAGGCGTCTGCATTCCTGGGCTCTGGGGTCTAGGAGGAGGCCATCCTTGAGGACATTACTCTGCCACCTCAAGGGGAGAGGGCGGGGGACCCTAGAAGCAAATGGTTCAGAGCTGCCCCATTGCCCTTGGCTGATTAAGGAACAGAGCTCTTTCATGGTTCCTGTGGATCCTCCGGGTATAACTAAACCTCTGATCAGGAATGTGTATTTCAGCTAAAAAATGCAGAGTGAGTATTTAAAGGCATAAAAGTAAAAGAGAGAAAAAAATTAAAGCTAGGGGACGGCAGTGGCCGTTGTTTCACCCACATCTTTTACCAGCGTTAGTAGACATACCCGGGAGCATTTGGAACCTGGGGGCATTGGTTCTTCCTGTGACAAAGCTTCCTCTTTTCCATCCTCCTCAAAGCTGTTCCTGCTGCTCCTGCCTGGGCGCGGCGGGCGGCGGCGCTTGCGCGCTGCGGCCCTTAGAGGGCGCTCCCGGCCTTCCGGAGGCGTTTCCACCTCCCGCGGGCGCCTCCAGTCTGCCTGGCGGGAAAGCCTTGCTTAGAGGCGCCTGTGGCTGTAGAGAGGAGATTAGGACAGACTTTGCTTTTCGCTTAGCACCTGCCTTTTGCAATTTGGGTCTTCATTGGAGCTTCCTTCGGATACTAACGTGGAAAGGACAAATGGCTCTGAGCCAACAGGACCGTATATTAGCAATTTCATCTAAACACTAATAAGAAAGGAATTTGAAGCCTAATTCTAACTCCCGGGTCAGCAGCTAGTAAGCCGTTGGGGGTACCACTGGTGCCTCTGCAGGTACAGGCCAAAGCTGCAGCAGCTGGAAGATGGGCAAGAATAAGAGTGTGGGGAGGCTGGGCTGGAGAACTCCCTCTCCAGCCCTGACAGGCTGTTTCCCGGCCTCTCCCCTCCACCCTCAAAGCTTAGCTTATTTTTGCACCAAGAGAGAATAATGCAAATTATCCCGATTTTTGTAAATAGAATATACAACGCAATGTACTGTATAGAGCTACACTTATAAATGTAGCAAAATGCCCTGAGCACTACTAATGATGATCAGGAAGAGAAAAATTTACGTTTTCCTACCGAGGTCTCCTATTCATTGTGGAAATGTTTCTATTACTGCATCGTCATAACTGATCAAGTATGATTTACATAACTCTGTTTTCATCTTTATGAGGAGTTTCTAGGTGTGCATTTATATTTCCTTTTCATAATAGCTGGTGATTGAAGTGCTTTGGATATATACCCTTCCAGGCATGTTATTTTATTTAATTTTCACATGTTATTTTATTTAATTTGTGGACTTGGTGACATCCTCATCTTTCTCCCGTGAGAACTGAGTTCAGAGGGGTGAGCTGATTCCCTAAAACTCGTTGTTCCGTCTGTGCTTGACCTGGGCATGGGCCTTGATCTTCGGGACCCAAGTCCTGAGTCTCCCTGCAGACTTGTTTCTGCCTGGTTCCCCTTGCCCTGCTCTAGCCTGGCACCCTTCCTGGGTGGCTCTCCTGATGTCGCTGCTGGCTGTTGAGAAGTGATCCTGACACACACACAGAGGTGTGTGGAACCCGCGTGGGGCTTACCTGAAGATGAAGTTGCAGTGAACCTGTCCCTGCTACAAAACAGATTTGGTGTGTGGCCATGGACGAGGTCCTCCTTGTGGGAAGCATGGCTTGCATGGCGGTGCTGTGGAAACTGTCCCTGTGAGCTCCTTAAGGCCAGCGCTGTGTCTAAGCCAATGTGTAAATCCTCTGTGATTTAACACAGTGGCTCAGTGAAGGCTCCACCCTCAGGAGGGAGATCACAGCTGGGAACCTGTCAGGACTGTATTCTAATAAAAAGATTCCTTAAAGTCACAATTTGTGCTAGGACATTCAAATTTGTTTCCTGAGGAGCATTTGAGTTAAGAAACAATGCTGAGAAATGTTACTTGCTAACATATAGTGTCAGCAGGTCCCTCCCTCTCACAGTGGTGATGAGGCTAAGACAACGGTATTAAAGTGTTTTGAAGTTATAAGAAGGAATGTGACCTTTAAATGCTGGGATTTGTTTTTGGGGGGCTGTTTTCTGGTGTTACATCTCTTCCTCCAGTTTTTTTTTTCTTTTCTTTTTTTTTGGCACTGGGGATTGAACTCAGGGGCACTTGACCACTGAGCCACATCTCTAGCCCAATTTTGTGTTTTATGCAGAGACAGGGTCTCACTGAGTTGCTTAGCGCCTCACTGTTGCTGAGGCTGGCTTTGAACTTGTGATTCTCCTGTCTCAGCCTCCCAAGGTGCTGGGATTACAGGCGTGTGCCACCACGCCCGGCTCTTCCTCCAAGTTTTTAGGTCCTGACTCCACCACTAATTTGTGCCATGTGACTTTGGCTGGTCATAAGTCTTCAGGCCTCAGTTTTCTCATCTGTGAAATGAGGGGAGTGACCTGGATGTTACTAAGGGCCCTCTAATTCTGACTGGGGAGGACTCTCCATTGGAAGGACATGCATTCTCTTCATTCTTTTATTTACCCATTCCGTCAATCGGCAAGTGTTGCCACCTGTCAGACACAGGGCTACAAAGTCAATAGACACAGCCCACAGGCGGGGCAGAGGGCCAGCTGAGCCCAGGACAGATGGAGTTGCATTAGCTGGAAGTTCAGGAAGCTGCACTGAGCTGGGTCTTGGAGAAGGCACAGGCATTAGTTAGAGAAGGCCAGCAGGAAGGACATCCCTGGACGTACGGAGGCGTGTGTCAGGACCTGTGAGTGTTCTGGGTGGCTCTCGCAGGTTGGTGCTGGGTCAGGGTGACAGTTGGGATAGGATGGGTGGACAGCAGCCAGTTCAGGGAGGTCCTGGAGTTTGACTTTAATCCCATGGTGGTCACTGAAGGAGTGTCTGCAATGCTGCATGTCCCCCGTTCAGTGAGGGTCCTGCCAGCAGCCACAGGGCTGGGCTCTGCTGAAGAGGCCGCTGTGCCTCTGTTCGCTGTGTCTCGGGCTTCTTTTATATTTCCTTACTTATTTGGGGTTTTGAGGTCTTCATTTCAATGTAGATCAAAAGTCAGCTCCTAGCTACTGTCTGTGCTTTCAGTCCAATTCTCACTTGAAGAATCTTCTCTGTGCCATGTTTTCTGAAATGGCTGACATATTCTAGAACGACCCCACATCAGAGAGGGTCCGGGGGCATCACGTGTGGGCGGTCTGGGGGGATGAATAGTCATGGCAAGAGTCCTGAGCCGTGTAGTGCATTGGCTCCAGGGCTGGGCCTGTGGGCAGAATTCAGTGCGGCTTCCCAGGGAGGACCCTGTGCGAGTAGTGGAGGAGCCGGGCTGAAGAGGAAACCAGGGGTGCCATTTCTTTAGTTTTTACAAAATCTACAAACAGGCTGAGCATGTGGGGCCGCTGGGGAAGTGTGGCTCTGGGTCCCCACGCCAAGCCTGGAGCTGGAGCTCCTCAGTGTTGTGATAAACACCTGAGACGGATGTGCAGTGACAGCTTCTAGTTTGTGATGATGACGTCTCACTGACAGTCCTGTGGCTGAAATTCACAGGATGGGCCAGCTGTCAGGTGTGCTGTCCCTGGTGCTGGGGGAAAAGCCCCCAGCCAGGTAGGCCCAGGCAGCCACTCACTGTAAGCTGCGCTCTGAAGAACCAGGCGGGGCTGCTTTTGACAAAAGCTGCATGACACTTGCCCCCCAAGGGCAGATGGGTTCTGGGGCCATGGTGGGCAAAGCTTGCAGACTCTCAGGAAGCTGCCTCCTTAGAATATCTTATAAAATCAAATCTCCTGCAGAGAAGTTTCAGCTTCTCACTGGGCATGTGCCAGTGAGGACACATCACACTCAGGTGACAGAGGCTGGGGTGCCTTTCACTGTGAAGGCAGAGTGGCTGCCTTTATTGTCAGATGGCTCCATTCTGCTGATCCTGGGGTGTCCGTTCCCTGCAGGTGTCAGGTCAGGGCTCTGGACTTGACTGCAGGCTTTAAAGTCTGTTTTTTAAAAAAGTATTTGAGAGTAGTTGTGGAGCCCCATGCAGCTGTAGAAAGCAATGCCAAGGTCCCACGTGCCCTGCACCCAGTGTCCCCAGGGGCGCCATCTCAGTGTCATCCACATCCTGAACAGAAGCTGGCATGGTACATCCTCTGGCCTTCGCCAGTCCTCCATGCTCTCATTTCTGCACAGGTGTGTGTGCTTGTGTGTGACTTGGTCCCACGTGGAGGTTGTGTGACCACCACCACAGCCAGGACCAGGGGCGACCCAGCGGAGGACTCCTCCTGCTGCCCCTCCCTAACCCTAACCCTCCCTCCACCCCAGCCCTTGGCGACCACTGATCCATTCTCCCACTTTGTGATTTTGTCATTTCAAGAGACTCATGTAAGAGAAATCGTAGAGTATGTAACCCTTCCAGGCTGGCAAGCGCCTGTTTAAATAAAGATACATTTGTCTTGCCTATTCCTGCAGTTCCTATGGATGGCTTGCACATGTCTTTGTGTGAACTGAGACAACCACCATATGTAATGTGCCACTGCAGGGCAATGCCACTTCCATCCCACCCAGGTCACCTTACCTGGATTATTGTAGTAGTCTTCCCCGGGTCCCCTCATTCTTCCCTCTCTCCCTATGCTCTGGTCTCAGAACAACAAACACAGTGATTCTCATGAGGCATGACAGAATCACAGAACCTCCAGTAGCTTCTTATCTACTTTGGGTGCAAACCAAAGTCCTAACACGTGTTCAAGCCTGCATGTGAACTTTCCAGATCATTCTATCCCTGCTAGCAGCTCCAGCCCCTGGTCTCCTGGCTGGTTCCCTGATACACTGGGCTCCCGTGGCCCCAGTGCCTTTGCACTGGCTGTGTTCTTGCCTGAACAACTTGCTATCAGCACCCATGGGTGGATCCCTCACCTGGTTCAGCTTCTTTATGCAGCATCGTCTTCTCATGAGCCTTTCTGTGACCCCCCTCCCTGCCTGCAGCAGTGCAATCCTGTGTGGACTCCAACACTTATTATCCCTGCTGATTTATCCACACTCTTATGACCACCTGATATTCAGGCATCTTGCTGATCTGTTTGGTCACTTGTCCTCCTCTGCTGGAATGTGACCTCTATGAAGGCCATGCATCTGGCTGGCTTTGTTCCCTGCTACATCCTCAGGGCCTTCAGTGTAGTCCACAAACAGCAGCTGCCTGCTGGGGTGGGTGTTTTCTGAGCGACTGGGTGCACCTTCTTTATGCTAATTGCACATGATAGACAGGAACTCTATGAGGGTTGGCCTTCAGCCAACAGGATATGTGGGGGGTACTGACGGATGTGGGACAGTCCCCTGCATCCATGCATTGCTAAGAGCGTCGGCTTGTGTTCAAGTCTGAAGGCAGCTGGAGGGAGGACTTCTATTTACCTGGCATATTTGCCTCCTAGCGCTGCTGCAGCAAAGTCACACAAAGCAGCTGGCTGGAAACAGCAGAAATCGTTCCTCTCGTGCTTCTGGAGGGTGGAAGTCTGGAATCCGCAGTTCAGGTTGGAGGAGTTCCTTCTGAAGGCTCTGGCAGGAGGTCTTTCTCTGCCAGTTCCTTGCTTCTGGTGGCTCCTTGGCTTGTAGCCGCGTCCCTCCAGCCCCTGCCTCTGTGTCATGTTGGTGGTCTCCCTGCATCTTCTCTTCTTATAAGGACATTGGTCATATTGAGTCAGGGCCAATCTTAATCCACCGTGACTTGGTTAGGTGGACAGTCACCCTGTTTTGAGATGAGATCATATGCACAAGAGCCAGGGGTCAGGACTTCTATGTATCTTGGGGGACACAATCACCCACGACATTTGATGTGCCTGACAACGTGGTTCCTATTCAACAGGCAGAAGAGTTCCCACAGAGGCCATAGTTGAGAAGATGATAGTCATGGGTCACATTGTGTGTGACCTCTCAAGGAGTTCCAAAGACCTGTGGACTTTCATGGGGGCTTCATTCTTAGATGGTGCTTGGCTGGTCCATCACCAATAAACTAAGTATTAAATAATTAACCCAGATCTTCTATGGACTAATCACTGTTGAGGGCCTTGCTAAGTTGCTGAGGCTGGCCTTGAACTTGTGATCCTCTTGTCTCAGCCTCCTGAGTCGCTGGGATTATAGGTGTGTACCACCGTGTTGGCCCTCACCAACAACTTCATTCTGCACTTTTCTGATGGTCTGGGAGAATCACAGCATCTTCCTGTGGTTAATAACACTCAGGGTCCACACAGGGACCTACAGATTTCTGAGCAAACCACAGTGAAAGCTATGGGTTCTTGGGCTGACCCTTCCTCATGGCTGCATTTTCAGCTCTAGCACTCAGGGAGGAAGACCCAGGGCACCCTCTGAGTAGGTCACGCATCCCTCTTGTAGAAAACGAAGGTTTTGACTTGGAGTCCATGAGATGAGGTCCATGGGATCTGCTGGCGCTCTGAAATTGCAGTGCTTCATTCCGCAATTCAGAACATCCCGAGAGGTCCTGGATCGCAGTCACAGAGAGGCTTGACAAAATGTCTTCTTGGAATTCAAGCCAAGGAGAGCAGTGGCCCAGGGCTCCCATGAAAGGGGAAATCTCTAGTGCACCCTCCTCGAGTCCCCGATGCCTTTCTTTGTTCCCTGGCCATGCAGCTTTGAGAAGACTTCCTTCCCAGCCCTGTGGACCCGGGAATGTCTCCTGTTGGTAGCACTGAGCTGCTGTTAATGCCTTACCTTCTTTCATGTGCTTCTCAGTGGACTGCAGACCATCGCCAGGGTGATGAATCTTGGAATTAATTAGCCTGTGTGCTGGGGAAGGGCCTTGCTTTGTACCTCTGTCACCAGCTGATGGCAGTCACAGTTGCTAACTTCCGAAGGCGGGGACATGAGTTGGGAGCTCACTGGGTCTCGCTGCCTAGTCACCAAGTGTTGAAGACCCCTGGATTCCTATTGGCGGGCAGGCTGAGGGACGGAAGTGGGATCAAGTTAGCTACGTTTCCTTTCAACTCTTGCGATTTGAACATTGTAGTTCCAAGTATTTTTCTAAGATGGAGGCGAACCAGGAGCCTTCCTGCTGTGAGGATGGAGGAGCGGCTGAGAGCAGAGGTACCTGGAATCCTGCAGCCCTTCTCTAGTAACAGTCGCCCTGTGGCTCTTCTTCCTAGTACTCATCTCTCACAGTTTTTATGATTTGGTTTTCTTTTTTGTTCTGTCTTGTTTGCATCAATCCTGTAAGGTGAGTCGGGCAGCTGTTCGCTCCACGTGTCAAAAAGGAGCTAATCAGATCTGATCGGTGCACAGAGAAGCCTGAGTGGCGTGTTTGCTTTGTTTGGGGATCTCGAAGCGAGCAGATGACGCTGAAGGACCTGGAAGAGGAGGAAAGTGGGCTCTTCTTGGCCTTCTCTCGACACTGACGGACAGTTGCTTCTCCCTGGAGATCTCTCCTCTCCTGGCTGCCATGATGGCAGCTTGTTTTTGGATTCTCCTCTTTACCACTAATATTTATAATTTCAAATGTGCCCTCGTCCTCCAGTGATGTTCAGTAGAGAGCTGAGTGCTGAGCTCAGAGTAGCCAGGGTGGAGCTGTGAACTTGGATGCCATCAGCACACGGATGGAGTCTGCAGTCGTAGGACCAGGGGAGCTAACAGGGAGCAAAGTCGGAGGGAGTGCAGGGGAGGAGGGCCAGAGGCTGGGCACTCAGAGATCCAGCCAAAGGGACCACGAGGGGACCGCCAGCAACATGCTTGCAGGAGAAGGGCTCAACTGTGGTTGGAAGGAGCGGAAGTTGAGGACCGAGAGCTGAGGCTGTGGAGACAGGGAATCTTCTAGACACTCCGGAAGTCTGGTTCAGTGCATGAACCCGGCTTCCCCATGAGTTCAGCCACTCCTGATGGCTTTCAGTTTTTTTTTAATTTAATTATTTTATTTAAATGCATTTCAAGTCATAGTACATAAACAGAGCTCAGTTTTTCCATTTCTCTGGTTGCAAATGAGATAGAGTCACACTATTTGTGCCTTCATACATGCACCAAGGGTAGTGATGATGATCTCAATCAACCATATTTACTGTACCCATTCCTTTTTCCCTCCCCCCCCCCGCCGCATCCAGAGTTCCTCCATTTCTCTTATGTTCCCCATTCCCACCCCCCTTATGTATCAGCGTCCACTAATCAGAGAGAACATTCGGCATTTGGTTTTTTGGGATTGGCTTACTTCACTTAGCATAATGCTTTCCAATTCCATCCATTTGCCTGCAAATGCCATAATTTTATTCTCTTTTATTGCTGAATAATATTCC
>CM053406.1:1619990-1638164 GCA_028644305.1 Xerus rutilus | reverse complement strand
TGTTCCCCAAAGGCCCATGGATTAAAGGCTTGATCCCCTGTCTGTGGTGCTATTGGGAGGTGGCAGAGCCTTTAGGAGGTGTGACCTAGTAGAAGAAAGTTAGGACACTGGGGATGTGCCCAAAGGGCCCCCAACCACTTCCCTCTCTCTCTCTCTCTCCTTCCTCATCACCATGAGGTGAGCAGGCTCCCACCACGTGCTCTTGCTATGATGTACTGTTCTGCCACAGGCCCAAAGCAACAGAGCCAAGTGACCATGGACTGAAAACCCTCTGAAACCAGAAACCATTGGTTGATTCTTTCAGGTATTTTGTTACAGCAATGGAATATTTATGCAAGTTATTTCTGTACAAGCTTCCGGTTTGCGTCTTCCTTGCCCTCTTTCCTAACATGTAAGGTCTACAGGGCAGGTGCTGTATTCTATTTATCAGAGTTATCTTGGTTGTACACAGCAAATGCGTGGCACATGTCTATTTATTTGAATTGAACTGACAAGCTTTCAGCACTGCTGTTTTAGTTTTCTATCTTTAAATACCATAGGCAGATTTCTTCCCAATAACTGCTTAATGTTAATTTGGAAATAGGAAATCTATAAACAGACAATAAAGCATAGTAGAGTCAGGCTGACCTAAGCCTCAACTGTACCTCTACAGTTAGTAGGTTCTTATGGCAGCTTATATTAAGTCTATGAACCTCAATTTTATTTTATACAAGTTGGAGAAAATGATACCTACTATATAATTTGCTATAAAAATTTGAGATTTTATGTGTGTGTGCTGATGAGCATTTATCAGATATTATAACTGAACAATAATTTGTAGTTATAGACAAAGAAAGCATGGATTTTTTTCAGGTTTAGTCATAATATAACCATTGCTGGGAACCCTCAAAAGTCTTGGGAAAAAATACTTTACTGGGGGCTGGGGTTGTGGCTCAGTGGTAGAGCGCTTGCTTAGCATGTGTGAGGCACTGGGTTCGATCCTCAGCACCACATCAAAATAAATACAATAAAGGTCTATTGACAACTAAAAAATATTTTTAAAAAATACTTTACTGTTAGGAAATGCTGAGCCAGATTTGGAGGTCCATTTGAATGAGGAAAATGAATACCAGTCATTTTTCTCTATTCAACAACTCTGTAAACATACCTTTAGTAAAACTGTTGAAAAACGTTTTTGAGATAACAAACGGCTGCAATTCTATTAATAATTCAATTAAAAATATTATTTTCCTAGAAATAATATTAGGATAATATTCTAATTATTCGATTAGGGAAGAGTACCTATCTCTACTTTTCTACTTATTCCTAGGATAATTAGAATATTACGGCAATATATCCACCTCTTCTTACTAAAACACTGAAAATGCATTGACCTTAAGTGGCGCGTGTGTATGGCAAGCCACGATTACGGACACGCCTTGCCTAGAGAAGGCTCTGAAACAGGTGGATGAGGCCTGAAGTAATTCTTACTAAACACACAGTCTTCTCCCCCGTACTGAGGGTGGAGTTGACAGTGTAGCTATAGGTGTGACCTTGCAAGACCACCAATAATCATTTGCTGCAGATTTTATTTGATTCTGATTCAATGGCTGTGAACTAGATGTTCAAAGCTTATTTAATTATGTAAGATCTATCGTATTAAAAACATGTCTTGGGGCTGAGGCTGTGGCTCAGTGGCAGAGCGCTTGCCTCGCATGTGTGAGGCACTGGGTTCGATCCTCAGCACCACATACAAATAAATAAACAAAATAAAGACACTGTGTCCATGCGTACCTAAAAAATATTTAAAAAAAAAAAACAAAAAAACAAAAAAAAACATGTCTTCCTCTGATTCATTGTAATTAGAGGAGAAAGAACTTGAACAAGGGATAGGTATGCAAGACACAGCTTAGAAGGATTTTTCGTTTTAAATTCCAAGGACCCTGCACCATTTAAATGGTTCATGAGAACCCACGGCGTGTGCGTGGGATCAAATCCCTAATCCTGCACAGTTTGGGAAAGTAACAATAGATACTCTCCCCCAAAGACCTAGCTGGCAAAGCAAGGCTCCAGTTAGCCACACGTGGAGTCCTCCTGGGGCCAGTCCCAGTGTGAGGGGACAAGAGCCACCCATGAGGGCTGCTGATGCGGGTCTCCTGTGTGGCTTAGGGCTTGGCCCCGATGGAGAAAGGGGCCGGGTTCTTCCTCAGCATCCTGACAACCCACTCAGAGAAGGACCAGCCTGACCCCGCCTGCTTCCCACAGGCTCAGCGAGCAAGATGCAAGGGAAGGCAGGGTGCAGGTGACATGGGAAGGCAGCGGTGAGGTGACATGGGAAGGCAGAGTGCAAGTGACACAGGAAGGCAGGGGCAAGCGACACGGGAAGGCAGGGCAAGTGACTTGGAAGGCTTTCTTTCCTGCTCGCCCTCTCAGAGTCGCTTCTGTGCCCTGCCTCTTTCCTCTGCACTGCCATCCATCTCTTTCGCACGTGACTCACAAGCCTTCCAGGGGATCTCCGCTGGCCCTGGCCGACCAGCTTCCAGCAGGTAGGCTTCTACCCTCATCTCCTTCCTCACCGCATCCTCATCAAGATGTCTGCACACCTCTCCCCTCCCCCACTCATCAGGTCACACAGGTGACACTAGGTCTACCCCTGTGCGCGTGTCCCAGCTGGGCACCTGACATCTCTGCCCCACTGTCAGGGGAACAAGCCACTTTAGCCTCCTCTGCAGGGTGGAGTGCACTGGAGAGCTGAGGTGGGGACCTGCCTTGGGACACTTCTGCCTTAACCCTCCACACCGCCTTTTCTATTTTCCCAAAGCTGTTCCAGTTTTGGTGGGGGACTTCCCTAGAAGGCCTGCCACCCCTCAGCACTCAGGGACAAAGCCCCAGCTCAGGGGACCTCCATGCTCCTGAGCTTCCCATGATCTTCCCATCATCAGAGACGTGAGCCATGGCAGAGCAGAGCAGAATCCCCTCGAGGGGAACCTGCCGGCACCTACGCTCAGGCGAGTGACATCTGGCACTCTTCCTCCGGCACTGGCAAATATTCCCACCTCTTATTGCTCGGAAGCCATCCTGTGTCACCACATGCTCCTCTCTGTGCCGTTCACACGCGTCTTGTCTCCACATACTCTGGATCTCCTGCCTCCCCAAAGGCATGGCATCCAACTTATGAACTTCAAGAGAAAATTTGCCACCCGACTCACAGCTCTTGTAACTACAGCCCATGGCTTTGGATTCTGTTGTCTCTGTCATAGAAACCCACAGCCAAGAATTTGATATGACCCTTGACAAATCAGCCCTTCCCCTGAGGACTCTAAAGAACAGCGCTGACGCTGTGGACGGCAGGTACAAAGGATCCGAAGAAAAGAACTGAAGTAATAGCTCAAATATGTGACATTTCAAATTAAATTGGCCTCCTTAAATTTTCCAGCTCTGACCCCAAACTCTGCTCCCAGGCTGATGACTGTCCATCAGGAAAGAAGTCTGACTCAGCAGCAATATTGCAGCCACCAAGGATGGCTGCCCTGTGCCTCTTCATATCCGTACTGCCTTTGTTCCTGGGGTTTAGCAATGAAACCCCACATATGGGGTGGCTTTAACCTCAGGAAGGTACTGCTTCACGGTTCTGAGAGGCAGGGGTCAGATCCAGGTGCCACAGAGGGCCGGGAGGGAGAGTCTGTTCCGTGTCTCTCTTCTGGCATCTGGTGGCTCCCTGACGGTCTCCGACCTTCCTTGGCATGTAGGTGGCCTCCTCTCACATCTTCACGTGCGTCCCCTCTGTAAGCACCTGTTCTCTTCGCATCCTGTTCTTTTTATGAGGACACCCCTCGTGTTGGCTTAGGAGCTCGCTCTCCTCTAAGCTGACCTCATCTTGACTGATACAGCTGCAATGGCTCTCTCCAAATAAGGCCACAGTCTGAAGCACCAAGGTGAAGACGTCAACATGAGTTTCAAGAGGAGGGGGACACAATTCAATTGCAACAGACTCTGATCCCCTCTCCGCATTCTCTTCCTCTGAACAGCTTCTGAGAGCTGAAAGCCTTCTGCTCACAGGTTGTCTTTCCAATTTACCTCGGTAGAGACAAGAGTCCTGTCTCAGCCTTCGAATTCAAGGGAGACCTGGGGTGAGAAAACCTCACTTGGGCTGGCAGCATGATTCATGAGGAATGATCACAGGCTCAGGAAGAGTGAATGCGGCTGGTCTGTTTCATGTGCATTTGATTTGGTTTCATTTCAGTGCCTATGAGGTTCTTAGTCACATTATCGCTAATTTCCAGCTTGTGTTAGTTACCCCAATTTCATGCACTACTAACTGTATTCAACTGCAGCTTCAATGACTATGACGCCAAGCCATGGCATCACGTCTGTGCTGGTCATAACCAAGCGTGAATGTGTGGGAGCTGAGAAGCCGTGGAGCTGGTTGAATAGGTAACACTATTTCTCCTTTGAAATTGTTGTGAGGTCTGAGTCTGAGAGCTCAGGCCATAATAGGCTCACGAATAGTGTGTCTCAGACAGCTGTGTCCTTATTCACTCACCTCTGGCTCAGAGGATTTGCTGAGGCAGGTGCTAACATCAGGACCTATCATCTTTAGTTGGAGTGACGCCTGCTCTCAGTGGCCGGAAGGGCTAGTGTGCCTCTTCTTGGCCCTGAGGAGGACAGAACAGAATACACTCCACCTGGAATCATGCACAGGACAGAGGGTCATCTCGACCCAGGGCATCACAGTCCAGAAGATAAAGAGTTGGAGTTATTATTTTCAAACACTGCATGACTTTTAAGCCCCATTCTACCTCTTCCTGGAAATGTGTATAGATACCATGGGGACAATCCTATGTACCTCCAAATACATCATATTATCATCAGTATTAATTCTAGTTGATTGAAATGAAATTCTTAAGGAATGCTGAAATTTGCTGCTCACTTTTTCATGGCTATTGCATTCATTCCCACAGAGGTATTAGCTGACAACCTCATTTATACTGATTTAAATGCTTGAAAAAATAAGGTCATTCAAGCCCAGAGGACCTGTCACAGACCATATGAGTGACCACACTGCCCTGATCATTGAGTATTATGAAACCCAAGTCAGAGAAGCAGCAAGAGGAGTCAAAGCCAGAGGGGACCAGAAGGACAGTGTCAAGGGCACCAGCCAGAGTGACAGAGTGAATAGGTTGTGAAAAGCCAGTGACCAGGAAAATATTAGGATCCAGTATAGGAATCTGCACTACGCTACAAACTGGAAGGATCCAAAGAAAGCAAGAAATTCCAGCAGAGAGAGGTTCTGTGGTGTAGGGCTTCTCTTGATGTATTAAAGTGCTACCAGCTGCTCTCCTCCAGTCTGGAGAGTGGGTCTTTGGCCACTGTGGTTACACAAGTTCACATTTTTTGTGAGGTCAAAATGTTACCCCATTATCTTTAAAACCATGCAGAATATAATCAACAGAGAGAATGCAGTCTTATGATTCAAATTGGAATGTTTTATTTTTCCATATTTTCTAGATTTACCATGGAAATAAATAGATGGCTAGATAATCCCTGGGTAAGCTGCTAACACCAATGCTGGCTGGGAGCTATGGATTCTAGCATGGAAAAGCGCGTTTGGCTAAGGAATGGGAAACCCTACCGTTCTGCTAAGAGTTAATATACTTGGTATTGTTCTTTGTGCAGTAAACAAGGACCTTTTACATGACCTCAAAAAGCATATGCATATGTATCTATACCAGTCAAGTAAATATAACATGAAAGATGACAAAGAAAACACAGGTAAACCAACAAAGGAACTGCTCCTGGGCCGTTCCTCGAGGCCATAGATTGTGTTAGTTGGCCGTAGGAGCACTTTGTACATTGTGTAATTTGTTAGCAATTGTACCTTATGAAATACCAGGTGGACATGAATCCATTGTTCACTCACATGGGCCTGCCAGCAAGATCCTACCCTGAAGCCCTTTCTTCCTAGAATCAGAAGCAGATGTCTGGGTGTGGGGGAATCTGGGGAGCCTGGTGGTAACAACAAGCTGGCACTCCCTGCTGCAGCACAGGCCTTCACCTTCAGCCTCACATGGCCATGCATGTCCGGGATTCCCAAGGGAATCTTTCATGACTGGGAAAGGGTTACCATTTTTTAGCCCAACCAGGGAAAGCCATGGAAACATCCAGCACATGTCTGAGGACTGAAATAGCCACCTTGGAGGCCTAGAGAAGGGCTGGAAGGAGCAGGATCAGCAGCAGCTGTCTTCCCTCCAAGAGCTGGAGCCTCAGCTTGGAGAAGCAGCCCCAGCTGCCTCCTGTTCTCCACCCCCAGGGGCTGTCAGAAAACGGGAGCAGCTAATATGTTATAGCACTTGCAGTGGGTCCAGTCAGATTCCCCTGCAAACAACTGCACCTGTCCTCGCCCAGGAGGCAGGAAAGCAGATGAACTGGAGGACCGCTCTTCTAGACAGGAGGGCAACCAGGAGCTACCCAGATGGGAAGTAGCTTTAGGGGTAAAGAGGTAAAGTGAGCCCAGGTTTGTAGATGGACTGTATTAGTCAGGTTTTCATACCTATAATGAAATACCTGACATAGGTTGCTTATAACCTAAGTGAGGTTCATTTAGTTCACAGTTTGGGTGGCCCAAGGGCACAATGCCTGCATCAGCTCAGTTATGGTGGGTGGGAGAAAGGCAGATGTCAATGGCAGAGACTTATGTCTGGGCAAGCAGTCACATAGAGAGCCAGGAAGCAGAGGGGAAGGGAGGGGCCAGACTTGCTCCTTCTATAACTAACATGGAGTCCCAGAAGAACTGTCTTCAGAGGGCACACTCCCATGACCTAGAGAACTCTCAGTAGTCCCCAACTCCCCCAAAGTTCACCACCTCCCAACACTATCACCCAGTGGACCAAGCCCCAGCCACATTGACCCTGGGGGGACAGTCAAACCACATTATGAACAGGGATTCTAACCAGAAGGTGGTCAAGCTGGACCAAGTGCTGTCCTAGGACAGACCATTTAATGTGAGATCCATTTGTCTTTTGGAAACATGGCTCTCAATCCTGACTGAAGCACCGTTTTCTGTTTCCCATTGGTGACTGGGTCTCATGAACAATTCTCTTTTCATTAGAGCCAATCTTTTAATCAGCAAAGGAGATGAAAAGACTTCTCAAGTGTAAAAGGCTGAGGGTTTGTGACACTTGGTATTTACAAAATTCACAAAAGGCTTAAAAGATAAAGATAGGGTCTTTGTCGTGACCTTTTTCAATTTTTTAATGAGAAAATGTTTCTTACAATAAATGTCCTCATCACTTAACAATGTCACAAGCATGGGACTGAGATCTACAGTCAGATTGATTTTTTGGTCAATCTTATATGAAATCTTTCAGGTTTGACAGGAGAAAAGCGAGGCAGCAGATGGTAAAAATGATCAAGATAACCTAAGTGCATCTTTCATGGGCATTTTTTTTTTCTGCTTCAAAGAGATTATTGCTGGTAGAAGGAACATTTGAATGGATTTACCAGAAGACTCGGGCCATCAGTAAAACCTTTCTGATGACCCACTCTGTGCAGGCACCGTGCTAGGTCTGGGAAAGGAACTGGCCTGAGATCAACCATCAGGAAGCCGCTGGATAGCGAGGGAAGTAGACATTTACCAAACAATCACACAAAGGAAGGTATGACTGTAAATTGTGCTGAGTTCCTGAAGCCCAGGAAGCTGTGAGCACAACACTGGATCAAGGCTATAAGAGGAAAGTGGAATGTAGCTGTCAGAGGAGGCGGTGGGTCTGAGTGGAGAGAACACCTTGTGCACAGGTTCTGGGAGAGAATGGAGCTAGGTGAATTCTAGGAGCAGAAAGAAGGTGGTGAATCTCGACAAAGGAGAGTAAGCAGGAGAAAAGTGAACTGGTACTGGAGAGGACAGAAGAAATAGGCCCCAGGACACTAGAGGCCACAGTCAGATGTTTGGGTTTTATTATATGAGAAGAGAAAAGCCCCAAATAGTTAAAGCCATTTAAAAGTGAGTAGAAAGGATGAGAGGGGCACAGGGTGATGCAAAACTTCTAAGGCCACCTTATTAGGAGTTCAGGGACAGCAAGATGGCAGAGACAGGGTATTGAAAGGAAGCTGCTGGAGGACAAGAAGGGGAGACAAGTCCTGTCCCCATTTACAATCAATCCCATCACCATGACAACTCCCACCACTGAGGACTTATCACCATGACAACTCCCGCCACACGTTCAAATTTTAAAATGACCAATGGAAATAAAGTGGGCAGTATTCTAATTATGTTCTCTAAAATAACCGAAAGGGGTGAAATTGGAAAATATTCTAATGGGAGAAAATGGCTGTAAGGTCTTCCATCAAGACAGTGTAGGAAAGAGAACACCCCCAGTTCAGGATATAAGACCCTAATTTCCAGACATTGGGGCCTCAAGCCTCTCTCTTGCTCCTTCCACTTCATTCTACCTAACAGAGTGCCATCTTCCTCTTCAATAAATCTCTTCTCTGTGGGTTCCTTCTGTGTGTCTCACTCAGTTCTTTGTTCAGGACACCAAGGACCGGGACTTTGACTGGACATCCCAATGGTAATGACCTGGTGGCAGCAAGGAAGAAAGATCGGAGCTAGAGAATTCTGCAAGGAGGGAGATCTTTCTCCCCGTACAGAGGCCACTGCTGTGCTGGGAGGAGCTCTCAGGTAGTGACTGAGAAAACAGATGGATGGAGCCAGGAGATTTCGGGGGTCAGATGGAAAGGCTCAGTCATGAGAAACTGAGGTTGAGTCGTGGGCCATTTTCCCTTTGTGACTGTGTCCAAAAATCCCTCTCCTCCTTACGAAGGCCCCAGTCATGAGACTGAGGGTCCATGCAAAACTGCTATGACCTTATCTTAACTTGATCACTTCTACATAGTGTTTCCAAAGAAAATACTGGGGGCTAGGACTTCAGCATAACCCACAGTGACATCTAGGACAGTGTTCTGCTGTGGCTGTGGTGTTGTGTTTCCCTGGATTCCCTCCTTTGTCCTCAGTACTATTCCATGTTCCAACACATTGGTTTCATATTTCAAAAACTTCACACAGGGTCCAGAATTGATAGAAGTGTGCTGATAGCCAAGCTCACTGGGATCTTTACCGCTGAAGACATTTTCATTTACCTTTTCCCTAAGGAAATATGGCAAAAGATCGTAATTATCTTAAACACAGTCTCCAAAGATGATAGCCGTAGTGTTCTATTATAAATGTCATGTGTGTGAAGGGTTTTGGAAGAAGGCTTCCCTTGATCCAAGTCCCAGCCTTCTGGAAAAATTCACGTATCTAAGTCATGCCAAATTTATGATTGGTTCTTCTATTGAAGACTATGCCATCTGCAAATGGGTTTCTGTAATGACACGGTCCCATGGCAAATATGGGGCCCTCAAGGCAGAACCACTCTAAGTCGTAAAGTTTTGTGGTAAGCCTCAAATTGTGGTAAATACTTGTCTGTTACTTTGTGTGCATGTGTCACCTGACTGAAAACAATGGGCCTGAAGAATTTCCCAATTCATCTTCCTAAATTCTCAGAAAAAAATGGATAAATTATCATAATTTTTCCAGTGTTATAAACATGTGTGTTTTATATGTTTATAAACCCAGAACATGGCTTTCAAGTCCAGGCATAGAATTATATGGCTTTTGTGACTTGGCCTGCCCCATTTACTATGGTCTGTGTTGCTGTCTGGATGCTATCAATGGGCTTTCAACTTGACCCTCTACCGAGCTGCACAGACTAGAGGGCAGCTTGCAGAGACTTGTTCTCCTGTTCCCACTGATGTGTGTGACACGGCAGCTTCCACGCTGCACTCAGATCGCTGCCTGGAGGCATTTGGACTTGTTGACCTTCTAAGCATATCTCTGGGTCCTGTGAAGTCCCAGCATCTTGAGCATCACCCACTACTTCAGCCCTAGCAACAGACATCTTAATCTCATGCTCTTAAATGCCCCAACTCTGTAACTAGACCCACAGAACAGCTCTGCTCACAGAGATCCCCCTGACTGAGCCCGTGAGCCAGCTCGCCTGGCCCCTGTCCTTTGACAGGTGAACAGCGTGGCCCTGTAGGAATGGATGCCTGCACTGGACACTTTCCCTTTGCTCTTGGCCCCACGGCTGCCTTGCACCGTGCCCGAGAAGCTGGATTTCAGGAGCTGCTTCAGTGTACTCTCTTGCCATCTGGTTTTTTCCAGCAGGACATCAGCAGGAGCTGGGCCTCAGGGGATCCGTGGCTCCCACCAGGGGACCCTCCTTGTCTCTTCTGGCATTCAGGTCCCTTCCCTGCCCTTGACCCTGTAGTCGTAGGGTCTCCTTGGTAAAGTCTCTGGCTGTTGATAGCCCTGTTGATGCTTGGGGTCTGTGTTGTCTTTGAATAGGTTGCTGAAACACATAAACTGCTGGTGTCATTTGTGATGAACGTGACAGGTTGATATTAAAGGAGTGCAGTGTACAGAAGACTTCCTTTTCTATGTCAGGAAGAGTTGTTGCTTCAGCCTATTGCTGAGACCAGGGCAAAGGACAGGTAGCTGATTATCAAAGAAAAGGAAATGGGTAGATAGCACTCCCCATCACCTGGTTGCTAACAGCCTCCGGGGGGAGGAGAAGGATGCACTTTCCAACACAAGCAATCACCTCCTGGAGCTGTCTTCCTGGCTTTTGGTCACCTGTTGGTCATGTAGGCATGAGAAGAAAGGCCACCTGAAATCTATAAAGGGGTAAGACAAACACACTCCCTTGGGCACCAGCTCTGGACCCCCTCCCCTCCGGAAGAGTCAGTCTCTCTCTCGTTTTTACTTTTTGCTCTTGCCTAGGCATTTCTCAGGTGTTTAATCTTCAACACCAGTTGAATGGGACCTAATCCTGAAGACCAGTGTCATCATTATAGGAACGTCACCCACACTTAAATTCCTAAACTTTCCTGAGCAAGAGCAAAGAGATGGGTGCACTCTAGCTGGGAATGCTCTACAGGGGGTGTGATACACACATGCGCACACAAGCGTGCACACACACGCTTCAGAGCATCATCTCCTGCCCTTCCTATACTTCTCCCTCAATGGATTTTTGGCCTCGAGTCCCCGTTCTGGAGTATGTCCTGGGCGCCCATTCGTGGATTAATTATCGTACTCTGCATTCAGTGGGATGGACGGCTGAGCAGTGGAACACCTGTGTGAGGCCCAGCCTCTGCCCCACCCAGAGTCTTCCAGGCTGGGGGCATGCTTTTCCCATCACCCTGGTTCTGGTAGCTACCATTACTCCACAGTCACATCTGGCTTCCCTTTTTGCCTTTCCAGACAAGAGCCAGGGATATGATGGAGTTTACAGAAGGCTGGAACATAACCCTTTAATTGAACACACCCTAGGGAATTCCTTTGCAAGTATTTCTGGGTTTGGTTGGGTTTCTGTCCCAGACTTCGCCTGGACACATAAGCTTCACATTGAAGGAATCCGTTAAAAGAAACCACCTGCTGCTGCTAAGTTGTGGTGGGAATGACCGGAAAATGTTCTTGTTGATTGACAGGTAAGGAATACTGGATCTTCAATTAAAATAATCAATTAAAATAAAAAGAAAGCACATGAGGTGAAGAGGAAGAAGATAAAGGCCAGGAAACCCAGTTATTTGGGCAAGTAAACTCTTCCAGGGAGGCTGTCTGCTGGGCAGTCTAGAAGCATCTTCCTCTGGTAAATTCCACCCTCACACGGAAAAGAGCCGCAGAGCGCAGTCATGTCAGAGATGGCCGCCGTCTCAGAGCAGAGACTTGTCTTCATTCCACATAAGCCATAAAAATAAAAAGTCTTCTTTTCCTCGCTTTGTTCTAAGATCAACTTACAGAAAGGCTTGGAGAGGGACTGAACAAGCTCAGTCACTTTGGCTGGAAGGTTTAGGGGTAAATTCCTTCTTCATAGTCAATTTCCTTTTTTCTAAAAAATCTGTTTCTACAAAAGATATTGTCCTGATTTATTCAATAAAAATGGGGTTTAACAGTAATTTAAAACAGATTATAATTCTACAATCAAATCCATAATTACTCACTAAACATGAGCTTGGTAGAGTCACATAGTGACTAAATAACCCCTTTATGGTTTTAAGTCGTTACATATGACTTATACATTTTTTTAAAGGCCTCTTTTAGCAAATTGTGGCCATACCTGGTACCCAACTTCCGTTGGGCCACCCAGGATAATGGGATTTAAAGCAAGTAAATGACCCATAAAAGATGAATGAAGGGGCTGGGAAACACTCCAAGTACTTAAACAACTAACACAGAAGAGATTCTTTTATATGTTCTGGAACATTATATTATAGAGAAGTGTTTTTCACCCTTCTCCTACCATGGGCGCACACACACACACACTGAGTGATCTTTCTATAAATCCAATCTCACACATGCCTACATTATGGAGAAATGATGAGGCTGCTCTTGTGGATCCTCTAGTGGGGCCCCAGGTCTGGCTCCTCCTGTCTGCCGCCGTTCCCCTTGGAACTCCCAGCACTCTAAACCAGTTTGGAAACTTCTAGAAAGTCTTACTCTGCTTTTCTCCATATACATGCATGACAGTCTAAGGGTAGATGAATGTAATATGTGACAAGAGGAATGTTAGTATGACAAACGAACTTCAATAAAACAGGGGACCACAGTCCTAAACGGACTTCCAGTGGCTTCTTATCACTACGAAGAGGGTTCGGGGGAAGGGGTGCCACGTGGGTCCTGCTCCATGAGTTGGGGTCTAGAAAAGACGAGGGAGGGGTCTTCAGGGAGGAAGACGATATGGGGTCTTTCTGGATGGTGGCAGTCCGCGGAGCCAAATTCCCCAGGCCCCGGGGTGTAGGTAAAGAATCTGCTCTGCCTCAGTGAGATGCAGAAACACCAGAGCGAGATGCAGAAAACACCGTTTATTCCAGAAATTACAGAACCTTAAATACACTCTTGGACCAATCAGATCCAAAGGTCACAAACAAAGGGGTGCTCTCGGGCAAGAGCACAGTCTGTTAGCATAGAATGGGGAAAGATGGAAGGGAGCGGTTGAAGGTATGGAGAGGCGCCTACAGCTTCTAATTCTGGATAAAAGGAAGTACAAAAAGCACTTTGTTTACAGCACTGGTTGTTGGGCCTCAGCCTCTTTCCAACCCAGACACTCAGCCCCTCCACCAAGCTGTCACACTGTCCTGGCTGATCCTATCCCCATTAGCCACAGTCCATTATCAAACAACTGAAATGCAAATGGACTTGTGCTGTCAGAGTAATACATGCACTAGATTTTGAAGATTTGAAAGAGTATAAATATTACATTTTTGATCTTTTATATTGACTGTATCATATCTTTGACATAGTAACATAATAACATATGACTAAAATAAATTTTACTTGCTGCTTTCTATTGTTTTTAAATGTCACCACCATAAAATTTAAATCCCACGTATGCCTTGCATCTGTGACTGGCCTTGTATTTCTATTAGACTGTGCAGATCTGCCCCATGGTCACCAAGTCAAACCAGCTAGCAACACAGATGAAGCCCCTGAGATGTCCCTCGGCACTGGTAGGACCACGAAGGGCTAAGGCATGTGCCATCTGAAGAAGCCGAGCCCTCAGCACCACCCCATTATAGCGAGGCAGGAATGTGGTCCAGCTGTCTCCTGGACTTCCTAAGTTTTTAGAGAGACTTTGGAAATCTGGATTGTAAATGCATGTGGGGAGCACGCATTCATATGTGCACATGAATTTTTCAAACTTCTAAGTGTTGGAAACTGTTCCACAATTTAAAAACTAAGGTAGCACAACAACACTGTTTAGACCAAACACAACATGTCAGGAGCCAACCCTGGCCCACAGGATGGCAGTGTGTGGGACACTCCATCTCTGCCAGGGTCAGCCTACTGTGGTTTCCTCCTCCCCAGCCACGAGGCCTCAGACAGGCTTTTCGTTTGTTTGTTTGTTACCAAGGATTGAATCCAGGGGTGCTTTACCATTGAGCCACATCCCCAGCCCTTTTTTTAAAAAAGTATTTTATTTAGAGACGGGGTCTTGCTAATTATTTAGGACCTAAGTTGCCAAGGCTGGTTTTGAATTTGTGATCCTTCTGCCTCAGCCTCCTGAGCCACTGGGATTACAGGTATGCGCCCCTGCATCTGGCTGGGCAGGCTGTCTTGAATCTTTGCATACTGGTACTCTAGCTGAGGCATCTATAGACACCAAATGAATGCGGTCATGTAGATAAATCAATGAATGAGCTCTGGAATCTTCTTGCTTGGATGTTCTTAAACAGGAACTGCTTTCATCTCTTTCCAGAGGTTGATCTGTAGTCCTGTCTTAAAAAGAGAGTGAAGAACCAGCTACTTCACTTCCGAAGACTCTTCTCCTTTGATCTAACACTGACGAAACATCCATGTCTTACAGGCAAAAAGAATTACTGAGGGTCCCCTTTCTGCATGTGCTGAGAGTTTAAAAAAATACATTGACACTGAGATATTAGAACATAATTTTAAAATGAGGCCTGAATTTTACCCTAAAGCCATGGAATCTGGAACATTCACGTTCTTCCTTCTCAAGCTCCCCCATGCCCAGTGGGGAGGACCACATGCCTTGGGATTGGAGGAAGGGATGTGTCAGTGTCACAGGCCAAGTGGCCAGGCTGGGACCAGGTCAGATGTGTGCCAGCTCCACAGGGCTCCTTCAGGACACCAGGCGGAGTTGGACATCGTACTGAAACCCAACCTCATGAGTCATCGGATAAGAGTGAGAACGGGTGGAATCATGAAACCATACCCTTCACAATGTTTCACTTTTTAATGGATCCAACATTTTAGAAATACTTGAGGTTTATTTTCTCCAGGCAGTTTGCATCTGTCGATTTAAAATATAATGACTATGTTTTAACCCTGCAAGTTTGACTGCCCTTTCTGAACTCTGCGGGACCATCACTTTACAAACTGTCCCAAATCCAAGGTGGCCGCCCATTGCAGAAAAGAGGACCTGACTCAGAAGTGAAAGCACACACCGGCCACATGGGCTGGCAGGTAGTGGAAGGAGAGACAGGGGGATGCGGGGATGGCAGGCCTCCTGAGACCCACAGGGGTGTCTCTGCTCACATGCAACAACTTTAGGACTTGCTTCCTGTCCTGATGCTTATCTCCCAGAGGCCCTTGTGTCATCAAGGAAGTGACTGGGCATGCTGCAGACCATTGAAGTCATCAAGAATGCTTCTGAATGGGGGAGTAACAAAGGACTTCGCCACGCCTCAGCTGGACGCATGCATGCCTGTCATCACTGCCTGGGTGTGCGTCCTCGTATCTCTTCTTCACGCCACTGGCAATGCTGCCCACAACTCTTTCTCTACACCATCCTTTTTAGTCCTGGCACTCTGAGTGCCCTCACCTCTGTGCAGGCCCCTGCCCTCTGCCTGGAGTTTGTGCCAGGGCTCCATGTGCACTTTTGTGCAGACTGCTCACCATCGAGCATCGCACACCTGCTGGCATGAGCGTCTCCTCCAGTGGAACTCGACTTCCTAGCGTCCAGAATGCTATCCAGCAGCTGCGGTACAGTGGCAAGTGGACAAATGGCACCAGCAATTCCAAGAACCCTAATGCATTCCAGCCACAGGCTCTCTGCGTCCAGGGTCCTCTCCCCCACTTCTCCCTAAGCCTGGAACAGATGATGGCCTCTGTCTGCAGATGAAACAGGAGCAGACACTGGTGTGGACCTCCCTTCCCTAGCCAATGTTGGCCAAGAGGACACAGGCAAATAAATAAACTCTTTCACCTTCCACATGCTAACATTTCATGGCCTCTGAAGTGTCACTTTGCCCCAAGTTGAGTTTGCCATCTTTCCCACTTGCAGAATTCCCCATGGTCCCCAGTGTGCATGATGCCAGTGCCCTTCCCGCTGTCTTTCAGGCTCAGCCTGGATGTGCCTGTCTGTGCAGGTGTGCTGTAGCTCCTTTCTCCTGCCATGTGATCAGGAGCAGGTCTAGAGTTGTCACCTGCTCTCGGGTTCCTCCGTGGATCTCTCTGCTCACTTCCTCTCCTCCTTATCTCCCAGCAGCCTCCTGGCTTACCCTACTTCCCCTCCATCCTGGGCTATTAAATGAGAGGATGTACTGTAGCCCAGGGCCGACACTTCACCCCTGCAGCCCAAGCCCACTGAGGGCTCTACTTTCTACAGCTCACAGTTGAGACTCCTGCTCAGGAAGCACTAGGTCTTGTGTGATTGAACACTTAGGGCTGAAGGACATCAGAGGTCTGTTGAGACCTTGAGCTCCTCATCTTGTGCTTATGCTACTGACGTGGTGAAGACCACGCCACATTGGAGCCATAGACTCCAGGCAAGTGCGGGTGGCCACACTGCAGATGCATCTGTGGGGAGCTTCTGGCTGGATACAAAGAGGCTCTGAAAACTGACTTATGTCTGTTGGACACAAATCACACTCAGTTGGGCCCTGACTCTCTTGTCTGGGGCAACAGGACCTGGTCTCCTTGCTTCAATCATTTCAACCATTTTATCAGATGTCTTTGTGTCTGCGCCAAGCACTCTGCTGAGCCTGGAGGAAGGACATCTGTGTGGGGTGGACATGAGAAATCCACAGGAGGGATACAGCTCATTACATATGCACAGTCAATACCCACAAAGGCAGACTGGGAACCCACATATCCACAGTGCAGCATGTGAGGCCTGGGGCAAGTCATGCAGGCCTAGAATCAAGGTGAGGATGGTGGGTTTTATTCTAAGCAAAATGGGAACCTGCATTCGTTTCCTAAGTGGTGATGTGAACAAACAACTACACATGTGGGTGAGTGAAAAGCACTACATTGTGTCCCTACGATGGGTTGACATCTCCACCCCTGAAATGCTGTGCACCCCCTGTGCAACACCTTTATCAACATTCATAATGTTGGGCAGGAGGCAGCCTGACAGGTGGGGAAGCAGCCAACACTGCTATAGGCAGGACTGCCCCTGCCATGGCCCGCCTCTGCCCTCCCTACACCGTCCAATGAAGATGATGCCGTGGAACACTGAAGTCGCACAGGCCTTCTCAGAGGGGATTTCTCCAACACCTGACACCCACCCTGTCCACAACCCACAGGGAGGGATTCTTCCTGGCCAAGGTCACCAACAAAAAGTCATGTCTACAATGGCTCAAGGGGAGAGATTCCTTCCACACAGGATCAGGGGAAGCGAGTCTGTCTGCCGAAGCTCAGAGAAGGTGAGTGCTCAATACTGGCTCAAGGATAGCGCGCCTCATCTATTCTGGATCAAGGCCAGTAAATCCCTATCTAAACTGCACAAGGAGGCACATAAGTCTAGGCCTGGGAGCGGATGGCTGGTGGGCCCTGCCCTCAGCCTGAGGCCCACTTTTCTTTTAATGAGCCTAAAAATTTAACCTTTGGAACAAAAAGGATAGGATCCAATTTGTCTGAAACCAATTTATTAAGAGACATCCGAGAGGAATGGGGTAGAGGAGAGAGGGGCAGGGCAGGGCAGGGCAGGGCAGGGCAGGGCAGGGCGAAATGTCTGGGCATAACAGTCTCTCAGGTCTTCCGCAGGTGGGGGCAGAGGAGAGGCGGGCGTCCGCTGGGCTGTCTGGCTGGGCTGTCCACTTCCTTGGGGGCAGGCTGTGTATGGGTGTGGCGCGTTTCTTCAGTGTGGCACTGGAGCCACTTTGTTGCTGACACATGGCAGGCAGCAGCACAGTCCGCAGACACAGGCAGCGATCCTCCTCCTGACCCACTTCCAGGCATTGGTGCGGCCAGGGCCTTGCTCGCGGGCTGTGTCCTCAGAGGAGGACCTGTCCATCCAGGACCAAGTGGTGGAGGGATCGGACACCAGGAGGCCAGAGTCAGACGGGGCGCAGCTGCCGAGAGTGGGGGCCCCCGCGGGCGGGCAGCGCAGAGGAATGGCAGGGAGGCTGGCAGCGCGGATGCCCCTGCGCCCTGGCTGTTGGGCCTCCTCGGGCAGCGGGTACTCAGAAGGCAAGGGCAAGGTGCGGAGGGCAGACTCGCTGGCTGTCCGCTGTGGGAGGACAGGGGCATGGGACTGGTCCTCGGGGCGTGGGCGAGGCCTAAGCCAGGGAGGCACAGGCTGCCCCTGGAACGCCCACCCTGCCCCCCGGTCTTGCTGGTGCTTCAGGATCAGGTAGGTCGCCATGGCCGCATCGAACTTCCTCTTGGCCAGAGACAGCCAGGTTTGGTAGGGA
>CM053406.1:1522575-1619490 GCA_028644305.1 Xerus rutilus | reverse complement strand
CCACTTCAATGTTTATAGCAGCTCAATTCACAATAGCTAAACTGTGGAACCAACCTAGATGCCCTTCAATAGATGACTGGATAAAGAAACTGTGGTATATATACACAATGGAATATTACTCAGCAATAAGAGAGAATAAAATTATGGCATTTGCAGGTAAATGGATGGAGTTGGAGAATATCATGCTAAGTGAAGTAAGATAATCCTGAGAAACCAAATGCCGAATGATCTCTCTGATAAGTGGATGCTGATCCATAATGTGGGGAAGGACATGGGAACAATGGTGGATCTCTGTTCACAGGGATGTAAGGGGTGTAAGGCGGGAGGGGGCATGGGGACAGCAAGGGTGATGGAATATGATGGTCATAATAACCCTAACTTTAGGTATGACTGCATATATGTTGTGATTCTATACAACTTACAACTAGAGAATTGATATGTTATCCTCTATCTATGTACAATGAATCAATTTACACTGTTAACATGTAAGCCTAAATAAAACAAAAAAAAGAAAAGAAAAGAAATTGGGAAAAAAAAAAACCTTCCACAATAAATGAAAGTTAAAAGAATTTACAATGAGAAAGCCTGCCCTAGAGAACATTTTGGCAAAATATTTCATGAAGAGAAAATGAAAAATAACAATGAAAATCAGCAAAGGGAAGGACTACACTAAAGGAAAAGCCAACCAAAGGAGAAATAAAGTTAAGTTAAAAACCAAAACTAAACCAAAATGAACAGGAATACAAACCATATTTCAATAATAACCATTAATGTTAATGGCCTAAACTCATCAATCAAAAGACATAGACTGGCAGATTGGATTAAAAAAAAAAAAGACCCAACCATATGTTGTCTTCAAGAGATTCATCTCATAAAAAAAGAACCACAGACTGAAGGTGAAAGAGTGGGAAAAAAACATACCACTCAAGTGGACCATGCAAACAAACAGGGTTCTCCATCCCCATATCAGATAAAGTAGACTTCAAACCAAAGATAGTCAGAAGGGATAAAGAAGGACATTTCATGCTGCTTAAGCAAACCATAAAGCAAGAAGACATAACAATTATAAATATCTATGCCCCAAACAATGGAGCATCCACATACATCAAACAAATTCTCCTCAATTTTGAGAATCAAATACACCACAACACGATAATACTGGGTGATGTCAACACACCTCTCTCACCACTGGACAGATCTTAAAAAAAAATAAACAAAGAAACCATAGAACTCCATAATAAAATCAATAATTTAGAATTAACAGACATATACAGAATATTTTATCCATCAACAAGTGAATATACTCTTTTCTCAGCAGCACACAAATCCTTTTCTAAAATAGACCATATGTTATGCCACAAAGCAAGTCTCGATACATACAAAAAAAAAAGAGATACTACCCTGCATTCTATAAAACCATAAAGGAATGAAATTAGAAATCAATGATAAAATAAAAAATAGAAGCTACTCCATCACCTGGAGACTAAATAAAACACCATTGAATGACACATGGATAACAGAAGACATGAGGGAGGAGATTTAAAAAATTCTTAAAGGTAAATGAGAACTCTGATACAACATATCAAAATCTCTGGGTCACTATAAAGGCTGTGTTAAGAGGAAAGTTCATTGCATTGAGCTCATTCATTAAAAGACAAAAAAGCCAACAAATAAATGAACTGACATTACATCTCAAAGCTCTAGAAAAAGAAGAACAACTCAACACCAAAAGAAGTAGAAGGCAGGAAATAATTAAAATCAGGTCTGAAATCAATGAAATTGAAACAAAAGAAACAATTCAAAACTTGACCAAACAAAAAGCTGGATTTTGAAAAAGTAAATAAAATTGACAAACCCCTAGCCACTCTAATGAAAAGAAGAAGAGAGAAAACTCAAATTACTAAAATTCAAGATGAAAAGGGATATATCAGGACAGAAATTAATGAAATACAGAAGATAATTAGAAACTTTTGAAAATCTCTTCCCCAGTAAAATAGAAAATCCCAAAAACACTGACAAATTTGGAGGGGCATATGATCTGCCCAAACTGAATCAGTAGGACATACACAACTTAAACAGATCAGTTTCAATCAAGGAAATAGAAGATGCCATCAAAAGCTTACCAACCAAGAAGAGCCCAGGACCAGACAGATTCTCAGTCAAGTTCTCCAAAATTCTCAAGGAAGAATTAATACTAATTCTCCTCAAATTATTCTATAAAAGAGAAAAGGAGTGAACTCTTTCAAACTCATTCTATGAGGCTAGAGTCACCCTGATTCCAAAACCAAAGATACATCAAAGAAAGAAAACTTCAGATCAATAACCCTGATAAAAATTGATGCAAAAATTCTCAATAAAATTCTGGCAAATCGTTTACAAAAACATATTAAAAAGACAGTGCACCATGATCAAATAGGTTTCATCCCAGGTATGCAAGGTTGGTTCAACATTTGGAAATCAATAAACATAATTCATCACATCAGTAGACTTAAAGTCAAGAATCATATGATTATCTCTATAGATGCTGAGAAAGCATTTGACAAAATACAACACCTCTTTATGTTCAAAGCGCTAGAAAAACTAGGGATAGTCTAAACATATCTCAACATTGTAAAAGCTATCTATGCAAAACCAAAAGCCAACATCATCCTCAATGGGGAAAAATTGGAAGCATTCTCCCTAAAAACAGGAACAAGAATAGGGATGTCCTCTTTCACCACTTTTATTCAACATAGTCCTAGAAACTCTAGCCAGAGCAATTAGACAGACAAAGGAAGTTAAAGGGATAAGAATAGGGAAACAAGAAGTTAAACTATCATTATTTGCCAATGACATGATTCTATACTTAGAGGATTCATTCACCAGAAAACTTGTATAATTAATAAATAAATTCAGCAAAGTAGCAGGATATAAAATCAATACCCATAAATCAAATGCATTTCTATACATCAGTGATGAATCCTCTGAAAGAGAAATTAGGAAAACTATGCCATTCACAGTAGCCTCAAAAAAAATGAAGTACTTGGGAATCAATTTAACAAAAGAGGTGAAAGACCTTTATGGTGAAAACTACAGAACACTAAAGAAGGAAATTGAAGAAGACCTCAGAAGATTTCCCATGCTCTTGGATAGGCAGAATCAATATTGTCAAAATGGCCATACTACCCAAAGTGCTATATAGATTCAATGCAATTTCAATTAAGATCCCAACATCATTCTTTATAGAAATAGAAAAATCAATCATGAAATCCATTTGAAAAAATAAGAGACTCTGAATAGTCAAAGCAATCCTTAACAAGAAGAGCAAAGCAGGAGGCATCACAATACCAGCCATTAAACTATATTACAAAGCTATAATAACAAAAACAGCATGGTATTGGCACCAAAATAGACATGTAGATCAATGGTATAGAATAGAAGACACAGAGACAAACCCCCATAAATACAGTCATCTCATACTAGACAAAAGTGCCAAAAAATATACACTGGAGAAAAGATAGCCTCTTCAACAAATGGTGCTGGGAAAACTGGAAATCCATACGCAGCAAAATGAAACTAAACCCCTATCTCTCACCATGCACAAAACTCAACTCAAACTGGATCATAGACCTAGGAATTAGACCAGAGACCCTGTGCCTAATTGAGGAGAAAGTAGGTCCAAACCTTTATCACATCAGATTAGGCCCCGGATTCCTTAACAAGACTCCTAAAGCACAAGAAATAAAAGCAAGAATCAATGAATGGGATGGATTCAAACTAAAAAGCTTCTTCTCAGCAAAAGAAACAATCAATGAGGTAAACAGAGAGCCTACATTTTGGGAACAAATTTTTGCCACAAGCACATCAGACAGAGCACTGATCTCTACTGATTTCAAAAAAACTTAACACCAAAAAACCAAACAACACAATTAATAAATGGGCTAATTAGCTGAACAGATGCTTTTCAGAAGAAGATATACAATTGATCAACAGATATGTGAAAAAATGTTCAAGATCTCTAGCCATTAGAGAAATGCAAATCAAAACTACTCTAAGATTTCATCTCATGTCAGTCAGAATGGCAATTATCAAGAATACAAACAACAACAAGTGTTGACAAGGATGTGGGGGAAAGGCACGCTCATACATTGCTGGTGGGACTGCAAATTGGTGCAACCCATCTGGAAAGCAGTATGGAGATTCCTTAGAAAACTTGGGATGGAACCACCATTTGACCCAGCCATCCCACTCCTCGGTCTATACCCAAAGGACTTAAAAACAGCACACTACAGTGACGCAGCCACTTCAAGGTTTATAGCAGCTCATTTCACAGTAGCTAAACTGTGGAAGCAACCCAGATGCCCTTCAATAGATGAGTGGATAAAGAAACTGTGGTATATATACACAATGGAGTATTACTCAGTTTTAAAAGAGAATAAAGTTATGGCATTTGCAGGCAAATGGATGAGGATGGAGGATATCATGCTAAGTGAAGTAAGCCAATCTCAAAAAACCAAAGGCCAAATGTTCTCTCTGATAAGTGGATGCTGATCCATAAGGAGGGAGGGGGCATGGGAAGAATGGAGGAACTTTGGTCAAAGGGGAGGGAGGAGAAGGGACATGGGGGCAGGAAAGATGGTGGGATGAGATGGACAATGGCCTAGGTGCATGTGTGACTGCACACACAGTGTGAATCTACATCGTGCACAGCCAGAGAAATGAAAAGCGGTGCCCCATCTGTGCACAATGGATCAGAATGCGTCCTGCCGTCACGTGTGCCTAAGTAGAATACATTTAAAATTTCCCCAAATTTGGATATAAAAATTCAATTTACTGAGCCAAGAAATTTAGACATCATGTGATAAAAATAAAATCATGCCAAGGAAGATCACAAACTTCAGAAAAGCAAAGATTTAAAAAAAAAAAAAATTCTGCAGGAATATTCAGGGAAACGATTGGACTGTGAGAGCCGTAACCTAACAGTTCATCCTAGTTTGAATGGACCGTCTGGGTGGTTGCTGCAGGCAGGTGGGGTGTGGCTGGAGGAGGTGGCCAGGGGGGTAGTGTCCTGGAATGTTTCCTCTTCCCCGTGGCCTCTTCCCCTCTCTCTGTGTTTCCTGACCCCGCCATGCCATGAGCTGAGCACTTTTCCTCTACTGGGTTTTTCCCCTGTGATGTGCCACGTCACCTTGGGCCCAGAGAAATGAGGTGGCCATCGATGGACAAAGACCTCTGACACCATGATCCCCAAATCATCTTCCCATCCTCTAAATTGTTCTTGTCAAGTATTTTTGTAACAGTGATGCAAAAGCTAACATAATTATAAATTAAGGATTCATCTTGTAATCTCTAGCGCTACCATTTGAAAATAATGAAGAGAGATAAAAATCCAATAAGAAATAAAATGAAATAGTAAAAATATTTCACTGACCCAAAAGAAGGTAGCAAAAAATGAAATGAAGGAATAGACAACAGGGCAAATGATAAGAAATACAATCAATAATCACATTAAATGTAAGAGGACTAAACCAGGCCAACCACAAGAGAGACTGTTAGGCTAGACTTTAAAGCCAGATCCAACTCTCTGTGTAAGAGACATATTTTAATTAAAAAGTTACAAATGGGTTGAAGAAAAAAGGTCCAGTGAATGGTAAGCGCATAAAAACTGGTACACCTGTATTAGGGTTAGGTAAAATCAACTTTAACACAAGGAGTATTAGCCGGATGTGGTGGCTCATCCCTTATCCCCAGCAGCTCAGGAGGCTGAGGCAGGAGGATCATGAGTTCAGAGCCAGCCTCAGCAAAAGTGAGGCCCTAAGCAACTCAGTGAGATCCTGTCTCTAAATCAAATCCAAAATGGGGCTGGCTATGTGGCTCAGTGGTCAAGTGCCCCTGAGTTCCATCTCTGGTACCCAAAAAATAAGAAAGCAAGAAAAACAAAACAAAACAAGGAGTATTCATAATACAGAAAGGATATTTTATAATAGTAAAAGAGTCAATCTCAAAGAAAGACATGCAAATATACATAAGCCATTTGTATATATCCATGTGCTTTTTTTTCTTGACCTCTTTTTTGGTAGTGGGGATTGAATCTGGGGGTGCTTTCCACTGAGCTACATTTCCTAGCCCTTTTTATTTTTTATTTTGAGACAAGATCTCACTAAGTTGTAGGGCCTCACTAAGTTGCCAGAACTGTTCTCGAACTTGCAATCCTCCTACCTCAGCCTCCTGAGTCGCTGTGATTACAGGTATGGTATTATGTGTCTGGTTCTCTCTTAACTTCTTAAGTTTTAATTTGACATATATCATTTATCCTCATAAATCATGATATTTTTATTATTACTTCTAAGTACTACAGAGTGTTTTTATACAGACATACCATGGCTTGTCATACTGTATCCTACGTTTACAATAAATAGCCCACATTATTAAATGTAGGATATATCATTATAATTACAATTAAATAAATCATTATTGCACTTCCTAGTAGTGTTGTAGGGACAAACGAGCAAGACGCCGAATAGGAAACAGGAAGCAGGTTTATTTGACTGCAGTCGGTTCAGAGAGTTCAGCTTTCACTGTAATCAATTAGTCCCCCTGAACCAACTTTAGTGTGTAAGGGGAGGGGCTCAGAAGTTCACAATCTGCAGAAGTTCACACAAAGGCAGCTTTTCCTTTTACTGTTCTGGGCAATTTAATCCTTCAAGCACAGTGCCTGAGAAGGGGAGAGCTTCTTCTCCCCTTTCTTTCCTCCCCTGCCAACTGTTACCATGGAGCCCAATTAGTAACATTTTCTCTTATCTCTGAAATGTAAACATCTCTGTGAAGCTCAGGCCCAAGGCCAGAGGCCTTGTTAAAAGACCTGTCCTTCTTGTTACACTTGACATTTGCAAACACACTTCCTGTTAAAAAAAAAAAAAAAAACTTATAAATCATTAAATTGTTACTACACTAGATAGCCCAAAAATATTTTTGAAAAACTAGTAAGAGGATGTTCAGCACCTGGAGTGCTGATCTCTTCTAGGCCAGTGGCCAAGCAAGACAGAGCAGCAGGAAATAGGAACTCTAACTACATTGAACTCTTTGGTAGAGACGCTTTTGCGGATCGTCCTAATATCAATTATGGTGAAGATTTATGGAGAAGCTTCATTAAGAGGAAGAGGTGCTACTACAGTAGTTTTCTTTGTTTTTTAACTTTCATTTAGAAAAATGGCTCTTGAATTTATTTAACAAAGCTAGCGAATACTTACTGCTTTGTTCTATTTTACTGTCTACTTTTAAATTTGAATTAAATTTATTTTAAACTGCAGCATAAAAACTGTATGTGCTAGGAGGCGCCATGCAGTGTTTCCATGCACACGTCCCGGTGCAGTGTTTGAGTTGGGTCACACCCGTCTGTCTCCTTCTTTTAACTCCCCGTTCTTTCTCCATTCCCCCTTGCTTCAACATTCTTTCCTGAGCTGCTGAATGTGGAGAATGCTGCATATTTCTCAGGCTCTCTTGCATCCAGGGCCCTCTATGCTCTAGGATTAGAATAGTCAGTTGTGAGATCTGGAAGGCAGGAGAGAGGCAGAGGCCATGCATCTGCTGTTTCCGCTGGTAAGCACAGCTGACCATTGCTTGGGGTTTTTGCTTTTTATACCAGGGTCGGCAGAGGCCTCTGGGTCTACTACTTACCTTGAGTGTCATCTGACAAGGAGCAGGGCACACCTTGGCTGGTGCAGATCATAGCAAGGCCAGGAGTCAACACATGCAGCAACTTTTGACTGTGGCTGCAGCTTCCCTGGTGGCTAGTTCTGCAGTGTGCCTTTAAAACACGTTCCTGAAAACTCAACAGAGCCTATTTCTTCAGCACCCCTAATGATTCTGTAAGCCAGTCACACCTTGTAATAAGGTCATCCCTGTGTAAGCTAGTTAACACAGATGCAACTATGTGGCCATTGATAACCAACGTAAGTACTGAATAAACTATCTGTAGTAGTTAGGGTTGCCTGGGACATCGCCTCTATTTTCTTCTTTAAGTGAATTTCTGCTATTCTCTAAGGACCAGCTGTCTTCTTCAGTGAATTCTTCCCTGACTCTCCCTCAGGGTTACTTCTAACTTCTTCACCTGTGTTTCTGCCATATTTTACCTGGACCCTCTTCACATGATACCATATTATTTGCTTCATGGTGTAGCGTATCTTTCCTTTTCCTGCCTTTTCCCTCCACGATTCCTTAAAATCCTTAGGATTAAAGAATTTTACAATCATGCATGTACACCTGAAACTAATAAAGATGTAATATACAGAACACATTGGAAAATGTTTGCAGTGGATGGATGGATCACCAAAAACTGGAAGAACATACTCCTATTTTTAGGAACATGTGTTGGTGTGTACGTGCTCCAAAGTCCTCCTGAATTAAGCAATGATAAATTTTATTTTATTTTATGTCTATCTTCCTGGTTATTATGGTGGGGGGTTATTGGAGAAATAGAAAATATGACCCTTATGCTTTGATATCATAACCTTAACAGCTACACGTTATATAAGTATAACATGTAGTATCCTGAGCACTCACTCTAAGCTAAATACCAGACTGGGAACTTGACATAACATTGTTTTATTTGATCCTATGAGACACACCTCCAAGGAATCTCTCTTATTAAGTAACAGAAGCTCAGAGAAGTTAAATTATATCCATAGCCACATAGTGAGTAAAAGGCCATAGCAAGCAATTAGGACTCACCAGATGTCCATACTTTCTACATTTCTCAACATCCTTTATGATAAGGTTAGGGCCATCTGACTAGTTCTAATTAACAAACCATATGTGGAAGTGATGTGTGTCCACTCTGGTTGGAGGCAGTGAAGAGTGGTGGGCTCTTTCATTTCTCTCCTCCTCTGCTGTGGAAAATCACATGCTCCAGGAGGGGCAGGCTACAGCATGAAAGAGGGTCTGCCAGCTTGCATTCTATAAGTGAGAGAGAAACTTTCACTGTCTTAGTCTACTACAGTGGCAGGGTTCTTTTGTCGCAGCGGTATATCCTATCTTATGCAGACAAATGCAGGGACTAAGCTGGCCTTCTAACCCAGAACTGTTTACCTGTAAAGGCAGCTCTTAACCATCCTTTACTGATCATGGTTCTCTTGGAAAGACAAGATAGATAAGCAGCCATGAGAGGTCAAACAGCAACTCAATCCAGGGGGGTCTTGATGATCAAACTGTGGAAATACTTTCGGAGGCTCACTAAGAGTCACCATGGAAGGAGGCCAACACACAGGCTTGGGACTGAGGCTGCACACATCAGGCACATCAGGCCGAGGGAGATGGCACTTGGGGCTTCTGGCGGAACCTGCTGTTAATGTCCTTGTTGCGTCCAGTTTCCTGATTCCCTCCCTCTGTTTTTGGCCACACAACAGTGATAAACACCAGCTGGTCCCTGCATTTGTCTGCACAAAGCGGGGCTGCTCCCTCAGTCTGGAGAGCCCAAGTGGGAAGCATATGCTTCTGAGCTCATGTATTATACCTCATTTCTTGAGAAGGGGATACTTAATCCTGTTAAGCCTCAGATGAGGATTCTCACCCTTCAAATGAGGATCATTAGCCTTACTAGTGGTAGGATTTCTGAAAGGGTCTGAAATAAAAATATGTAAAGTACTCAGCAAGTTACTAGTATGCTCAATAAATTATCATCAACATAAGCTTTCCTGAAATTACCCACAATGCCAAGCGCCCCTCCATCTCTGCAGATGGCTCTATTGCCATGAATGTTTCCTCAAAGCAAATGATGTTTGCCTTTCCTGTGATCCTTAGATTAGTTGTTCTCTGATGACTCATGTGCTGTGGAGGAGCCCAGTATGAACTTTCTGGAAGTGGTGCTGGCTGCTCCCTGATCCTGCTTACCAGCTGCCTTCCTCGCCCTGTAGCCACTTCGAAAGAGCCACAGTGCACAGTATTTGCTTTGGCGATTGCTCTCCCGACTTGTCCATCTCACACCCATGGGTGATTTCAACACCAAGTGGCAGAGAAACCTGTGGAGATGTCCACAGGCTTTCAGTAGCCACAACATCTGGAATCCAAGGCTACAAAACTGAAATGGTTCCAGATTAGCCAGAGGTGTCATTGGAATCTCAGGCGACCTACAGAGATGCTGCCTCCCTCACCCAACCTGATCTGCAGGAATGATCATGACAAGAAGATATGGTGTGACTCTGCATCATGTACAACCAGAGAAATGGAAAGCTGCATTCCATTTATGTACAATGAATCAAAATGCACTCTGCTATCATGTATAACTAATTAGAACAAATCTAAAAATTTTAAAAAAGAAGAAGAAATGGAGATGCAAGAGGACTGAGAGCACAGACATGCCACGGGACACCCAGCAAGGGATACTCCTTGTTAAGCCTCGATAGCTTATCTTCACAATTAATGGGTAGACTGTCAAAGCTAGCAACTTAGCTTATCCTTGCATCTCGGCTTGGTGTCTCAAAGGGATTGGCACAGCTGATGTGACTCTGTGGGACTGTGACTGCCAATGGGCAACCTGCTGTTTGCAAATCTTCACTCATTACAATATCACCTCATTATTCATTACCTGGTTAAAAATTCATTGGCCCAGCACTTTTGGAGGCTGAGAGAGGAGAATCTCAAGCTCAAAGCCAGCCTCAGCAAGGAGAAGCACTAAGCAACTCAGTGAGGTCCTGTCTCTACATAAAATGCAAAATAGGGCTGGGGATGTGGCTCAGTGGTCGAGTGCCCCTGAGTTCAATCCCTGGTACCCCTTCCCCCCAAAAAAACTTCATTGGGTGAGAAAACATTCTTCAGACAAGAACAAGTTCATGTGAAAAAGCCCAGGCCTAGTCATGGGCCTCTAACCATTCCTTCTCCAAATACCTGAGGGCCAAGGTGGAGGAACAGGAGGACACCTAGTGAGGCAGAGGAGCTGAAGTCCTGGGGTTCACCACCCTCAACCCACACACGTCCTCATACATCATTTCCGCCTGCATTGCTTCCCTCCAGGGAAAGGAGAGTAGAGGGAACCCAAGGTGGCCAGCCAGGTATGAAAGGAGAAAGGAGTGGCATTGCTCCATGGGATCAGGGTGGGATGGACAGGTGGGATGGGTCCCAGGCTTTTCTAGAGCCAGCTCGCAGAACCACTCCATCTCCCACTGAGGGTGCCCCATGAGTCGTGGCTCATAGCCAGCCTTAGAGCACAACTGAGACAGGAGATTCATTCCCCTTCGGGAGAGAGGCTTTGCAGATAAGCAAACCAGCCTCCCTAGATAAGGTTACAGAAGGTGTTCTGTGCCCCTGCCCAAGGGAACCTCACTGATTTGGTGGCCTTCTGATGGCACCTTTTCTTCTTTCTGCTGACTGACTGACTGCAGGGCTCAGAGACAGTATTTGAAGCCCTTTCCCATCAAATATGGTGAAACAAAGCCTGAAAAGCCAGTACTGATAGACTGAGGCCCCACTCACCACACCAAGGATGGGCCCACGTGGGTATGATCTTCAGGTGGTGCTTTCCGTGGTTGAAGAATGCTTTCCACCTTGGGTCAATAGTCAAAGAAAGTGCTCACAGCCTATAAATAACAAATCCTTATACACTTCTCTTGCACAGATTGGAGAGTTAAACTTAGCATAAAGAATATGGCTTTAAAACTTACAGGGATAAACATTTCAAATACAGGCACAGAACGCTCATTGACTCAAGCACAACTAAAAATCAAACTAAAGCCTTGTGTGCTCTGCTCCCATACTGGTTGAGAAATTCAAATTGGAAGAGTGATGTCAGCAAGATGACAGAACAGGGCTGGCCACTGTCATCTCCCTACAGAAGCACCCATGGACTTCTGTAGGAGTTCAGCAGAGAAGTTCGTGCACACAACTGAAACAAAAAATCTGAGAACAAACACATTGGAGGGGATCAAAAGAGCAGTTTCACTTTGTCCATAGCAGCACAACTCAGTGTCTTTCGGCCCACAGTGTCTCACGGGGAAAAGTGCATGAGCACGAGGGGGTTCCCAGCTTCCCTAGCCATGGAGGACGCTACCCAAGAGCCACAATTCTTTCTCACCCCACCCAGAGTCCTGAGAGGATTGGCAGAGCTGAGCAACTAGAGAAAGGCTGGGAGCAGAGAAGGGAGGTGGGGATTCATAGCAGTTAGGGATGGGAACTCAAACAGATGACAGATCCTGACCACTTGGAAGACTAAACCACAAGCTGCCTAGAATACCTCACCTGCAGACCCCATCCAGCTGGCCATGCATACCCCCAATGCTGCACATACCTCAACTTCTCCCCCACTGTCCCCCCACGAGTGTGTGCCCCAAGCAAGAGTACACAGCTTTGCAGATGGCTCATGAACATATACAGATAGTGGCCTGACTCAGCAGTATCCAGAGGAGGCATGCAACCTTGAGCATTTGAGAGCACTATCCTAGGGAAAATAAGTGAGAGGCTCACAACACCCACCCTGGCTTTGCAAACAAAGTTTGTTGCAAACTGTCCCTAGGTATGTAATGTCAAAAGATGATGGAGACTTTAAAAGACAGAGCCAAGTGAAAGTAATTAGTTCATTGGGGCATTGCCTTCGGAAGGAATTAATGTCATTCTCAGGGGACCCTGCTGAGTTACCATGAGAGTGTTCTAATATAAAAAGAGCAAGACCGATCCCTGAATTCTTTTCACTTCCTATGTTTCCATGCAGGAAAAAAAGCCCAATAGGATAGAGATGGACTTGGCCATTAGCAAAAAGAGCTGAGATAGGATGACCCAGCTGCCCCTGGATGCCCAGCTCTGTCCTCTACTTCTGGCCCGGCTTCAGTAGTGAGTCCTTTGTTGGACCTACATATAGAGTGTATTTCTCACACACACTCCCACCATTATCATGCCATCTGCTGAGGCCCTCACCAGAGGCCAAGCAGATGAGAACTTCAGATCTTGGACTTTCAATCTCCAAAACTGTGAGCTAAATGAATCTTTTTTCTATATAAAATATACAGCCTCTAGTATTCTGTCACATCAGCAAACAAATAGACTAAGACAACAAGTTATTTAAAGAACTAATGGCTAGAAACTTCTCAAATCCGAAGAGTGTTATGGACATCCATATATGAAGCATAAAGGCTCTCAGACAGATACAATACAAGGAGAACTTTGCCAACTCATGAACAAACTGTCAAAAATCACAGACAGAAAATTTTGAAAGCAGCAAGACAAATTAGACTTGTCATGTACAAGAGACTATCTAGAAGACTATCAGCGGCTTTCTCAGCAGAAATTTTGTAGGCCAGGAGAGAATGAGATTATATATTAAAAGTGCTGTAAGGAAAAAAAACTATCAACCAAGAATATTTTATCCAACAAAGCTGTTAGGAAGGACAAATAAAGACTTTCTCTGTTCATATCATCATCTGAGTATTTACTGGATACACAAAGCACAATGGACAGAGATGGATTTGGACTTTAGCAAAAAGAGCTGAGATAGGATGGTCCAGCTGCCCTTGGATGCCCAGCTGTCCTGTACTTCTGGCCTGGCAAGGCAGTGGGTCCCTTGTTGGATCCACATGCTCCAACTCCATCCTTGATATAAAAATGTCCTCTCATGAAATTGAACTTCACTTTCCCTTGTTGAGCTCTTCAATAGCTATTTGGATAGAAAGAGCACTTTTCCTTAAATCATGTTTATAACTAGCTGGTCCCATGAACTCAGTCATGAGTTTCAGCACTTGCCAGTTGCTAAGTTATTTACAATTGAAAGTTGGACTGTACACATGCCCAACAGCCTTTGAAGAAGTTCTGGTCTTGTTCACTTAGCTTGAAAAGTGCACACACATCAGTATTCATTTCCAGCCTAGCCAATAGCCAGGAGAAGTCCCAATCCTGGTTTTGTAAGTGACTGTAATGAATCATGGTGGCCCCAGCTCTCTGAAGAGCAGGTGCCAGATTGACCTAAACCTGGCGTGGAGGTGGGGAAGGAGGAACTGACTGTGAAACCTTCCACTGTCCATCCCCATGAACTTCTGAGGACATTACTGGGTCACATTCCTAGCAGTCTCTTCACTTCCTATGAAAAGGAATGGCTCCACAGAGTCTGCTCATATCATCACAGCTCATTTAAGAAAAACGGAGGCAGAGAGAGAGTCAGTGTGCTCATAAGCTCAGCAGGGCACAGACCCATGGACAGACAGGTCCCACATCCTCGCTTAGAAAGGGCTTTGGGTCTAAACAAGCCCTGAGAAGCCCTCACTAGTACCAAAGGGCTTCCAGGACCCATCTAAGCCATGAACCTTGTGACAGTCCTCATCAGCCTCCCGAGAAGGGGAGGGTAATGCCAGAGATGTGATATGAGCCTCTCTTAGTAAGAAATCTACCCTTACAATATCTCATCCAGTCAGCTGGAGCACTGGGCCTTTTATTGGTAAGAACTGGGCAGGGAAGAGTTGGTAGGGTACTTTGAGGGCAAAGGAATTTCACAAAGTGACAATGACCTGGTTCATGATATGACTTATAACTGTCCAGATGCCGAAAAATCTCATGGGAAATAAGAATTAAGTGGGAAAACAAGACACATCTAAAACTTTTAATATTATCAACATACCAACATAAGTCTTTGGATGATTTGACTCCTACCTGATCTCTAACACACTTCACCAATAGAAAATGATCTTTCCAATGTCTTTGTAGGCTGTGAACATAAGTATAAAAGGAACGTCTGAGAACCTGTCATGCAACTTAAGAACCATTAAGAACTAGACCACTGCCAACACCTTTGGACTGATATATATTTTCTCCTGATTGACTGGGCTGTGATAAGAACAATCCTAAAATTTTGTTTATTTTTTCCATTTAAAAGTGGGTGTGTGTATATATATATATATCTTTAAGCAATACTGTCTTAGTTCATTTTCTGCTGCTTTAGCACCTCCAAATACTATCAACATATGAATTTGGGGATTAAGCTTTCAACACATAAACTTTTTGGAGACACACATAAACCAAAGCAAATGTATTGCTTGGTTTTGAGCTTTATTAAAAAAAAAAAAAAGGTACTATAGTGAATTGAACTGTCTCAATTTGCTTTTTTCCAAGATTCATCTATTTACATGTAACTAGAATTCCTTCATATTCCTAGCTATATATTTCATTGTGTGTGAACATAATACATTTATTTACTCACTTCTGACAATGAATGTTGAAGTTGTTTCCAGGTTTTTTTTTTTTTTTATGAATAACACTATTAAGAACATACTTGTACCTATTTTCTAGGAGACATGTGCAAAGGTTTCTCTAGGGTAGATATACACGTGCCTACTAGAAATGGAATTACTGGGTTGGAGAGTATGTTTATAACATCCTCAACTTTATAAGAAAGTGCCAGGGGCTGGAGTTATGGCGCAGTGGTAGCGTGCTCACCTAGCATGCGGGAGGCACTGGGTTTGATCCTCAGCACCACATGAAAATAAAGATATTGTGTCCACCTACAACTAAAAAATAAATATTTAAAAAAAAATGCCAATTGTTTTTCAAAGTTATTATAACAATTTACACCCTCAACTATATAGTATTTAATTCCTCATCAATACTTGGTATTTTCAGATCTATTGATTTTTTTTTAATATTTATTTTTTAGTTATAGGTGGACAGAATATCTTTATTTTATTTTTATGTGATGCTGAGGATCAAACCCAGTGCCTCCCGCGTGCTAGGCGAGCACGCTACCACTGCGCCATAACCCAGCCCCAGATCTATTGATTTTTAATAATATTGTTTGGTCAAAATCTACATAGATTGGAGCATGATTTTCTTTTTTTTTTTTAATCTTTTGATGTATAGCAATCCTTCATCTAAATGACATTGATTACATCAATCTTTTATAGTTAGTAATGTATTTTTTTTTTTTTAAAAACTCTCCTACTTCAAAGTCTTAAAGATATTCTCCAGTGATTTTTTCTTAAGGTCTGAGTATTCTACATCTTTACATCATTTTACAACTTAATCCATCTGGGAGTTGATTTTTGTTTCTGGTGTGAGTTTGGGATCCAATTTCATTTTCCTGTATAGATAATAAATAGTCCAAGGGCATTTATGAACAGTTCTCCTATTCTAGCCGCCTGCACTGCTGCCACCTCTAGAATATTCAAAAGAGGTGTCCACTGTTTTCTGGTTCTCTGCTTGTTCCATGGGCCAGTTTCTTGTGCATTGGGCCAATATCATACTGTTTAACTTACTCTGACTTTAAAATAAATACAGAAACCTGTTAGGACAAGTTCTTCTACCTAATTTTCCCTCTCTGTTAGCATGTTAGACTATTCTGGAATTTTTGTCTTCCAATCAAATTGTAGAAAAACATTGTCTTGCTCCTTAGAAAACTATTGGGAATTGAATGATAGTCTTTTAAGCTAAACATGTTATTTTCCCATTTATATAATTCTTTAATGACTTTTAATAGCATTAAAATAGATTTGCCCATCTTTTGCAGATATTCCGTACTTCATTTGAGGAGTGATAGTACTAGAAATAGTAGCTAGCTTATTTTCATTATATTTTATAAACCATTGTTGGCATATATAAATATGGTTGATTTTATATGAATCTTAAATCCAATGATCTTACCAAAAAACTCTTTTAATTTCAATAATTTTTTAGTAGAGTTTTTGAGGTTTTAAAAGTAGAGTGAACAACATTAGCAGACAGTAGTGAGGGTTTTTTTTCCTTGCCTGTTGGGACCTGTGACTGTATTCTCTTCCTATGCTACCTAGGAGTTCTACCACAAAAATGATGATCATGGTATTCTTGTTTTATTTTGATTTTAAAATTATTGCCGCTAACATCTCACTGTTGGAAGGATACTAGCTGTCCTTTTGGTAGACAGCATTTCCCACTCCTGAAGGAAGTTTCCTTCCTAGTTTAGTATAATTTTTTTTACCCTAATCAAAGAGTTTGTCTTTGTCTTTTGAGATGCAGAAGGTACTGTTACATCTATAGGTTTTTAAATTTATAAACCACTGTTGCATTCCTGGGATGAACCCAACTTGATCTTGGTGTGTTTTCTCTGTCATTACAATGCTGTATTTGTGCTGCTAATATTTTATTTGGGGTCTTTGCATCCATGTTTGTGAGTGTGATTGTATTAAAACTCTCCTTTACACAGTCCTCTTCTGGCTTTAGTCTCAAGGTTTTAAAGGCCTCTTATAATACATTGGAGAGTCTTCTCTTTTGTGTATTCTCTGAAAGAGCTGATATAAATACTGGATGGACAATTATTTAAAAGTTTATTAAAAGACACTCATCTAGGTCTCTGGGGAAGGAGTATAAGCTTAGGCTCAAGTTCTGAAATGATAATAGAATTATCAAAATTTTGTATTCCTCCCTGAGTATACTTTGAGGTTATTCTTTCCTAGAATTTGATCATTTCATCCAGATTTTCATGTTTATTCTCCAATATTGTTCATACACTCCTTTCTTTCTTAACATCTCTGTTCCTTCTGTATTTTGGCTCCTTTTTGCTCTTAGTATTTTTATTTGTAACTTCTTTATATTTTTCTTTGTTAACTTTAGGAAAAGTTTGTCTATTTTATTATCTTTTTAAAGGACCAACTTTGATTTTGCATTATTGATTCTAGTTTTCTTTACTTCTTCCCTCATTTATTTTTGCTTACTTCATTCTTTATGCCTTTTAAAGTTTTCTGGAGTTATTTTTACAACTTCTCAAGTTGGATACTCAGCTTCTCAAGTTTCTGCCTTTCTTTCTGGTGCAAGATTTTAAGACATAAATATATCTAAAAATACTGCTTTGGCAGTGTCCCATGAGTTTTGGTATATATTATTTTCATTCTGTTTTTAGTAATTTAAATTTTTATTAAATTAAATGTGGTTTCTTATATTAAACATTATTCAAAAGCGTACTTCTTAAATTTTCAAACGTCTAGATTTTTAAACTTGTATTTTCGTTATTAATTACAGAGAGGTCAAAAACATATTATATTATTTCAGTTCTTTGAAATTTATTGAGATCTATTATTAAGGTATAGTGTAAGTTTTTGCAAGTGATCCAGGCCTAGAATACAGAGATGAAAGCATATTCTCTAATTTCTGATTCTATAAGTGTCCATTAAACTAAATAGTTGATTGTTTTGTTAAAATTTCTGTTTGTGTTTATTTTGGTGTGCTTAAAATATCAATAATTGAGAAATGTTAAATTCTCTTACCATGATGGTACATGTGTCTGTTTCTCTGTGAATCTATTGTGGTTTGAGTGCATTTTATCAAATGCCCACAGTTTGGAATGTATATTTCTGACGAGTTTAGCCTTTTACATGTGACTTTCTCTGTCACTAATAATCATTTCTATCTTAAAGTCTATTTGTTGGATGTTAATAGCTACTAGCTTTTGTTTTCTTTCATATCATTTTTTACAAATTGCAAATATCGAACTTGTTTTGCAGGTGTTGCTACTCTCCGTGTTGCTCTGTTTCTTAACTGGAGAGTTTAGTCCATCCACATTTCCTATGATTACCGACACAAATTTAGAGTTATTCTCTATATCCCTTTGCCTCACATTTAATATGCTTTTTAAAGTATTTTTTTCACCATTTTGAAATTGCAGTCCTTGGTTCTGTGTCCTGGTACTGCTTCTCTTCTTTACAAGGCCAAAGGTCATATACTTTATCTTTTTCTTTCCATGGTTGCACAGCAAAAATATTATTAATAACAATGGTGGGAACATATAAATAGACCTGCCATGTTTTAAGTGTCTTACATACACTAATTTGTCTAATCTCCACAGCAACCTTGTGAGTTAGGAAGTTATTAACAAAGGCCAAGGTTAACATCTCAACTTCCTCTAAATAGAGTAAGACCTAAGAATGTATTAACTCCAGTCATTCCCCCCAGGATTCCAGGCTACTTGTCTTCTATGTTGTGCATGTGCAAGGAGGAGGAGCCCTGTTTTGCTTTGCATCAGGTAAAACAGATTCTAGAATTCCATCCTTGCAGTTCAAAGTGAGCAAAATCCTCAAAGACCCCAACTTAGCACACCGTGTGACACAAGTACCATGATTCCAAGATACTTGTTCCATAAACAGGAGGCATCTGGCCTCTTCCAAAGCAAAGACTTGGAAAATTATAAACTACGATATTTGATAAAGGGACAAGCTGTTTTATAAATGTTGGAACAAGCAGTACATGAGAAAAGAAGGCAGGACGCCAAGAAAGATTAGGGGCAAGATTTGTAATGCTCTATTTAAACCAAAGCAGTCATTCCCTGGAACGCTGGCCCTGAGGTTTTAGAAGCTGGGGGTGGAAGGAATGATAGAAGCCACAAGCCGTCACTGGAAGGACCTCACGGAGGGCTGGTAAAGGACTCAAAAGTCTGAAGGAACTGTAAGAAGAAAATTTATCTGAAAATTTATCCAAGTGCTCACTTGTGCTATTTACTGTATGAAGGGCTGGAAAACCTCCCAGGGTGGGCCATCCCTTTCCTCTGTGTTGCCTTTGGTCTTCATGTGCCTGAGGTTGGGGACTGAGCCACAGCTGCCACTTTGGCCTCTCAGCCTAAAGAGTGCCTGACTCTCACAAGTCTTCTGACCCCAGAACTGCCCCAGGAGGTGAGCTCTGTCCAGCAGGGCCCCTGGGGTGCAGATTGGGGCCAATGGGCCAACGTCTGCTCAAACCTGTGTAGCAGGGGACAGACGTGCTGGATGCAAATCATGGGCTAACTTCACACGGCTGTGTCCTGACCACCCCGCAGACACATAAGGCAAGTCTTGCTTTTGAGTTTTGCTGCTGGGGAACTTCTACAGATCCTTGCAATAAAAAGACTATTTCCGCTCCTTACCCCATTTTATTTCCTGCTCAACTTATAAAATGAAAAGCCACAAGGAATGAGAGCTTAAACAGTATACTTTGTTCTCTAAATACTGCTTCCTCATCCAGCTCTTTATTATCTGTGGCAAGATGGTAAAAAATGTGCTTGGAATGAGGATTCTGAATCTCCCAGAGGAGATTCATCTTTGCAACTGAAGAGAAGTCAGAAACACAGAGACATAAACTAATCCCCCGCAGATGGCCCACCTGATATTTGGGGTAAGTGTCTTACTCATTAAAATAATAGTACATTTTTTGATATGGGAGACGGTATATAATAAACACATTTTCTAAGATGGCTTTTTCTAAACGTGGTTCTTTGAAATTGAGGTTTGTTATAGAAATTTCTACAAAGGAAATTTAATATACTCTTAAACTTAGCAAGATTTTTATAATTCATTATAACTGCAATGAAATAAAACCTTTTGCAATCATGAAGCAAAGTTGGATTAAAATATTTCCATAAATGGCGAGGCATCACTTAGAAAGAGAAAAATAATTTTGTTCATTTAATGGTTTGGGATGGTCCAATGACCCTGAGTCCATGGAAAATCTTTATTACAAGGTGGTGAATTGAAGGGTCAGATGGCAGAGCAGCATGGCCAGCGTGTGCACCTCAAGGAGCTGAGGGCGTGGGAAAAGAGGTGATGCCTGAACCTGACATGTAGCCCTGTAGGCCACCTGAAGACCATGCCCTAAAACCGTGGAGCTTCTGTTGTAGGCAAAGTGTGATGCAGAAGGCAGGCTCTAAGATGGCCCCAGGGCCCCCTCCTCTGCTCTTCCCACCTTGGTGCATCCCCCTTCCTTTGAATGTGGGCTGGATTTAGTGACTTATTTCTAATGAATTGAAGACAGAAGAAGATTCACATGGCCAGGGACTAAAGTCTCCAGCCAGCAATCAGGATGACCTGAGCCTGCCCGTAACCCCGTGAGTGAGTTGGAGGCTGACCTTCCTCTAACCAAACCCTGACAGGAACACAACCCTGATCAGTACTTTGCCTGCAGCTTCAGGGGGATCCTGAGCCAGACCACTTAGCCATGTCACTCTGGGATTTTTGATCCTTAGCAGCCATGAGACAGTAAGTATGTGTTGTTCTCAGCTGCTGGATTTAGGGCTAATTTGTTACGAACCAATACATAACAAATATATATGGCCTGTTGTTTGTATGTGAAAAAAAAAAAAAAGAGCCCTGACACATTGTGGAAAATGGGAGCTATTTGGGGGGGAGGGTAGCCTGGACTAGGCTGGTAACAACTAGGGTAGCAACAAGGGGCATTGTAGGGACAGTTAGAGGAAAGGCAAACCCAGAGGCTCGTGCTCAGGTGGGAGCATGGGTCGAGGAAAGAGACAGAGGCAGTGCCAGGTGTCTAGTCTGAGCATTGTGGTGGGCAGACAAACCTCTCACTAAGTGACATTAGCAAAGCAGCAGCGTCCAGGGAGGGAGGAGGAACTCTGGTCAGGAAAGACTGTGCAGAGCCTTAGGATATCCAGCTGGGCATTTGGAAGGCAGCTGGAGATGGAATCTGGAGTTCCTCAGGCTCTAGAGCCAGAGCTCCAGATTTGGCAGTGGGTGGTGTGGAGGCAGAAGGACCAGAGGGGCGATGCACAGGCTGCAGCCTGGTGGAGAGCTGCTTCCTCTTCCCAGTCTGAGAAACAACAGAGTTGTTGAGCACATAAATTGGCCATCATGTAAAGTACCTGAAACCAGACGCTGTGCACAGTGAATGTTACAGAATTGTTTTAGTCAGCTTTTTCATTTCTGTGCCTAAAAGATCTGACCAGAACAATACAGAAGACTGTACTTGGGGGGGGGGGGAACCCTCTGCTCTGTTTCTGAAAGGAAAATGCAAATAAAGTATCTATAGCTCAAGTTTCAGAGTTCAATACAAATTCAGTAGGGGTGGGAGTGGAACCTCACAATACTTTCTCCACCAGAAAGAAAACCTATTTTCTTCAGGAGTTGTGGGTAAAGAGCAGGCAGAGACATTAATCTCCCTTAAGGCTTTCAAAACCTGGAATAAGCAATCCTGACACAGTCAAGTGGAGACTGTAGAATCGCCCTGCACAGATCAGGCACCAGGATGGCTTCCCCTGCCTTCCTTTTGTTCCTCTTAATTAAAGCATGTGAAATGAGAGCAGGAGGGGTGACATTCCTGTCTCTAGCCATTTGTAGATATTTTAAGCTGACACCAAACAAAATCCAGATTGCAATGTCCAGTTGCCCTGACCCCCTATCGATCTGATCATGGCTCCAGCATAAGCTGAGTGGTAATGCTTGGGCTTGGCTATTGAGCTTGGAGTTTCTCAGAAGCGTCCTGATACTGGAACTAGTGCATACATATGAATGAATAAAAACTACAGTTAGTGGTGTTTACCTGGAATAAAGCTGTCTAAAGCCATTCAGACTGTCAGCAGAGGTGCCAAATGGGATACAAGGGAACAGCCACTTGGAAAGGGAGCCACCTCCCTTTTCCAATATTTGAATCTTTCTCCCTAAAACAAATAACGGTCCAGTCTTTCACTCATCTGTGGAGGTGTTTATGGAGTAATGTTTAGGTTAGGTCCCACGTTAGGGCAAAGGAAGGAAGCTAAACACAGCTATGGCTACCCTCAGGGGCTCAGCAATGCCGATCAAACGTGCTTGTCCGCAGACAATTTAAATAACAGAAAAGAGAAAAACCAAAGTTAAAATATTATATAATGAGGTGAAGGTAACACATTATATTACTGGAAAATAGAACAGAGATATGGTAGACCTGGGAAAGGACAAATTTGCCATTTTGAAGAATTGGTGTTCCCAGAAAAACAGACCAATAGGATACGTGTGCACACATGCATGCGCAGTCAGAGAGAGAGAGATTCAACTTAAGAAGTGGACTCATGCGGTTGGCTGCAAGTCTAAGCCCTGTCCAGGCTGGCAGACTGAGATTCCTGTGAGTCTTGAGTCTGAATTCCTCAGAGCAGTGAGTCCAAAGCTCTAGAAGGCTTTCCCTGTTGCAGTCCTGAGATAGAATGGATTCTTCCAGAACCTCAGTCTCTGCTCACCAGCTTGTTGGATGCTCCCATCTGCATGGTGGAGGGTCATCTACTTTCTTCAGTCTACTGCCTTGAAAGCTAATCACACCTAAGAGATGCCTTTACAGCACCATCCACACTGGTGCTTGACCAGTGCCCAGACCCTGAGGCCAGCCAGGTGGACACACATCATGCCCTCCTGTCAGGGAAGCCTTCTTAGCAGACACTTTCCTCTGCTGCAGAGTTGGTCATGTGAGAGGGGATCCCAGAAAGCACATTGAAGGAGGAGAAAAGTCAGGAAGAGAAGTCAACAAGTTATGTATCTATGAGCACATCACTGTGGGCCACAGGGACACAATCCTACCACAGACCCTCTGTGGCCTTGGCTGGTGAGATACAGTGAGCTAAAGAGAGAGAATGTGCATAGAAAACGCCATGCCTTGTCCCAAGCCTGAGCCCTGAAGAAGGGATGCCCATTATAAAGAACACTGTCGCTGCGCTTACAAGTGGAAGTGACTCGAGCTCTGTGTTCCTGCCTTGGCTGTCACTCCAGCCTGGTAGCATCCCCAGGTGGTAGCTCCTCAGGGGTCCCAGTTTAGCTGAAGTGGCCTTTGAGGGGTTGGGGGCTGAGCCAGTTCCCAGGACTGGAGGGAGCCCCAGCCCAGTAGCGGATGGCGTGAGCAGGAGTACACCCAGGGGGCAGCCCTCACTTGGAGTGGGTCAAGGAGACAGGCAGGCTTTAGTCTCACTTGCCAACCTCTCCCAGCTCTGCCACTTGGCACTTGGCATGAGACTTTGGGCAAACAAACCCCTGGAGCCTCATTTTTCCTTCTCTGAACCTGGGTGGATATGAAAGTTAATGCGATGTTGCTCAAAGGGGCTTAGAGCACGGCTGGGCTTCAGCCAGCCTTTCTCCCCCGGAACCCTGCCAGGGTCAAGGTCAGCAGTCTGCCTCGCTCCGTTCTTAGACGGGGATGCTCTGCTTTCCTTTGCTGTCCACAGGCTTTGAAGTGTCCTGGAAAGAGAAGGTGGTCTGTCCCGGGTCACGGTGACACTGCTGTCCTGTCACTGGAGCTCCTCTTCTTAAAAAGACAAGCAGAAAAGAACAGAGCGAGAATTTCTTCCACTCCCTGGAGCCAAGTCTGTTTTTTGATGTCAAGAAACTAGATGTCTCCTAACCAGTTTCCCACATGCTCAACCCCATACACAGTCTTATCTTGGAATGACTCACACCCTGGGTCAGAGAGTGAGCTGAGGCTTTACAGGGACCTTCTCATAACCTCCATGTCACTGGTCTCCCTTGGAGGCTGAGCCACGTTGGTAGGCGGGAGCTGATCCCTCGCTAGCTGAGCACTCACTGTTGAGCAGCCTGTGCTGTTTTCCCCGCCTTTTGACCATGACTCGCAGATCCAATGTGGGCAGCTCCCCTGCCCTGTGTGGCTCCTGCTGTTTCCCAGCCCTTGGCCTTCTGAGGTGGATGCCCTTGGCCACCTGCTCAGCTCTGGAGCCATTAGTGTGTGTGCTTTGTGAACTGCTCTCCCTCCTCATCCAGATGGGGACAGGGGTCCCCCAAGAGTTTAAATGGTAATTCTAACTACCATGCACTCTGTGTGCCAGGCTCAGCGGTAAGCAGCTCATTTAACACTCACAGAAACCCTGAAAAATAGGCCACTGTTCTTTGCCCCATTTGTCAAAGGAGGAAACTGAGGCAGGAGAGGTTTAATGACTGGCCTAATATCAGGACATGGTGCCAGGCTTGGACCCCGAATCTTTACCCTTATCTGCCGTGCTGTTGCTCCTGCTCTGTGTTTGCTGCCCCTCTCTTTTCCCTGCTGAGCTTTATCAAGTAACATGGAATTCTGGACAGACTAATTAACCTCTGGAGCCTCATTTTCCTTATCTGTAAATGGGTGGACTTGAAGTTTATGTGTGTTTTAGTCAGCTTTTTCAATGCTGTGACTAAAGGGCCTGACCAGCACAGTTATAGAGGAGGAAGAGTTTACTTGAGGGCTCACAGTTTCAGAGGTCTCAGTCCATAGCAGGCCAGCTCCATTCCTCAGGGCTCAAGGTGAGGCTGAACATCAGGGTGGCAGAAAGAAGCAGCTCACATCACTGTGATCAGGAAACAGAGAGAGACTCCCAGGCCAGATACTAACATACACCCCCAAGCCATGCCCCAATGCCCAGCTCCTCCAGCCACACCCACCACTTCAGTTACCACTCAGTGAATCCCGGTCAGGGGATTAATTCACTGATTGGGTTAAAATGCTTATAACCCAACCATTTCTCCTCTGAACCTTCTTGCGTTGTCTCACATGTGAGCTTTCGGGGGACACCACAGCTAAACCCTTACAATGAGATATGCTCAGGAAGGGCTTAGAACAAGGCTGAACTCCAGCCAGCCTTTCTCCTCGCACCCCGCCAGGGTCAAGTTGAGCAGTTGGCATGTGCTTATGTTCCTGCCTTGGCTGTGACTCCAGCCTGTTGTCCCGTGGGGGCCCTGACCCAGCAGGAGAGAGTTCTGTGCCTGCACACTGAGACTGGGATGTGTGTGAGAGATGCCACGCGTCTGACCAAGATGCAGGCACTGTGTGGCAGTCAGGGTTCTCCAGGCAGCCAGAACCCATAAAATGTGTATATAATTATAAGAGAGCATTTGTTTCATTGACTTAGAAAATCAGAGACTGGATAGTCCCACAACGGAGAGCTGGGGAAAACAGTAGTTGCTCAGTCCAAGAAGCGAGAGCCTTAGAACAAGAGGCTCCAATGATACAGCCCTAGTCTGAGGCTGATGGCCGGGAAGCTCCCTGGAGTGGCACTAGTACAAGCCCCTGTCCAAGGGCTGAAGAACCTGGCCTTCAATGTCCCTGGGTGAGGGCAGCAGCTCAAGAAAAGCAAATGTGCACAAGTGCCAGCTTCCCCCTTCTGCTTTTTGTTCCATCTGGATCCCAGTCCACTGGGAGTGCCACCCACATCCAGGGAGGGTCTTCCCTCTCTGGTCCATGCTAGTCAACTCTGGAAACCCCCTCTTAGACACACTCTGAAGTGTGCTTTACCAGTTTCCTAGGCATTTCCTCACCCAGCCAAGTGGACAAACAACATTAACCATCACAAACAGGTGGCTGTGTGCCCGCGCAGCTGCCCTCCGAAGCTGAGTCAAGACAAACACATGGGTGAAAGAGAGCCTCCCGCACGGTCTATGGCACAGGGTCCCACCCTCCCACTGCCAGCCTCGAATCCACAGGACATCTCTGAATCCAAGGCCACATTTACACCTTGAGAGGCCCTGAACAGACTAGATGGAGTTCTCCTGGTTCCTGCATTACTTGTAAAAAACAAAGATCGTGCTAAGCCACAGGCTGAGCGTAAGGAAGTCCTTCCAGGTTACTGCTTACAGCTGATCACTATGATATTTTTTAAAAATTCTTTAAAGATTTTTCTTTTGTCTGTACCTATGTTTTTGGTGCTCAAAGCATATTCAAGTCCACATTGATCATCTGCCATGACTTGTGTAATTTATAGGGAGTTCTTTTTAACTTAAGGCAGTACATCCTGGTTTCTGCTGCCTCCATGCTCTGATGCTCACGTGAGCTGCTAAGTTGTGTCTGAGTTTGTGGTGGGTTCATAGCTCAGGGCCTCATGCTGAGCTCATTGCAAAGAGCATTTGTGATGAATTATAAAGGCTTAATGCTAAGTTTTGTCCTTTTACTGTGAGTCTTATTTTCAGTTGAACATAGACATTTCAAAAATGTGTTTTTCTTAAAATGTATTCAATGACAGCTTTTAATTCTATCTTCTTAGAGGCTGAGAAAGACCATGTAAACAGAAAGACAGTAAATGAGAAATACTGCACACTGAGGTTTAGATGAGGCCTTTAGACCTCAGGTGCTCTTGGAGATAGCATGATCCAGAAGCTTCACTGTGTGTGCACACCAGTATTTCTCACTCTTAGGAGAAAGAGAGGCCAATGCAGGGCCATAGTTGCCTCATGAGCAAGTTTGCTGGTACCACAAAAGCTATCAAGGAGTATTTTCTCCAAAGCATCTGAGCAACATCTGCTCCTGCAGCTGCAGAGTGTCCTCCAGGCCACCTAACACACCCATAGCATGAGGACAGCCCCATTTCAAAGGGATAGGCTCCATCAATACATCTCAGTTAGTTTCCCAGGGCTGCCATAACAAATTACCACACAGAGGGAGGCTAGAAACAATAGAAATGTATTGCCTCACAGTTCTAGAAGCCATGAGTCTGAAATCCAGGTGTCAGCAGCCCCATGCTCGCTAAGGCCACAGGAGGAACAGTTCTGTGGCTTCCTCTCAGCTCCTGGCGGTTGCTGATAGTCCTTGTCCTGGGGACACATCACTTGAACCACCCTCATCCCAGGGCACTGCTATCTGTGTTTTCGCATGGCCTCCCCTCTGTGCGTACGTTTGTCTGTGGTCTCCTTATGTGACCATCAGTCATATTGGATTAGATATAATCTTAATTTGATTGCAATAATATTATCTCCAAATAAGGTTGGAGGCTAGGATTCAACATGGGGGCCACAGTTCAACCCGAGTAGCCTTCATCATCGCCGCCCCTGGCCCTCACCTCTAGGCGGGAGCTCGTGACTGTGCCTGTCCTACTCCCCACAGCCTTTTAGGACTGACTCCCCCAGATCCCTCAACCCTCTGGGCCAAGGTTTATGGCCATGTTGCTTAGTTTCTTTCCTGTTATCTTCCTTTCCTTCTCAGTTGCCACCCACTGTTCTTCAGTCCCCTATTCAGATGCCACCGTCTCTGAAGCTTCACCTTCTCTGAAGCTTCCAGAAATCTCTGAGGGCTCTCTCACTTCTGAGTCATGCATTACCACTCTCCACAGTTAATTTTTGTTAGAGAAGGTGGTCTCACATGCACAGCCTTTCCATGTCTGCACAGCCATGTAAGGGTGGCCTTGGCTGGGAACATTTCCTTACAGGGAGACCGGGAGGCCTCTTGGCCAGTGCTGGGCAGATCTCTTTGGGAATCTTTTTTTTTTTTAATACTGAGGATTGAACTCAGGGGCACTCGACCACTGAGCCACATCCCCAGCCCTATTTTGTGTTTTATGTAGAGACAGGGTCTCACGGAGTTGCTTAGTGCCTCGCTGTTGCTGAGGCTGGCTTTGAACTCGCGATTCTCCTGTCTCAGCCTCCCTAAGTGCTGGAATTACAGGCGTGCGCCACCACACCTGACTTCTTTGGGAATCTTTGACCCAGCACGTATTTCTTATTTCTGTGTAAGCAGGTGTATTGGTGGCCCTCAGGTATCCATATTTCAGGATCCACAGGGAAGGGGTTGAGGTCCTTCCCTGAACTTGAAAAGGGTACTTGCAGACTGTCCGTGTGCCCATGGATCTTGGTGTCCATGACAGAAGCTCTGCTCTGTGTGAGCAAAGCCTTGCTCCCTCCGGTGCTTCATCCGGTGCATACAGAGGCGTCCTGGGACGGCTGCTTGTGGTGGAGTGGACACTCCCCAGAAGTGGTCACAGGTGTCATTTGGCCCACAACTTTGTCCCTTCTCTTGCCTCTGAATTCTCAGGTACAGTAAGGGAGCAAAACGCTGCAGAACCTCACAAAACATGCACGTGGCGGTTTTAGATCATTAACCACTGAATAAATGAACAATTGAAGTGTTTTCTCATTTGAAATTTTTTCTTATTTCTCACTTAGCAACACAGTAAATAATTTGTTGTGAGGCTGCCACTGAATTCACCATAATTTGGAGGCATCTTAGCCTCAATAGTTCTAAGTTTGTAAAAGGATGCCAAACAAACTCCAGATTGCTGACTGAACACACTCCACAGACGCTGGTGCACTAGGGGGGAGTGGAGCCCAGAAAACTGTTTCAACAAGCCTTTCTCCCAGGTGACCGATCCCGGGTCCTCCAAACAGACAGTGATGTAAATGTAGCCTGAGGTGAGGGTGAGCATAGTTTGAATTCTTGACTTTGTGAACACATGAACACACACACCTGTTCTGTTGGTTTTGAACAAGTTGATTGGACACTTTGCTTTTAAAATGCTGCGGGTTATGTTTGGATAATTAGTAGTTTTGTCTAAGGTCCAAACAAATGTGCCAGTTATTTCCCTTCTAGCATAGTATTTTGACGTGCACATCATCATTGCTATTTTAATTCTGGAACTTGGCCCTAAAGACCACAGGGAACTCAGTTGTTCGGGTTAGTAGCAAAGAGCATAAAGTAGGGCGTGCGGGAGGTAGATGTGGAGAAAAGACTTGAAGGTCTGGCCCCGGTGAGAGAGCGAGCCCCTGGCCTCCCAGACAGTGCCCAGAAGCAGGCGGGGTTTTGAGACTGACTTGAGTATACCTGACAACTGAGGGTGGCTGGAAACTAGAGGCAGTTATAGCAGCAGGACTGTGTCCTGTGCACTGTGGATCCCGACAATCACCATGCTAGCCAGGACCCACAGGGTCACCAGGCAGCCCATGTACAGGAGGTCAGCTTCCACCATGACTTACGGATCCACTTGTCCTGTAGAATGGCAGCTGAGGCAAGGTGTGGAATGTTCACAGAAGACCACACATGCCCCCTTGTTCTCTAGTTTTCTTAAACGGACCAGGGCCTGGTGACTAGCTCTGGCCAGTGAGTTCTGCTTGGTGTGCGTCCCTGAGAGCCCTCTCTTCACGGACACAGTGAGTCCTGGATCTCTATGCTGATGACCTGGTGTCAGAAGGAAACTGTCCCTTGGGAGGTGGGAGAGTGGCACAAACATGTTGCACAGTCGTATGAACGGAATTCACGCACTCCGTGCAGCATATCTGGGTGCTGAAATTTCACAGTGAAATAAATTAGGGGAAATGTCTACGTGGGCCTTTGGGATTGGGTGTGAGGCAAAAATGAAAACAAGGTTGGAAATGCTGATTTGATTGATCCATTTGATTCTGACAGCACCCCTGTGCAGGGGCACCACTGAATCCTTCGTTGGACACAGGAATCCCCAACACAGAGGGCGAAGAAACTCGCCAGAGGTCCAGGGAGGGACACCGCGGATTCACACCCTGCCAGGCTGGTGTGGGGGGGGCAGACCCTCAGCCATGTGACTGCCTCTCTGTGCACCAGGGGAGCCCAGCGGGACACAGAAAAGGCAGGGCTGCCGCAGGAAGAGCCACTGCAGGACTTGCAGCCTGGGAAGTTCTTGAGCGCTCCATCCTCTGTTGCCCTTTCAATCTCATTTCTTCTTTGCTCTTCACATTTGTAAGTTTCTATGCCATGAAGGAGAGATCATGGACGTCCTGCAGACATCACCGTGGGCGCTGTCTTTTCTCACTTGTTATTTACTCAGAAACAACAAAATAAGAATACACAGAACAGTTACTCATATGTACAAAAAAACTCCGAAATCCTTACTGGCATGAAGAGTAATTACTTTTCCCTTCCTTCCCAGCCTACCAATGGCCTCTGTTGGAGCTTTGGTGAACTGTTTCTCAACGGCTGAGTTCACTTTTGTTGCCCGGATAGGGAGGTGAGCTTACAATTTGAATAGCTTCTTATTGTGTCTTTTTTTCCCTTCTGGGCAGATTTCCGGCATGAAGAATCTCTCCCAAAGTTTATTTCCAGCGGCTTGTTTTTCTTTTAAGAAAAAAAAAAAAGATTTTTCTCTGCAGACTTAACGTCTGAAACACACCCAGTTCCTGCTCCCGAATAGTTTCCTCTGTACGTTTCTCCATGTGGGTTTTATTCCAAATGGAGCCAGGGCTGCCACAGGCCAGACGGGGCCCTTTCTAAACTCATTCTAGAGACCACAGTGTTTCAACACAGAAAGAAAAAGAAAAATCATTTTCCCCACCTCCAGCCTTTGTCAGAGCTCCCTCTGTTTATTTTTACTTTATTGTTGTGGAGCTGAGGAGCCAACCTCACGCATGCCCAGCAAGCTGTCCACCACTGAGCCACAACCCCAGCCCTTCTTCTTATTCTTTTTTTTTTTTTGGTAGATAAATGATGTTTTTACAGGTTCCCCTTCACACTAAAGACAGTCTTGGATTCTCTGCTGCATCCTGGAGACCTTTGTACACACCATGCACTGCAGTCATATGAAGCCATCCACCCAGTGGAGCCTGGCCACTTCATGCCAGCCCATGGCACAGCTTTCTCTTACTGTAAGTTCTTTCCTAGCAGCAAAACCAGGCATGCTCATGTCAGCAAGAAAGTAGACCAGGAATATGGAATGGATTAGGCTTAAGATGGGGGGCGGGAAGGAGCGAGCACCTCATTTGCTTAAGGCTGCTTAGTTACACCTGACATTAATAAATGAAATGAAGGCTGATCTGTATTTAAAACAACCGTACAATTTGGAACATGTTCATCTAGTCAACAGAACGTAAAGAAAATCCAGAAGTTGGCAAGAAATGAACTGACTAAACTGTCATTTCTATGTTCTTTTTGTAGAATATTCATGGAAATCAGATTTCTGAAGAATCTCCATGAGTTCGTACTTCTTGATATGAACTTATATTCCCTTTGTTTTGTAACAGAGAGCTCAGGTGGCGTGTCAACCCAAAGCAGGCAGGTATCTGCAAACTCAGTGGGGTCCCACGCAAATTTTGCTTCCTATTAAAGCTTTTTGAGGATCCCCAAATTGTAGGTCAAGATCATATTCATTGAAATAAAAGTGACATTTCTGAGTATGTGCTGGGCTGAGTGGTTTTCATAAATTATCTCATTTAACCTTCACTATATGTTATGATTTCCATTTATTTTGCATATGGCTAATCTGTGACCTGGAGAGACTAGGAGCTGCCAAGGCTACCATCCAACTGGTGAGATAAATTCAGCTTCCATTTGGAAGATGTTCTGCAGCCTGTCCTCTTAATTCCTAGAATTATTTACTAGAGTTTAATTGTCTAGGAACTGATCGTTGGTATTATCATTTACAACGTGTCACACACTGAGAGTTTTTTAAGGCAGAGGCAGTGAAATCAGCCAGTGTGACATATGGAGACACAAAAGTAACCCAGCAGGAGAAACTGATAATCCCTCAGCAGAGACAAGATTGACACCTGCATTGTGTTACAATTCAAGTTATTGAATTCTTAACATGTCTTAACAAAGTTCAGGATTTTATTTGAAAAAGCCCAGCATGCTCAAACACCACCTCTGAACATTCAAGAAACAGGAAGAGCCCCTGGCCAGTCCAACTCCCCCTGGTCATGTTTCCTCCCACTTGGACATCTCCGTCATCATATCCCTGCTTTCTCCCCTTGGGGAAGGAGAGGTGGGAGTCAAGAGAATGGAAAAAGAGAAGGAAGTGAAAAGAGAATTATTTTAAAGTTGAAAGAAGATTGAGAGGAGATAGATTTAAAGAGGCCTTTACCTAACTCAGAAGGTAAGAAGACAGAAGAAAACCATCAAAAGAGCCCCTTGGCTCTTAGCTATAGGGCTTATAATGTTTGCTTCTTTGGAGAAGAGAAAGTACATACCAGAAAATGAACAGACATTTCAGAATGTGTTATATGATGTCATGATATAATGAGGGTTTATGTGCTCCCTGGTGATAGGACAACATGTAAGATCTGTCCACTTAGTTTCCACTGATTCTCCACATGGGACTTGTGGGCCTGAGAGCAATCCATAAATGGAAATTCTGCAAATGATGAAGTTTTGTGATTTTTCTGGGGAAGGGCTCTGGAGCTTCTCTCAGCCCCTCCACAGGGTTTCCCAATCCTGCAAAGGCTAAGAACCCGCACATGATGGCAGAGGTATTGAGATGCTCTAGCTTTAAAATTTGTACATGGATGCCTATCTTTCTTCAGGATGCTTCCATTCCCTCCAAAGGATAGAACAGTGACTTTATCAGACTTTCCAAAAGTCCAGATACTGCAGAGTCCTTTCCAGGCAAACATCCATGTCTGTTAATCATTTATCTTATGATAAGGTTTTGCGGTTTTCTCACCATAAACCAGTGGCTTCTAAGTGTCCTCCATCAGTTTCTTAAGCATGTGAGCTCCACAAAGGGAGCATTGTGCTCCAGGAGAACCCAGACCAGCATGGAGAAAGGAGGCGCCCCAGCTTTGTTTTGGACACCATGCTTCTGTTGATACAGCCTAAGATCACAAAGATACATAACCCTTTTGTCTTGTGTCTGGTGTTTTTGGCAAGTAAGATTTCTAAACCTTTCCATATGTGTTACCTCTGAACTCAGTTCATTGGTCTCATACATCTACCTTGGAGAAGACTGAAGGGCAGAGTTTTGCATTTATCACTTTTAACGTCTGTTGGACTTAGTATTTGTTTAATATAGGAAAATATTTGGGGATCCTGATTTCTCATGCAGTGTTAAGTTGTCCCTCCCAGCTTCCTTCCACTCATAAGCATATTTATCACCACATCAATGGCATGTCCCAGTATCTGGCTTCAATACTGACCAGGAGGAAGAGACCATCGAATGCTGGCTTAGATCAGTGAGTCAATGCTCTTCTGATATAAAGTGTGCAACCCGCTGTCCATCCAGCTGACATGAAGGCCTCGAGTCCACATTTCTCCACCTTAGTAATTTAAATATCATGCTATTCTTTTTTTTTTTTGGTACTGGGGATTGAACTCAGGGGCACTCGACCACTGAGCCACATCCCCAGCCCTATTTTGTGTTTTATGTAGAGACAGGGTCTCGCTGAGTTGCTTAGTGCCTCCTTGTTGCTGAGGTTAACTTTGAACTGGTGATTCTCCTGTCTCAGCCTCCCTAAGTGCTGGGATTACAGGCTTGAGCCACCGCACCCGGCTTAAATATCATACTATTCTTTCTGAAGGAACTTCTTGAAACTTAGGCATTCCTTTTAGGGATAGCGCTAGATATTTTCCACTCTACCACATGGAAACCATTGCAGAGAGGTAGATTTTGGCTCAACAATTAAAGTTGCTTGGGGATGGGATGGGTGGTTCCGGCAGAGGTGAAATCCCTGGCACTGAAAGTCAAACATCTGGTTGGTCACAGATCAGCACTAAAATAGAAACTATTTGAGCATAGAATAAGAGATCGAATTCTGAGATGTGTGTGGTGATTGCAACTCTGGAAATGTTTGAGTGTGAATTGCCTTCGTGATTGACAGGTAGGTAAAATGGCAGCTTTCAATGCAACTTGATTCTAGACTCACGGCTGTCATCATGACCTCTCTCTGTTCTGCTTTGTGTGTTGGTTTTACTCCCAAGTTGTCCCCTTTTGCTATAGCCAGATGGCTCCAGCCTTGTGTACACAAGTCCAGAGGCAAAGAGAATATCTGTGCTCCAGCATTCCCAGTGAACCAGATTAGGCCGGGCTAGGTCACGTGTCCATCCTGCAACTCTAAGTGAGGTAGACTCTTCTTTTTATTTATTGCTATACGACAAATCTCTCCAAAACTTAGGGCCTAAAACAATAAGCAGCTCATTATCTCTCATGGTTTCTGTGGTCAGATGGTGGCTGGAGCAGGAGCAGTGGTGGGAAGGAGGTAGGTAGTGCTAAGACTGGCTGCATGTCTCTCTGTGTAGTTGTGGGGCCTCTCTGTGTTGTCTCTCCAACTGGGCCAGTTAGGGCTTCCCCAAGGCATGGAGGAAGTCAGGCATGGGAAGTCAGACTGTACACACAAGGTTAGCAACAACCCTTGAGAACACCGTGTGAGAGTTTGGCATTTCTATCATCTGGCCACAGAAAACTCACAGTATCACTTCCAGTGTACGCTATGGGTCAAAGGTCACACAGAAACCAACCTGGTTTCAAAGAGAGGTACGTAGATCTTCCTGATGGAAGAGTGGTAAGGTCCTAAAAGGACAGTCACCTTTGGGAAATGTAATCTGCCACGTATACTGATGGGTTTGATCCAATCATAAGCCTGTCCTAAGCTGGCAGCCCCATGTACACCTGGGTGTTACTGATGGGAGAAGAGGCCATGGGACAGGCAGTCTTGACTGAGGATGAGTGTAGAAGGAAGGAGGTCACTGTTTCCTACCTACTTTAATATCTACAGTTAATTGATTTCAATTTTGCAGAAAGTGTATGTTTTTAGCCAAAACTAAGCAAAAATGTTTGATTTTCAAAAGAAGATATTAAGTTATACCTCATTAACTAAGATCTGCCAAATATCAGTAAAGCCTGACACATTAGGGGTTTCTTTATGCTGGTTATAAACAGATTAATGCCATTAATGAAGAGGAAGGAAAAAAAAACCTACTTTTAAGGGTGCGGGCAGCCAGCATTAGTGTTGTTAAAGAAAAAGTTTGCTGGCTACAAACATTTCTGTTCATGAAGCTCTTTTGAGATATGGAAGTTCCTTCTTATCTTCATCCTGTTATAATCCTATTAAATTCAAGTATGAATTTGATAAATACAGGCAACATGTGCATAAAATAAAGCTTTGTTTCTCTTAAAATGGCCAATAACTCAGTATTTTTGTTTTTCACAATGTGACATTGACCCCTCCCTAATTAGAAACAGGTTTTCTATGTCTTCTTCACAGCAAAGGAAACAATCAAGAACATGAAGAGGGAGTTTACGGAATTGGGAAAAATCTTTGCCACCTGCACCTCAGCTAGAACATTAATATCCAAGATATATAAAGAACTCAAAAAACTTAACACCAAAAAAACCCCCCAAATAACCCAGTCAATAAATGGGCAAAGGAACTGAATAGTCACTTCACAGAAGAAGAAATATGAATGGTCAACAAATATATGAAAAAAGGATCAACATCTCTAGCATTTAGAGAAAAGCAAATTAAAACTACACTGAGATTTTATCTCACTCCAGTCAGAATGGCAGTTATGAAGAATATAAGTAAAAATAAATGTTGGTGAGGATGTGGGGGAAAAGGTTCACTCATACACTGCTGGTGGGACTGCAAATTGGTGCAACCACTCTGGAAAGCAATATGGAGATTCCTCAGAAAATTTGGAATAAAACCACCATATGACCCAGTTATCCCACTCCTCAGCATATACACAAAGGACTTAAAATCAGCATATAATAGTCACGCAGCCACATCAATGTTTATAGCAGCTCAATTCACAATAGCTAAACTAGGAACCAACCTAGGTGCCTTTTGACGGATGAATGGATAAAGAAAATGTGATACATATACACAATGGAATATTACTCAGCCACAAAGAAGAATGAAACTGTGCATTTTCCAGTAAATGAATGGAACTGGAGACTATCATGCTAAGTGAAATAAGCCAGTCCCCAAAAGCCAAAGGCCAGATGTTCTCTGCAGATGCTAACACACAATAAGGGAGGCAGGGAGAATAGAAGTTCATTGTATTAGACAAAGAAGAACGAAGGGAGGGGAGGGAGATGGGAATAGGAAAGACAGTAGAATGAACTGGACATCACTTTCCTAGGTCCATATATGACCAGTGTAACTCCACATCATGTACAAGCACAAGAATGGGATCCTAATTAGAATAAGTTATACTTCAAATGTATGTATAATATGTCAAAATATGACACTCTACTGTCATGTGTTTCTAAAGGAAAAAATTTAAAAAAGAAAAAAATCAGACTGTCCAGACTTCTATAAATGGGAAAACATCCATCAGAAGAAATATGAAATTTACTGTTATAAATTCACAATCAAAAGATTAAGGATTGCTGTGGGTCATGCAACTGTTGTTTCAAAGATTTCCTTCTTGGCCGAGAGCTTCATGAGAGCGTTCCTGCTGTGAACTTTGTGTCTTCTGAGTACAGGTGATGGGAAGTTTCTGGAATAAAACCCTCGGCCCTCTTACTCCCAGTGGCCAGCTTCACATAAGCACCTGTTGACGTCTGCCAAAGGCGTCCCCCTGTAAATCTGTCACCATCTTGGAGGTGGGCTGACGCTCAGCTGGTGCCTCCCTCCTCCACCCCTGGATACCCACTGCCAGTGTCCACAACATGGGGCTCAACCATCCTACAATCTGCTCTGCTCTTGGTGCCGGCCCTCAGGACTCGGAGCAGCTTTCTCCTCTCAGTGTTGTGCCAACAATCCAACCAAGAAGCCAGCTGAAAAGCTGAGTGTTCCAATAGTGGTCGCTTGTTTGTCTGGAGAACTCAAACAGCAGGATTGCTTGATTTTTTTTCACCAGTTTAACTAAATTAGCCTATTTTTTTTAACATCATGTAAATCCATGTTACATACACCTACAGATGCACTCGGGACGCTTACTCTTGAGTGTGTGATTTCTTTGCCTGCGAGGAGCTTCCCCAGCACAGCTGGAACCCTACCTGCAGAGGATGAGGAAACGCACAGGCCTCAAGGGTTGTTCAGGGTCACCAGAGAGGCCAGGGTCCTGCTCCACGCTCCTTCACACTGCAGTGAAGCCGCCCTCAAGCTGTCAACAGGGACACCCCACCCGCTGCGCTTCCCCTCTCTCTCCGCCTCTGATTTCCCCAGTCACCTCTGAATGCCCATTTCCTCCATGCCCTGCATAACGTGTGACACCTGGACCCACCCCACCTTCTCGCCAGAAGCAAGTCAGGGGCAGAGCTGCAGTGCGGGGGACTCAGCCCTGACCACTTGTCCCTTGTCTATGGAGCTTCCAGCCCCTTCTGCAGACTCGGCATTGCTGTTTCCAAAGCGCATCCATATTCATGGCCAAGTCTGAACTTAAAGGTGATCTATGAGACTGGCGGGATCCATATGAACACTGAGGCTAAGAGAAGGTAAGCAGTTTTCCCCCAGGCAACCATCTGGAAAATGGCAGAGATGAGCCTCAAACCCAGAGGTTTGATTCCTGTGATACGTTCCCCATCATGCCAGAGCTACACTGAAGGGCCAAGCGGTGCGTGGTTGTTTACCTAACCCTACTGTGAAGGCCTTGGGAAGGTAGGCAGAGACTGGATCTCGTAATCCTTAACCTCAGAGCAATTTCAACACAATGAAGAGAAATGTTACGGAGACAGTGTGCGAAATGGGCAGAGTGGTGTGCATGGAAGCAGACTATTTGGCCTCTGCTCTTAGCTCTGCCACAGGATGAGATGTGTGAGCTTTAGCAATGATTTGGTCATTCACTCATTCCACAAGCAGCTTTTGAATATTTTCCTTGTGCCAGGCACAGTCCCAGACTCTGAGGAAATACGATTACTTACGGTCAGGCAGCTCACAGAACAATGGGGTGGATGAAGTCATGCAAGGTGCTGAGAGAATTGGAGGAGGTCCCTGGCCTCCCTCAAAGGGGAGAACTGGATTCCATGACCTCCAAGGCCTCTTTCTGGCTCTTTCATGCTTCAGTGCTCATCCAAACTTTCAAGATTCTGCAGGAGTGAGTAGCACAGAAAATTGACCTTCAGAAATAATCCAGATGTTTTTATCTTCAACTCTTCAATTTAAAATGCCAGGATTAAGCAAGGTACTCTTCATCTTTTATTTCCATGTTCCATACTACAGAGAATCTTGATAAAGAACAGGAAAATGACTCGATTGACAGAAGATATGTGAGAAGCTGCTTGGGGGTCACACAGCAAGTCACAGGATGAACCTCAGGGTTGGAAATGCTGAAACTGGGCAGTAACAGCCCCAGCTCAGGGTCCTGGGCGCCCGCTCTCCTCATTGCCTTGGCCTTGGCTACACCTGCATCTCCCCGTGGCATCTCTCTGGGAAGAAAGAATCCTAACTTAAGAACAGGCTATAAATTCCACTCCAGCCCACAGAGGCCCATGAACCAAGTTGAAAGGAGTCACCCATGTGGGGCCTGGCCCTTGCTCGCCCCTAGGCCTTGAACTCAGTGAGAGCTGGGAGGCATCTCCTGCAGGAGAGCAGGAGTCTGCTCATGGCTGGGCAGCAGGGCTGCCCAAGAGCTCTGTCTAGGGGGCTGCAGGACCTGCTCCTGGCCCTCAGTTCCCCTCTGGCTGGCGGACAGCTCATGAGGCAGGAGTTGGGGCAGCTGGCTCCCCTGAGGACAGTGGCCAGTGGCCACTTCCCTGGGATCTAGAAGAAGGAGTTCAAAGGCCCCACCTGGGTTGCCCAAGGTTCCAGAGCCTCCTTCAAGGCCTCCAGGTCTGGATTCCCCGAATGGCCAGGGATATGATGACTGACAGCCCACAGGGACCACATGAGTCCTGCAGATACCAGGGTCACATCAGGAAAGAAGACAAAAGCCACTTGGTAGGTGCTTCCCACCCATCTCGGGGTAGTGACCACATGTCTCTGAAGTCTGGTCATGAGGGCCTGCTCTTCCCAAGTTGGTCAGTTCTTAGAGCAAATGACTGGCCTGTGCATGCACCTTTGTCCTGCCAACCTCCCAGCCCAGGGCCACATATGTGTGCACTCCCACTCCTCCTATGGGCCCTCCTTACACTTGGGGCCGCTCTTTCCCTGCCCTAATCACCACAGGGTCCCAGCAACTACAGACAGCCTCTACACCTCAGGCCTCAAGTTATTCAAACCAGCCGATCCAAAGATCACTTATCCTGTCTCTCCTGTTCCTTCCATGGAAACCTCAGTAAAGCTCCTGCCCGTGTCTCCCCTCACCTCCTGGACACCCCTGGGGCTTCCCCAGGTGGCCCTGCATGTCTGATGTGACCCCTCCTCTTGGAGCTGGTTTTCAGTGGCAGTCGTCTATGTCCCCTGGCTTCACTGTACCTGGATCATAACCCATACTTTAAGACACCAACTCCTTCCTCATGGATAACCTCTGCCAGAAAAATCCAAACCAGCTGCTCTAGCTGGATTTTTTGTTTTGTTTTGTTTGTTTGTTTGTTTGGTTGGTTTTGGTACCAGGGATTGAACTCAGGGGTGCTCGACCACTGAGCCACATCCCCAGCCCTATTTTGTGTTTTATGTAGAGACAGGGTCTCACTGAGTTGCTTAGCGCCTCGCCATTGCTGAGGCTGGCTTTGAACTCACAATCCTCCTACCTCAGCCTCCCTAAGTGCTGGGATTACAGGCGTGTGCCACCATGCCTGGCTTGTGGCTGAGTTTGTACATATTTTTATCTTAGCTGTTAAGATCATGGTCATAACTAGTTTTATTTGTGCAAAGGAGATAATAATGGAGTAAGACCAGTCAGAACACTGTGAAGATTGTGTAGGCTTATAGCAGGCTCTCAGCCCAGGGCTTGGCACACAGAAAGTGCTTGGCACATCTTAGCTCCAATTACGATTAAAATTTGACAAACAAGGCCCCTTGAGGTCTCCAGGTCACCTGAGTGACCAGGCCTCTTCTCATTCCAGCCCCACTCATTTTGGGCCATTTCTTTGAGCAAGACTCATGTATCTGATAAACCCCAACTCTGAAAGGCCTTTCAAAATCTCCCCTGGTCTCCTCGGCAAGTAGCAGCCACCCAGCGGAGGCAGGTGCAGCCACCACTGGGACTCAGGTCTTACAACGAATGGGGAGGGGACCACCAGGGTCTGCTTACCCGAGGAGTCAGAACCTCCAGAGAAGTGACTCGCTTAACCTACGGGAGACAGAGGACAGGTGTGCCCAGCAGCTACGCCTTGATGGAGAAAGTACTTTTTTTACTTATATTTCCCTCTGGTCCAGCATCCCAGGTAGTTTATCTGATTCCTGAGGGGCAACAAGGAGGCGAGGAGGTGGGGGCTGTGCAGAAGCAGAATGAGCTATGTTGATACACTGTCAACGTCCAGGGCAGGACAGCTGCCAGAGGACAGAAGAACGTAAACCACCATTGAACTGCAGCTCATGGCGTGCATGGGAATCGGGGACTCGGCCACTGCCCATGACTTTGAAGAGCGCAAGAACCGTAAGACAGACAGAGGGGTGGGTAGATGCAAAGACATGTGGAGAGAAGATAGAGCTAAGTGCAGACGGCTTAAATCTCGGCGTGGACATCGAGTGTTCACAGGGGAGCCCTGTGCCCTCTTCTGTACGTGCAGATGTTTTCACAGGAAAATTCTGGGACAAAAGGGAGCGGAGGCGTTCCTCTCTTCCCACCAGTAGCTCCCAAGCACTCCCAGCATCTACGGCAGGAATAGAGGCAGGTAGCAGCCACGCCCTCGCTGCAGAAAAGGCTGTGGAGCCCAGTGGTGCAGGTGCCTGACTCTGACCATGGAGGACAGAAGAAGGGGTTTCCCAGCTGGCTGCCAGGGACATTGCAGGACATCTATGGGAGCCTTAGGGGAAAGGAGCTGCCCATCGCTGAGCAAGAGAAGAGATGATGGCAGTGGATGTACTCATAGGCTCCCTGCAGACCCACCCCTGGACTCATGTGGGGACAGTTTGCATTACACGACCCAGTGGAACACCAGCTACAGTTGAAAGTGTACATATTTCCAAAAATTACTACACAAATATTTCCATCAGGGCATTTCCAATCCTGCACTATAATCACATTTGAATTTTTTCAAGGTGAGTCTTTTGGAAAGTACCACATTTCCTAGAACATGAGGGTTTTTTTTAAAGTTTAGCAAAAAATAGAAAACATTTCAAATTAAACACAATCTCATTCTTGCCCTGATCCATAATAGCCATGCGCCCCGTCTTTTCAGTGATGAGCTGGATTCTAATCTAAGAAACCCCACAAAACATTAAACTTCTTTGTGCTGATCTTACACCCCCGAGAAGCCTTGTTTTAAGTCTAGAAGTGGAATTTGCTCAAAAAAAATTTTGAGATTGCTGCACAATCTCAATTTCTCTACCAGAAGAGGCAGGGTCAGGGCAATGGACCCCAAGATGTCTGTTCATTTCACTCCCAACCCATGAGCAAAACAGCTGCAGAGGGTTCCTGGAACCATTACAAAATTTTTCAGATAATCACTTCTCTTTCAACTTCTTTTTTCAAAGCTGTTTGAATAACTCAGAAACATCAGCGGACTCTTCCCACATAGACCATGTCTTCAAATCACCATGAAAACAAGTATGATTGTCAACATACAAAAATCAGAAGCGAAGATACGGAAGACTGATTTCTTTGCACCCCTCACCCCTTTATTACCTTCATTCTGCCAATTTGCAGTAGATCCCCTGAAACTCCCAACTGCCAGCACTTTTTTATTTTGCAAATGCTGTTTGAGATGGTAAGGCCTGGGTGTGTCAACAGGGGAGAGGATGGCGGGCACTCGAGTCACACAGGCTCTTCCAGCTGAGGTGTGGAGCCATCCAGATACAGGTTACAGACTCTACTTTCACCAGGACATAAACCACTACAGAGGCAACTGGGGCTCAGAGAACATGCAGGGAGAGGTGAGGTATGGGAGGCAGACGAAGACGACAGCATCCTGGGCACCCAGCAAGAGCCAATGTCCACTGCAAAAATGGGCTCCAGAAGGCCAGGCTGGAACCTGTTTGAGGGGGCAGGACAAGGTTCTTGCCCATAGCCTGAGTCCCAGAAACCAAGCAGAGCACAACCACTGTGTCCAGACCCAGGCATTAAAAAGTGATCCTGAGTCAACCCATTAAGTGCCCCCACAGGAGACCAGACTGGCCCAGAGACTAAAGCAAGGCCAAGCCTACAAGTAACCCTTGGTTAAGGTCAGAAATATAGCAGGAAGAACTGCAGTGCATGGATCAGATGCCAAGTCAAAGCTTTGGGGAAAGAGGAGACCATGTAGGAACCCATTCAGAAGGGAAAATCTTAAAGACAAGACATGATAGATGATTAAAATTAATTCTCCTAAAATCCAGCACTGAATGAGGTTAAATGAATAACTATGGATTATAGTAAAGAAAGAATACTAGCCAGCAGAGGTCACAAACTCTTCCTCTCTGTATGCCAGTGGGTGCACACATGCAGGTCATCAGTGCTGGCTGGTTAATTCTAGAACAGGCTTCCCCAGGAGTGGAGTTGAGAGTCGACATGTGATGATGAACTAAGCTGTCATAGTCACACTAATGGTGAAGTCTTGTCACCCTGGTCCCACTCCCTGTCCATCCAACAACACCAGTTTGACACTGTTGATCAAACTTCCACAGTTATAGGTTTATTCCTTTGTCTTTGGGCTTTATTTAGCCCCTCTTGGAAATTAACAGCCATGACATTTATAATGGTAGTTGACAGTTTCCTAAGAACTTTTCCCAAGAACATGTTTTGATAGAAGGTAAGAAGTAGAGAGTGTAAGCATGTTGGGAACCTGATGTGTCACCAACAGCAGGTGTGCTCTGGAGAAGGGCCCAGCCAGAGGACAGGGCCCACAGACCTAATGTGTTATCTCAGGCCTTCCTGTTGCCTATCCCTGGTGCACAGATAGAACTAATGAGCTCATGCAGAACTCAGAGAGAGGCTCTTTTCCAAGACATTTATTTTTTTTTTCCTTGACTCTGGCCAGAAACACATTTTAAAAAAGAGTTTGGCAAGAAATGAATGACCCTATGGCCAGTTATCTCCTCTAGAAAGATAACTCAAAGGAGGCAACCTGCTGGGGGGTGTCTGGGTCTCAACTTCAAAGTCAAGATGAGCCAGTTGGGAGAAGTTTCCCCAGTCTCTCTGGGGAAGGACAAGAGAAGCCTGCAGGGCACTGCCTGGGGTCATAGGACCCAGGACCCTTGACAAGACTTGAAAGCAGTGTTGACTTTTGAGACCAGGTAAAAGCTAATTTTAGCCCAAGAAGTATATGAATGTTGGGTCCAGAAAACAGAGAATCAATGGGAAGAGGGGCAGAGGGACCGCATTGGTCCAAGAATCAATGAAAGCCGCCCTTCATCAGGGTCCCAGGGAGCCCAGGCCAAGCACAGAGCCTGCAGGCCATCTTCCTGGGGCTCTGTGGGGATCACTTATTTCATTCTCCAAGAACCCCAGACTTTACAGACATGAAAACTGAGGCTGAGAGGTGAAGGGTTTGCCCAAGGCCACACTGTCTGCTAGGAATAGCTGAGCTATTGCTCTAAACTGCGAGAGAGAGGTTTTATATACATGAGAACACACAATTTATTACTCTCTGAAAACTTCCTCTTGCTGCTTAGTGCAAGTTAGGAAAATATTATCAGAGGATTAGGATTCCTTCTTTTCCAAAAACTAAGAATTCTTGCCCTGGAGCCAACCTACAAAGCGTTCCATGTGAGCCTGCAATTCTGGAAAAATCCTATGCTGGGTGATCCATTCACAGAAAACACCCAAGCTCCAGAGCTTCTTATGTGTGGACACTGGTTTGCCCACAGCATCAGTGACAGCTTAGGGAGGTACATGCGATAGCAGAGAAGGCCACAAGTCCTATCCCTCTCATGACGGCTCGGACCTCTGTGGGAAAACACTTTCTGCTCCCATGACAAGTCTAGAAAGAGGTTAGTTTCTGAGTCATGATGACTCAGATAAAATAATTTTTAAAAGATTTTTTAAAAGATATCTTTTAAGACTCTAGACATCAGGATAATGTTAATCCAATTCAGTGAAAAGGAAGAATACAGACTTTGACAGAAAAGTAAATGCTCCCTTCTCCATGACTTAAAAAAATAGAAATCCTATTCTACTTGAAAGATTTGAACATTATTAATAACCAGCATTTATCGAACATCTACAGTGTGTCTGGTGTTCAGATCAACTTTGAAACTTTATTAGGGATGACATGGTGGAAAGCAACAGACTTCTACGCATGCAACCTTGAGAAAACAGGTCACCAAGGAATCCTCTAGAACTACAGGCAGGAAACTGAGCTGCTCCTGAGGGAATGCTAGACAGGCTGTCCATTCCCAGCTGGGGCCACTTGCTCCCCTGGGCCACTCTCTCCACACCTGCTCTGTGGACAAGCTTTCTTGCTGGCTCAGAGTTCAGGTTCCAGTGCATGTGGACTCCCTGTGGCTCAGCTCTATGTGTCCTGAACACTCCAGGGCTCATCTTGCTGACTGCCATTTCTGGGCTTCCTAGTTGACCATCTCAAAAGAGGATCAAATAGGCTCCCCAAGCCTGTGGATGAGGCCCCTGGGGCCCAGAGCACACCTGTGGATGAGGGTGAAGATAAAACTGCTTGGTATGCTCATGGCCAGCCAGCACTAGCACTGCAATTGGGCTGTGCACAATTCCAAGTACGGGATGTGGCTGGCAAAGTGCTCTGCTCCTACTTCTATTAGGTGGGTGTTGTGACTTCCACTTGACATCGAGGAGAGGCTGAAAATTTCTGGTTTACTGACACAGTATTGACAGGTACAGAACTGGAATTAGAACTTGCTCAGTGTATACTTGTTACCTATTGCAGCGTAATAGACTAGCCCAAAATTTGGTGGCTTAAACAAACACCACTCTGTCTGCCTGTGATGTGGTAGGCGGGCTGGGCTGGCTGGGTGGGCTCGGCTAAGACACTTCTCTCTCTCCACTGGGTGTGCCTGGGTTCTCTGAAGGGGCTACCGTTTTGTCTGGAGGGCCCAAGAGGGCCCCATTCGTGTCTGCCCCTCCCGTGCGGCTTCTCTGCTCCCGGTCTCCTGTGTACTGGGCCTCTCTTTGCTCATGGAGTCTCATCCTCCAGGGATGCTTTTCTTCCTGTGGTTTCTCCAACAGCTTAGAGAACACTTTTCTATGAGCTCTCAGGATTCCCAGAAAGTGAAGTCGAAGCTGCTGGTAGACTGAAGCCCAGCTTTGGGAGCAAAATGATATCACTTCTATTTCTATTGGTCACACTAAGTCAAAGGGCCATCCCTGACTCCATGGAAAATGTCATGGGCTCCACTTTTGGGGAGGAGGGACAAAGTAGCAATTTAAAACAATATCAGGCCCAGACAGGATTTGAGTGACCATCTTTAGAAGAGATCTCCCCCAGAATCCAAAACCAGGCAGTTTGTCCCATGGCAAGCACCCAGTGTCTGTGTGTGTGCAGAGTCTTTTGATGTTATTGGGACCTCTTCCAAAGCAGCTGGGACCCAAGCAAATGGGTCAGAGCTGAAGGGGATTTATTTACCAAGCCCCTTGTCCTCTGGGACCAGGCCCTAAGTCAGACAAGGGAATGCACAGCGAGTCAGACATGCTTCTGCTTTCCCAGAGATAGCAGCCTCCTAAGGGAAGGGCCTGAGGACACATCAGTTAAGTCATGCTCGGTCCCCTCTGGAGGACAGTGGAACTTTTTTAAAGCAGAAAGCACAGAGTTGCCAATTAATCTGGGTCTTTTAAGTACCTTATTCTTCTAGGCAGTCTATCAGGCTGAGCTACTCAGGGATCTTAGAAAATGAAACGTTAAATCAGAGCATTATTAAGTGTATAATTTGTTTTGAATGTAAAGTGATTTTTTTAAAAGGGAGGGGGAACACATCCTCTCTCCCTCCTAAGCTGGAAAATCAGCCAGAAACAGAGGAGATGGGGAGCTAGCAGCAACAACGATTCCCTTTCTCAACGGCAGATGCCCAAATCCAGATACAGGGACACCCAGGAGCAGGCCATCCTGCTTTGATGGTGTCAGGCCCTGCTGACCCTAAATCCAGCCACTGACAAGAGCCAGGAGACAAGGACACAAGTGCACCTCAGCAAGGCAGGCTCACTGCTGTCCTCCCGCCTGCAGCTCCTGTTCTCAGACAGAAGAGCAGCCCTCTCTTCAGCCCTCATGCTCCCAACAATCATGGGGTCCCAGCACGTAACACTTTTCTGCTTTTAGTAGTACGCACTTGTCCGTGAAAGCCTAGTTGTTTTCCTCAACCTACCTGCTACTGTTGGAGGGTAAACAGGGAGACACACCTCGAGCTATTTTCCCCATCCGTTCTTGTCATCCTCCTACGTGCCAAGCACAGAACTACTCCAGAGACAGAGAAGTGCATAGCTGTTCCGCTCAGGAACCTCGTAACCCAGCAGAAAGACAGAAATATCAATCTCTATTTGATTGAAACCACCATTTATCTACCAGCAGTTTCCAGTTTCATTTTAAATTTTGAGACTTGATTTATTGATTTCTTTTCCATTTATGAGTATGAATACACTGTTTTCAAAGGGTTTTGTAGGTGGTAGATCATTCCAGAAGGTTCAGAAGCTGCGTAACTTGAAAAGGTGCCTGGGACCCAATCTCCTGCTGCAGCCAAAAAATACAGTAGATAAATAATACTCAAAGTTGCTTATGTGTGGAAACCAGCAAGGTGTTAAGATGAGCTCTCATAGCCCCCAAAGGTCTGAGGGTTTTATGTGCTGCTCACAGCTTTTACCAAAGGGCTCCACAATTTGCAACTGGGATACTTTATATTAGTGAGTTGGCTTCACCAAAGCCTCATGGGTCTCATTATCCAACTCTGGACGTGTCTGAGGGAGGGGAGCCTGGGGATGAATCTAGGCTCAGGGCGAATTGTTTCAGACCTCCAAATGGATTTCTGTAAGAGCTGTCTGCTGCTGACACAGCTACAATTATTCCCCTCTCCTGCCCAGGTCAGAATGGAACCTGTTACAATGAAATAAAGGTAGGGCAGAACTTTCCTGTGAGATCTGTCTGAGAAAATACCTTTCCTCCAATGAGCCTTTCATTCTGCTCTGCCCCACCCCATCTCTCCCTCTCCCTCCATCACCCTTTTCTTCACTCATTCTCCAGGTTCTATCTCTCCTTTTTATCTTGGATGAGTTCAAAAATACAAATGAACACCTTATGAGGTAACATAGAAAGGCACTTCAGACCTGTAGCTATGGGGTCTCTTCCGCCAGGTCGTGGAAGCTGATAAAGGCCTTCCTCACTGCCCAGAGCAACTTGATGCACAGCTTAGACTCTTCTTCCTAGGATGATTTCCAGCACCAAAATCAACAGCGTCTCCTGGGAGATTCAGGTTTCAAGTCTGAGCAATAAGCAAAGATTCCATTTAAGTCATGCTGCTCCCACTGAGGACATTCCTGGACCCAACCTACCTTCTAATGGGAAAAATACTTTTCCAGTGGCAAACGAGTCTGACCAGATGGCCAAATGAGCTGGTAAGTCTAACGGAACTAAAAGGTATTTGATTTTTTTAAAGGCTGCCCAAAATAGACTCATCGTTTTCCTCTCTAGTTTCCCCAGCAGTCGTTGCTGTCAATGATGCACAGAGGATAAACCTGATCTCTAAAGCATTTAAAGTGATGCTCACAGGGGTGAAATCACTTCATAATGCACTTCACAGTCACATGCCGCAATCCCCAACAGAAAACAGAAAGACTCCTTCAGATAAAAGGTCAAACTTGAGCTTCCACCAGGCCCATATACCAGAGTTTGGGACTTTGGAGACAAGTCCCTTCTCCAGACAACCTTCATCTCTTAGTGCCCACACTAAACCCTACTGAATATGGTGACATATGGGGTCCCTTTAAGCCCTGCCCCAGGAGAGGCCCTCAGAGGCTCTTGTTCCAGAATCAGGGAGAAGTCATGGGAACCAGAAAGACTTTATTGTAGGATGCTTCCAACTAAAATCCCTCACAGTTATTAGGTTGAGCCTTGGGCTCAGAGGATGATGTTCATGCATGTGCCCAGATCCAAAGCCGCCCCAGGTGGCACTGCTTACTGAGGAACCTGGAGTCCCTACAGCTACTCCCACCTGAAAGTGAACACCTCAGGGCTCAGGACTAGTGTCCTGGCTTGAGCAACTTTTTAAAAATACCTCTATCTACCCTCTTTGATCATAGAACTTTCTTCTTTTCTCAATAAACAACCTACTCTGTTTCTAATCTCAAAGGAGATTCTTTGTTCAGATTGGACCTTTGGCAAATCTTAAAGTGTGACCTCAAATGTTTGGACTTTCTCTCCATAAAAGGTGAGGGCTTCTCTGCTCTGACTCTGCAGGACTGGCCTGCTCTGACCTATGCAGCATGGTGGAGGTGAGGCTTGGCGATCTCCAAGCCTGAGTATAAAAGGCCATGTATACAGAACAATCACTCTTGGAGCTCTGAAGTCTGCTTGCCCTGGGCTTCCATGCTGGAAGGAAGCCCAAGCTATCTGCTAAGACCACATGAAGGACTCTGGTGGGAAAACTCCAAGCCTAAATCTCATGTTGTCCCAGTCCAAGCACCAGGCATGCAGTAAAGAGGCCTCAGATAATTCCAGCCAGCCATTGGAGTCACCCACAGACATTCTACTCTTCCTAACTGAGGACCAGACTATGAAACAGAGATAAGCCATTCCTGGTGTGCCATCTTTCAATCTCAGTCCCTAAAATCCATAAGCATAAGGAAATCTTGTTTTAGGCCACTGGGTCTTGGAGTTACACAGCACTAGATGACCAGAGTGTAATTGTAGCTGCTTCTCTCATCCTAGCCCACAAAGAGAACCCAGAGGCTTCTGAGGCTAAGCAACAGCAGTCAGTAGGACATGACCTTCACACGCTCAGCACCGAGGTGTAAAGGGTTGACGTAAAGCTACTGAAAGTTGCAGTCTCAGCTTCCCACCCACAACCAAATGCCCTCCCCCTTAACAAATGGAGGTTATGTTTGAGAAACATGCCATGGCCCCTCATAGGTGGCAAGGGAGATCCTTCTAGTATGTCCAAAACATACTGCCTCAGGGGCACTAGTCACCTCATACTCTGGGGACTTGGGCTCCAAGGGTGCAGAATGCACCTAGAATACAATTGATTTGTATTCCTGGACATGACAGCTCTGTCCTTGGCAAGTTCCACAGAGACTAGGATCTTCCAAAAGCTCTTCAAGAGATGATTCTAGTAATAATGCAGAGTGCACAGCTCCTTTCCAAGTGGCAGAGACCAACTGCAGGAAACAGGGAAAATAAGAGACAGGAAAAAGCCCCACAGCAGGCGACCCTGCCAACACAGGGAGCAAATGAAGGTCACGTTTATAAATCATGACACCATCACAGAAAATTCCAGAAGAGTCTTCCTCATGTCCCCAGGTCTACCCATAGTCCTCTCTCCCACACCTGCCTGCTCAAAGGTGAGCCCTGGGCCACCAAGGACACAAGAAATCCAGACAACCTCTACTCACACAAGAGTTAAAAGACCAAACTCCAAGGGCTAGAGTTCTCTGGCCAACAATGACTTCACATTCTTGGGAATAAACTATTGACCAGATGCACGAAGAGAAGATCCATGTGCAAAAACAACCAGAGAGACAAAGATGGGATTCTGAACACAGAAATTTTTCACAGACAAATCCACCCAGTGTGACTCAGTAGCTCCCAAACCCCGGTTCCCCTAAAGCAGATTAGGGTCACACCTGCCTGATGGTGGGGGCTTTGAATCCAGTCCCAAAGAGAGTGTGTCCTCAACAGATGACCACCAGTGGGCTAAGACCCTCGGGCTGTACTCACTTGGAAGTCCAACTCAAATTTAATCACTGTCTGGAAAACTAGTTTTTCTGCCCTGGCAAAGGTCTGCTCTCTCTGTTTTAAATTTTAAAAAGGCAAATGTCAAGATGATCAGAAAATATAATTCCACATTCTCTTCCACGGATCTTTGCTCCACAGTAAAACAGAGACACATGATTCTGCGTCTAGCGTCGGCAGCTGATAGCTGCAGAGACCAAAACTGAGGCACCAAGAGGGGAGAAGTTGGAGAAATCAAGATGCTGTAAGGAAATTCCAGAACCCTGAAGGCTGGAGTGGGTGTTTTCCCTTTTATCCATGGCATTATGGTACCCAGCACTAGGCAGGGATTCCAATAAGGAGACGGTGAATGAGTGAATGGTGACATGGCTCTTGATGACATCCTCTCCCCTTAGGGATCTGAGTGTCAGTCCTCTTTCCTTCGGATCTCCTTAAAATTAACACTTAAACTAATTTCATCTCTACCTCGTCACCTAATCCAGCTCCCCACCCCCTATAATGTGATGATTTTCTGTGACGTCTCCACCTCTGTAATTAATGGCCCAGTGAGAAGTCTTGTCTCCCTCCCCTGAACATCTGCATCTGGTAAGACACCAGCTCTCTTGGGTGTCCTTTCCAAATGCCTCCTGTTCCTGACTCTTCCTTCCTGTGCCCTGGTCCCCATCCCCTCTCCAGGCAGTGGGAGCCATGGCTCTGCCACAGAGCTCTGTGACCGGGGCCCCTACCCGGTCCCTCCCATTCCTGTGCCTTACCCAAGAAATAAAAGCCAAGCCCCCTGGCCAGTCAACTTCCTTCTAAGCCCTGTGCCAACTTAGCTTTCCAACACACCTACCTGTCCCTTCCCTCGAGTCCCTGATCCCTCCACCCTTCTCACCTAGTAGAGGTGCAAGACCCCTTCCCTGGCTCTTGAAATGAGGCCCAAGCTTGAAAGCTCAGCTCGATCCCTGCCTCCCTTAATGAGCCTTTTAGAACAACTAGGCATGGAGAGATCGCTCCTGCAGCAAACCCAACCCCAACCATCCTCCTCTTCAGGGTGGTGATGGCCTTCTCAGCTGGCAGCCGCCTTCTCCGCTTCATCTTTGAGCCTTTGGTGCTGGAATTGGCTGGTTGATCCCAGCTTAGGTCTTACCTTCCTGGAGATGTCGGCACCAGCCATACTCATTGGTATTTGTCTTTGATAATAATTTGTTATTATCCTGTGACTACAAACGCCACATTGTCACATTTCTCTGGGGTGTGTCACTTATTATATCACTTACCACACTGCACTAATCTCTTGTCTTATCTCATGAATAGAAGCTTCTAGGGTATGACAATTCTGTCTTATTCCTCTTTTTATCACTTGTATGTAGCATAATTTCAAGCACATAGCAGATGTTCAACAAATGTCTACTGAGCTAGGCAAATAATATTTGTGAACTAATAACCACAACAATAATTGCAGGTACAACTTATTGTGCACATACTATATACCACACTCTGTGGACAATATGCCCACTAGTCTTCCCAGAAACTTTAGGGTTTGAATGTTATTATCTCAGTTACAGATGTGGAACCTGAGACTTTAAATCGCCTGTCCCACGTGGAGATGGGGTTCAAATCCACAGAGTTCATATTTCTTCCTCTGTACCCCTTTGTCTTCCTCATGCACAAGAACCTTGACATTATTCCACTCAAATGGAGGCACAAAATCCTATAGATGCAGGTGACAGAGGCATCTGCTGGGAAATGTATTTGAAGGACATGGGGAAAGAAATGCTTAGAAGCCATTGTTTTATTTATTTACGCGCTTTTAGCTGAGAAAAGATATTTCCATATACAAGAGTGATCCTATGAGCTAACACACTGGTGGGATTCATTTGATGTCTCCTGACATTCCCAGTCAGGTGGTGCTAAGAAGCAGAGGAACAGAAACACAATGATGGGGATAAATGCCCCCCAACCAGTGCTTTTAAAGCTGATCCAAGGTTAAACTTACAGCCAGATAGATGTATATATCAATTTATTAATCTATAGACATTCTCGTCTCTAATTATAATATTAGCTACTTTGTTCATACAAGAAATGTTAGGGAAAATACTCAGCTGGCTCCAATTATATCTGGTTTACAAAACCTATTATTAGAGAGTGCCTGAGAAATAAATATGAAGAAAATTAACATAAAAATAAGTCTGAACAAAAGCTTGATTTCAACAGCCATGTTGATATTCAAGCTTTTTTCTGACAAATGTCTTCCAAAACAGCAGAATGACTTCTTAGCCAACAGCAAAAAGAAAAAGAAGAGGGTTATTTAATAATTTAGTGCTTGTATATATTTTTGCCCTCTTGGTATTCTAAAATTGACTTAAGAAAAATGTATTTTGTTTTCCTGGATTAGCTTATCAGATAAGTGATTGAATAATGTTTAGAAAATATTTGCTTTAAAACCTCTCTGGTCCATATCACTCCTTAGTCTATGTTACAGAGACACCTGCACACCCAGGTTCATTGTGGCACACTTCATGAATGCCAAGCTATGGCATCAACCTAGGTCAGCAGATGAATGGATGAAGAAAATGTGGTAAATACACACGGTGAAGTACTATTCAGCCATAAAGAAGAATGGAATCGTGTCATTCACGGCATAATAGATGGAACTGGAGATCATCATTTTAAGTGAAATAAGCCAGATTCAGAAAGACAGTATCACATCTTTTCTTTCACATTTTTCCTAACGGGGGCAGGGGGGGGGAGATAACATGAAATTAGAGGGGAGAATATTAGTGAAGAGGAAGGGGATATCAGGGGAGAGGGGATGGGGGTGGAAATAATCAAGATATATGCACATAAGAACATACCACAATGAAACCCACTATTTTGTGTAATTAATATGTACTAAATTTTTTAAAAGTCTGTCTTTCCATCAACTTTTTGGCATACTGCTATTGTCAGAAGTGTTGTAAAGTTTCAGATTCAACCAGAAGCATCAGAGCCATTGCTCTTTGTGTGTGCAAACTGCTGTAGCCTCTGTAGGGAGATAACGAAGCAAAGGTTCTAAGGCAGACTGCGTGACTGTGCCCACAGGATTGATCATGAAGAAACATCAGAAGGCAAATACAATTTCTGAAAACATTAAATCCTTCCCTTATACTGTGAGCAATTCTAAATTCAAACTCCCAGTCCCTAAACCTGCCACTTTGATCTGTGTCAGGTTGGCTTTGTGTGTGCCATAGGTGCCCTCAGATGAACACCCTCTTATACCCCTAAAAGATGTTCAGATTATAAAACTGCCATTTTATGTGGTGCACATGTAGAGATGTGCCCTGGCCGGAGGGCTGGAATGAGTATCCCTAACATTCCTGCTAACGGGGCAGGGCCGTGATTTATCCATCTATCACTCCTTAGCCTGCAACCGTGAATGAAATCAGAATCCCTGCCTTGCTGTGAACTGGTGCTTTTGTAGCAGGTATGCATCCTAATCTCACATGCTTGTCTAGGAGCTTCCATGTCTTAAAAGCACTCCTGGATTTGTTCCTTTTAGAAATCAGTTGCAAAGGAATTGTAGAGAAACGTAAACCTATAGTCTCAGTGACTTCAGTCCATCTCATTCGGACACTGCATCCAAAGAAAGATGTCAATAACGCAGATAAAGCCATAAAGCTGGCGAAAGGGGTGATGGTTTTCAGAGTCAGGAAAGAAGAAGAAACAGAAGGGAGGCTTCAAGCAGCCTTAAAGAATAATCTGTGATGGTCAGAAGAGTTCTAAGTGGATTTTTCTCTTGGCTCAGCGAGGAGGTGGAGACAAGGAAAGAAGCCCAGGTGAAATAGAGACATGGATGCTGCCGCCTGAGCTCTCAGCTGTACCCATGGGAAGTCGCCCTCCTGCTAAGGCCTTCCAAGAGAGGCAGGGACTTTCCCTTCCAGGACAGTCTGTCCAGGCACAGCGGCCCTGCCTCCTCAAGTGCTCCCAGCTGTGGCTGTTCCAGGTCCATTCCAGGAATCCAATCCGTACAATTGACCAGAGGGGGACAGAAACTGGGCCACCAAGGGTGGATGCTTGTGATGCTTGCAAACTCTAGATCTCCAAACACAATTTGTCATGGATGAATCTTTAAAATTGTGTTAATTGAAAAAAAAATAGTGAACATATCTACAGCAGAGAGAATGCTGCCTCTGCCTTCCTGGCCACAGGCACACAGCTTGTGCTCCTGGAGACTTCTCCCAAGACTAGAAATCCTGCATCTGTTTACAGCGCGCTGTGTGTTGTGTTCAGTCATGTCTATGGAATTCACCGCTCAGAGGCCCCAAGCGAGGCCCCCTCTAGCAGTTCTGGGGACTAACATGTTGGTGCTGTCATTGTGATCAAATCAATTTGACTTCTGAGAAGAGAAAAGCAATCTTATTATGGAACATTTCAAACACGGGCAAGAGAGTGCTTTGCTGATTTTTGCTGTCTCTCTCTCTCTCTCTCACACACACACACACACACACACACACTGAGGTTTTCCTGGACTCAACTTTAGTGCATCTCTAATGTCCTGTCACTTAGCTGCACACAGTTCAGAAGGCTTCTCTGACCAATTGCACTTCTTTTTTCTTTTTTAAATATATAAAATCACCATAACAGTATCACACTTTAACAATATTAATGAAAATTGCTTATTACTATTTAATATCCACCTGATACTCAGATTTCCCCAACTGTCCCAACGCTGTCTTTTCACAGCAAATATGTTGAAATCAGGATCCAAATGCAGTGCCATGTTGCTCCCAGCTGGCATGTCAGGGACCTCTTACGGTGTCCTCCCCTCCAATTTCTCTAAGCACGGGTGTGAACACCAGAAAGCAGAGCAGCCACGGTTTCTCTTTGATCATGGATTGAAACGCTGGTGCTACTTGGCTCTTTGGGAGGTAGGCGCCATGCAGGGCCTCTGTCATTCCCTGACACAGTAGTGTGCCTGAGGCAGGAAGCTAGATCCTCCAAAAGCAGCCAGATGAGGACCTTGGGGAAGGACAGGAGGAGAGGGGGATATCACACCAACCTGCAAGGGGACATCAGGTCTGAAAACATCCTGCGACTCGCTGCTCCCTGCCAGCGTCAGCCACAGGACGTTCCTTTGAGTTAGAACACCTGCTTCTGTTCTCAGAACTGAAGACATAGCAGCCCTTCCTGAAGGACCCTTGCCCTTACCCCTAACAATGGCCACCACACACAGACCCCTAGCAGAAATGCTTCCTCTAATAGACATGTCAAAAGCCACCAGGTGAGACCTGTCCTCTTAATTATGTAAATAAGGGATTGCAATCATGCGCTTCTGATTGGCTTATCACGCTCGGAGCTGGAAGGGCTTGATGGGTCCCTCCTGACGTCCCTGGCCCCACCAATCACCTGTGCTGGCATCAGCTAGGCCTTTAAAGCCCCTAGACAGCGGACCCTTGTCGGCACCCTCTCTTGGGCCCCTCCCCTCCCGGGGCTTTGCTTTCTTTCCGTTACTCTAACAAATCCTGCTGCCACGCCCTCGCTCTGGTACCCATGGATTTCATTCCTTGGATTCGCAAGACAAAGAACCCAACGGCCTGACTCCACGTTACACAACTGCGGTCCCCGAGCCTGTCCACACTCTGGGCCCTTGGCATGTGGCAGGGCTGGGCTGCTGCTGGCTGTCCACCTCCACGTAGCTCTAGGTCCAGGCAGCTCGCAAGTGAACCTGCCTGTTCAGAGGAAGGAGGGTTCATTCCCTCCAAGGGGGGCTCACTACAAGTGCACAGGTGAGCTCTGCTGTGACACACAGATTGTGGTGAAAATGTCGAGAACAGCCTTAAAGAGCAGCACGATGCAGGCAGGCCTTGGGCGGCGGGGAAGGGTTTGGGTGGGACTACAGGGGAGACAAGGCCTCGCGCCCTCACTGCCATCCTCCCCCCAGCTCTGGATCGCCAGGTTCTCTTGGGAACAAAACAACAGAGCAGATTGCAGGAGTAAACGGGGTGCCCTTGCAAATCCATCACCACCATCCAGACAGGCCACGTCCCTCATTCAGGGACAGGCCTGTGGTGCATTGGCCCAGTGGCCCTTCCCCAGAGCATCAAGGTGGCCTTCAAGTGACCTATGTGTCACATAGGAAGTACCACTCTGGGTTGGGGCCCTCTTGGGTGCAATTATTAAAATAATAATCCCAGGGTCTCTTTTTTATTTGTTCATTTTTTTTTCTGTAAACGAAGTGTTTTGCATAACCTCTAGCTGGTCTCAGACACAGGGCCCTGGTGGGCTTTTCTGCTGATTAACTGCTGGAGGAATCCTGGCGGTCACCGCTCACTGCTCAGGACCCACCTCGCCCACGTGGTAAAACCCAAGGGCCCCTCTCCTTTCTGCACACACTCTCCTTCCCTCCTGCACGCCCCCATGTTGCTGATGCCTCCTCACCAGAGCTTTTCAGGGATTAGGCCACCAACTCATGCTGGTCCAGAGTTGAACTCAGAAAGCCTGTTAGAAAAGGAGCTCCTTTCCTCATAGAATAAGTTTGAAAAGATTCCCTCCTTTTCTATTTCATGGAATAATTTGAGGAATATTGGTATTAATTCTTCTTCGTAGGTCTTGTAGAACTTGGCTGAGAATCTATCTGGTCCTGGGCTTTTCTTGGTTGGTAGGCTCTTGATAGCATCTTCTATTTCCTTGCTTGAAATTGATCTGTTTCAGTTGTGTATGACCTCCTGGTTCAGTTTGGGTAGGTCATACGCCTCTAGAAATTTGTCAGTGTCTTCAGGGTTTTCTATTTTACTGGAGTATAAATTTTCAAAATAGTTTCTAATTATCCTCTGCATTTCAGTAGTGTCTGTCATATTTCCTTTTTCATCACAAATTTTAGTAATTTGGGTTTTCTCTCTCCTTCTTTTCATTAGGGTGGCTAAGGGTTTGTCAATTTTATTTATTTTTTCAAAGAACTAGTTTTTTGTTTTGCCGATTTTTTGAATTGTTTCTTTTGTTTCAACTTTATTGATTTCAGCCCTGGTTTTAATTATTTCCTGTCTTCTATTTCTTTTGGTGTTGGTTTGTTCTTCTTTTTCTAGGGCTTTGAGATGCAGTGTCAGGATGCTTATTTGTTGACTTTTTCTTCTTTTAATGAATGAGCTTAATGCAAGGAACTTTCCTCTTAATGCCTTCCTGGTTCCTGGAGATTTTGAGATGTTGTATTGGAGTTCTGTTTTACCTCTAAGAATTTTTTTATCTCCTCCCTGATGTCTTCTGTTATCCATGTATCATTCAATAGTGTATTATTTAGTTTCCAGGTATTGGAGTAGTTTCTATTTTTTATTTTATTATTAATTTCTCAATTCATTCCATTGTGGTCAGACAGAATTAGTGCAACCCATCTAGAAAGCAGTATGGAGATTCCTTAAAAAACTTGAAATGGAACCACCATTTGGCCCAGCTATCCCATGCCTCAGTCTATACTCAAAGGACTTAAAAACAGCATACTACAGTGGTACAGCCACTTCAATGTTAATAGCAGCTCAATTCACAATAGCTAAACCGTGGAAGCAACCTAGATGCCCTTCAATAGATGAATGAATAAAGAAACTGTGGTACATATACACAAATGGAATATTACTCAGCAATAAAAGAGAATAAAATTATGGCATTTGCAGGTAAATGGATGGAGTTGGAGAACATCAGGCTAAGTGAAGTAAACCAATCTCAAAAAACCAAAGGCCGAATATTCTCTCTAATAAGTGGATGCTGATCCATAAGGGGAGGGGGCATGGGAGGAAAGGGGGGGAGGGAACACGGGGACAGAAAAGATGGTGGAATGCGATGGACATCATTGCCCTAGGTACATGTATGACTGCACATATGGTGTGACTTTACATCGTGTACAACCAGAGAAATGAAAAGTTGTGCTCCATCTGTGTACAATGAATCAAAATGCATTCTGCTGTCATGTATACCTAATTAGAATAAATAAATTTTTTTAAAAAAGAAAAAGAGCTCATTTCCAATTAAGCCCGTGACAAAAACACAAAGCCTGCATGATCCCACTCAGGTAGAGCAGCTAATGCCGTCAAAACCATAGAAACAGAAAGCAGAATGGCGGCCGCCAGGGCTGAAGAGGGGGGAGAAGGAGTTCAGGGTTAACAGATTATCAGTTTGCGAGATGAAAAAGTTCAAGAAATTGTTTGTACAGCACTGTGAAGGTCCCTTATGCTACTGAGCTGAACAATGAGAACGAGTCAAGATGGAAATGTAATGTCGTGGGCCTTTTGCAATAAACGTGCGTGTGTGTGCACGCACGCGTACGTGTGTGTGTGTTTCAAGCCATCTTACTCGGATTTGGCCGTGATCCACAAATAAATATCTTCTCTAGGTTTGCAGTTCTCATTTTTACACTACTATAGGGAAAGTGAAAATTTTCCATTCTGAGCTTCTATGCCAGCAAAGTTTGTTGACACTTTTGGTGTGATTAGGTTTTTAAATCTATATTTTACTGGATCTTGGAGAAATTAATCTAAACTGAACTCCTTGTATGTAGTGAGTAGTAATGCTATCCAGATATTTTCATTTTGTTAACCAAGAGAGCAGGGCATTGCACTTTTAGCATTTACTAACTTCTATCTCTAAAAGAAATTCCAGTTTTGGAATCTTCGGGAGTTTCTTATAGACACACTCATGGAGTCCTCAGCCAGAAATGCTTTTCTGCAGCTCCACCTGTTTCCTGAATGTTGACAATATGTCAGAAAAAATGCCAGATTCCACATTAATCTACAGTCTTTTCCAAATGGCTGATCACTGGGTCAGAAAGGGATAAAAAATTGTCTACTTGGCAGTGGAGATGGAACTATCTCATTCTGAAGATTATTGTAGAATCAGGACACCTGAGGCTGAGAACAGGCTTTAGCAAGGAGCCTCTGGCACAGGGCAGTTGAGAGGCAACGAGTCAGTGTGGAGATTTTTTTTTGTGTGTTTTGTTTTGGTTTTGGCATTGGGGATTGAATCTAGGGGTGCTAAGCCATGGAGCCACATCTCCAGCCCTTTTTACTTTTTATTTTGAGGCAGGGCCTTGCCCAGTTGCTGAGGCTAGTCTAGAACTTGTGATCCTCTTGCCTCAACCTCCCAAGTCCCTGGAGAGCTTTTGAAAAGGAGATACCCAGGGCCCATGGATTGGAGGCTCTGCGAGATGGAGCCCAGGTGTGCTGCTGTTTTTAAGTATAGTCTGTGATTCTGATGGACAGTGAGCATCAGGAGGCTCTGGACTAGAACTACAGCCTATGGTTTTCTATGGCACTCTAAGAGGTAACAGGGCAAACTCACCTCTTCCCAGGACCTCGCCAATGCCTCTCTTGTGCTCTACGCCCTTGCTGTGCAGAAAGGCGCCCTCACCCAGCAGCATGGCATCACCTGCTGTTGGACAGAAAGAGAATCCCGGGCCTCACCACAGTGACATAAGGAAAATCTGCTTTCCAACAAGATCGTCAAGTGGTTCTGTGCACACTCTGTTTGAGAAGCATTATAGGATGCCATTTCCTCATCATCTTCATATCAGGAAGTCCTTTATCTGAGGCTTTCTAAACATGAAAGACACAATTTGAAACATGGCTGCCTTTTTAAGTTATGCCTGCCAAGGGGTGCCAACCCCAGATGAAAGCCTTTTGTGTTCACAGGTCTGTTGTTGCATTGATGCTACGGTGAAATCAAGGAAAGCTGTTCTCTCCAAAGCTACAGTATGTCCCTCGATTGGGTGACTCTCTAGGCCTCTGAGCTGTTTCTCAAAAAAAAAAAAAAAAAACAACTGAAAAAACCCCACCCTATACTGTCCCAGAGCCAAAAGGGGAGAGTTACAATTAGTTCACCGGAGTGTTGAAGGCACTATCCCAAACCCCTTTTAAAATTTTATTTTTCCTTCACATCCAGATACAGCCCAGGAAATGATTTATTTTGAAAATTTTTAAAAGTTTCCAATTAAAAAATCTTGGAAAGTAGTTGACCTATATTTACTGTAACCATATTTTCCAAATAAAATTCCAGACACATGGTCTGATAAGTATGTGTACTCACCACATGATTTAAAAATAAAGTGATTGCTTTTCTTTTTCCTGCTTGAAGACGGATTCCATATTCATTTTAGAGACTGAAAAAGGTCAAAGAATAAACTAAAAACATCTGCAGCCCCATCACCCAGAAGTAACCACGATTAATATTTTGGTCCATAATTCTTTTCAGTTTTTATCTATAACAGATGATAATTTTATCTCAAGCTGAATATCATATTGTAGTATAATTTTGCATCCTGGACTTTCCTGTGAAAGCTATGTGTTATGGTGGGCTCTGGAATGTCCCCCCAAAGCTTATGTTACACAATGCAGCAATGTTTAGAGCTGAGATGATTGGATCATGAGAGCTCTGACCTCATTGGTGGGTTAATCTATTTGGTGGATTAATACTTTGAATGGACTTATGGAACAAGGTGAAAGTATTAGGCAGACCAGGCATGGATGGAGGAAGGAGGTCCCTGAAGCACGGCCTTTGGGATTGTATCTGTCCCTTCACCCTTTCTGTCTGTCTCTCTCTGTTACCTGGCTTCCATTATCTGATCAATTTTCCTCCACCACACCCTTCCACCATGATGTTCTACCTCACCTCAGGCCCCAAGCAATGAAATTGACCCACCAGGGACTGAATCTTCTGAAACCATGAGCCAAAATAAATATTTCTTCTTCCAAGTTGTTCTTGTCAGGTATTTAGATCATGGTGATGAAAAGCTGACTAACACACATATCACAAGGGCTTTCCCGTGTCATTGAGGATTCTGTGTAAACTTTATTTTAATGGCTGAGAAATGCTCCATTTCTTTATATATCAAAATTACTTAACCTACTACACATATCATTGAGCCTTCAGATGGCTGTCATTGTTTTTGCTTAAAAATACTATGATGAACGTTCTTGTACTTACGTCTAGGTTCACAGTTCTGAAATTTTCTATATTATGGCCAAGAAGCAGAAATACTGCATAATGGGAGAGAAACTCCTTAAATCTCAAACTATAAATCTCCTAAATTCATAGAAACATTATACCAATTTATACTTTAAACCTGTTTATCAAGGAACCCACAAAAAAAATTTTAGATTAGTACTGTTCCAGAAAATTCAGGTCTTTTTATTTACTGAGCAACTATTATGTGCCAGACACTGTGTTGCCTACTTAATATATATTGTGTTGTGAGAAAGGACAAGGTGCTATGATGATTCTCATTTGCAAAGTGAGGGAACGTAGGTAGCTAGCCCAAAGTTAGATAGCACATTGGTTGTAAAGCTGAAAGTCAACAGCAAATGGATTTAGTGTAGGTATTCATGCTTCTGACCCCAATGGCCATGCTCTACTCTCTCCACTCTGGACAGCTCCTCAGCAAAAGTCTCAGTTGACAGCCTGAGTCACCTCATGACAGAGTTGTGCCACCTGGCACTGCCCTAGGATGACCAGCTGACCTTGGAGCCAATCCCTGTACATAGGCTTGCCCAGGAGCACCCTGGACAGTACTATGCTCTCAATGATGCTAGTGAACTTTGGGAATGCCAAAGAGAAAGGGTGCCCAGGTGAGCCAGGGTACAGCCAGAGGACTGTCACGGTCATCCACAAACCTCTGGATAATTCAGGAGCCCCTTTACAGAAACATGGGTTCCACAGAAGGAGAGCGAGAGAGTGGGGCTCCGGAACTGGACTGAGGACACTGGGGCAACTGCAGTGACACTGAGCCATGCACAGCACCACAGCCTCCATCGGTCCTTCCTAGGTGAATTGATGTGGGGCTACTCAGGGTACCCCCAACTCTGCACCATTTGTAGGACCCTCAATGTGGAGAGGGTGGTTCGCAACCTAGGAGTAGATGGACAAGCTGGGCATCTACAGAGCCAGACCCATTGCCCGTAAAGCCTCTGGCCTCATATTCTCGCCCTCCCCAGTGCCTTTGCAGCCCCTTCCCTGCTGGTGTCCCGTTTGTCCTCCAAAGTCGCACAGTAGCCATCTGCAGCCAGATGAGGGGCCTCTGCTCAGGGTGTCCTCTCTGCCTGAAAGGCTTGTCCCATTTCATTATTCTTCCCCTGGTGTCTCCTTCTCATGGTTCCCCTGTGAGCAACCTCAGTCCTAATCCCCCACCCACTACCTCCCAGGGGAACGTAGTTTTTGGTTTACCAATCTCTGCCAAGTGCCTGGAACGTTCCTGGCAAATAGCATCTCCCAATATTTATGACATTGAATGAAACCACTAAATTGGTGAACTATACATTTAGGTTTATGATGAGAAAATTAAAGCTTTAGAGATAAAGTCACTTCTCCCAAGATCACTGGTAGGTTTCCGTTCCCCTCCATGGCCTACCCTCTGGACGTGCCCTAAAGGTCCTAGTTCAGTCCCAATAATTCTCCCCCAATGAGGCCAATCTCAGACAGCTACAAACCTGGCTGAGGCCACTTGCAGAAGCTATGAAGGATAATGATGTGGAACCTCCCTGGGAGACAGCAGCAGGGGATCCTCAGACAGGGAAACCTCACAAGCTTCCTCTGAGCAGCGAGCAGGTTTATATGCCTTTCCCTTCCCCAGCCTCCAAGGCAACTAGCCAATAACAACAAAGCCACCAGAAAGTTATGTCTCCAGAATCCCCATTGCTTAGGGCTCAGATCCACCACTGCCCAGTCCTTTCTGTCCTCTGTGAATGGCTCTACAGTGGAAGAGATCCTTCCATGACACAGGACAAAGTGAGCTGCTCCAGGGGATGCTTGAAACCACAGCTCATGACAAATGCCAATATCATAAACACCTCTCTAAGTACTCCCCTTCCCTCACCAGGCGTCTGCAGAGAACAAACAAGACAATGCATACTTTTGGAGTAGATTCATTTTTTCCATGATCTCTGCTCTCATTTAACGAGCAATTTATTGTATATGTTAGCTAAAATAAATGCAGATCCTGGCAATGATTATCAAAGTCAAGAACCCAAAATGTAAAAACAATTATCTTAATAAGCAGTATTCTGGGATATTGCTTGAGGTCTGCAAATCCTTGAGAGATCCTAACACGAAGTTCTGTGGTCTCTGAACCCCCTAAAATGGTTTACAAACCATTGTGGATATACAAATATGCATGGTTTCATGAGTGCTCAGAGATTCTCCAAGGGATGTTTCCCCCAAAATACAGATATTCTCTGACTTAGAGTGTAATTATGTCCTGATAAACCTATTGCAAATTGAAAATATCCTAAGTTAAAAATGCATTGACTACTCCTAACCTAGTAAACATCTTAGCGCAGTCTACCTTAAACGTGCTCAGAATGCTTTCGTCAGCCCACTGCCGGGCAAAGTCATCTAACATAAAGCCATTTTATGATAAAGTGTTGAGCATCTCATGGACACACACACATGGTGTCTCCCGGACATGCTGGGATGTGAAAAGATGAAATACAAAATCCAAAAACTGCTGGCAACCCAAAACACTGGAGAGCCTCAGTTATTGCCCTAGTAATTATGAGGTTGATCAGAACACACATCACTAGCCCAGGGAAAGGTCAAAGTTCAAAATCCCAAGAACAGTGTCCACTGAATGTGTATCCCTTTTATACCATCCTAACGTCGAAAGATCTCAAAGCAGAACCCCAGTAAGTCATACTATACTGAGAACCACTGATTTTTGACACAGTCGAGGGTTAACCCAAGCTGGGCGCGTAGCTCAAGGGTAGAGCCCTTGCCTAGCATGAGTGAGGCTCTGTTTCCACCCCCAGCACTGTAAGAAAAAAATGTGTTAAACCCTGAGGGAGTGACAATCAAAATTTATGGTGTGTGATGCAATACTTGTGATAAATAATTACATTTACGAGATTCAAAATTTTCTTGTTTGCGGGAGTGTGTGTGTATGAAGACACAATATCTTAATTAAGGAAACATTTTGTTTGGTTAATCATAAACAGGGCATAATAAATTAGTTTCCCAATTGTTATTTCTTGATGTTGACAAAATTGTCACCCTGGTCTTTAACCATCTCTCTTTCTCTCTTTCTCTCCCTTTCATACAGTTAGAAAACCCCTCTTTACAATGTAGATATTTGAATCCATGTTTTGTAGGTTAAAAAACAAAAAAATCTAAGACTCAAAGAGGTAAGTTATTAGGCTCTTGGCCAGAAAATAGAGGAGGCGAGACCTTAACACCCACCTGCTGTGCCCTGACACCCACTGTCTTCCCAGTGGATTAAACCATCATCTTTGGAAATTTATGTTCTGTCTTCTGAAATCAAAAATTTCAATCTAAGTTTTCCTTTAATAGTGTTGTGGTTAAACTAGTATATTTCAGACCAGCAATTACATTTACCAATTGCATTTCTGAAACATTTCAAAATACTTGTGGTTCTTGATATCGAAGTCCCAGGCTCAAGGAGGACCTGACTCTGTGGAGTCTCAATAGACCAGAGACCCGGTCCAGCCACGCACCTTCAAAATCAAATGGAAAAAGTAATGGTGAAGTAGGCAAGGGATTTATTCAGCCTGGCTATACTAGGAAGGACCAGGGGACCAGGTGTCCTCAGTCCTGTCTTCAGGGAGCTAACAAGAGCTTTGGAGCTAAGTAGGAGAAGGAACGAAGGGGGTTGGGATTTGATCAGACTGTGGGCTGGCTGATCATTATCGCTGATAAGAAAGTTGATCCCTCCTGGGGATAATTCTGACTCTTGTCAAAGGATGCTTATCCATCAGACCTGTTGTTCCTGGAATCCAAGGCGACTGTGGGACAGAATGACAGAGAAAAGGACAAGTCAGAAAGGCATGATGGAAGTTGGCCTTCGGGTCTAGTGCTGGATGCATCCACGGCCCCATTCTGGTAGTCTGGAGTGGGACCATATAAAAGCTGGAGATTGACAGCTTGTTGACTACTGTGTCCCTGCAAATCTGGAAAATCTCTTAGTTCCTCTTATCTTGGTGCCCTCAGCCTTGAAGGGAGGGGATCACCAGACCTCTCCAAACGTTCCTTAAATTACCAACACGTCTACATGCAGAGCTGAGCAGGAATCTGACCCAACGTTTCATGTAGAAAGGAGACAGGAACAAAATGGAGACAGAGATGTCAAGCTTTTATTCAGCTTTTAGTCACCCACCGGACATCTTCAGGCCCAAGTGAAGAGTCTGGGCTTCTAGCAAATGTAGCCCCCAAGTCCCTGGTGCATCTTGACATGGGAAAAAAAATCATCCTAATGTATTTTCTCTAATTTTGGCTCTTATTAGATCATCAGTCAGTTACAATGTAAAAAGTTAGTGTAACCCAGTCCAGAACTTCCCACAAAGCCTTCCATTGGGACCAGATTAAAACAGCCCAACAGAACACATGAGAACTTCTGAGTCCCAATTGGGAGGCTCTGCTCTGCTCCACCAATAAGTGCCAGGAGAATGGGCAAACTACCTGCTAGCTCGTTCACAGAGCGGAAGCTGGGTCACCAACCCCTCATCAGATGTGGAGGAGCGACAGGAGTTAGGGGTAGCTCTCCACAGTGACAAGTGGCATTCAAAGACAATAGATGACTGCTCATGGGTGTCAGAGTATGAAGGTTCCTTAGAAGAAAACCATTTGGGAAGGGACGGAGGCGAATTTATATCTTTAAAACAGAAGGCACTTCAAATGGGCAAACAGAACACTTGTCTCAGCACTACTGATGTGGTCTGGGGGCCTGTCCTTGGTGTGCACTCAGGCCTTTGTAAAACACAGCGGCAACAATCCATGAGCCACCACCTCCAAAGTACCATCAGTCTCCAAGCAACTGGGAAGCATTTCAGCCCCAGAAGCAGCAATTTTCTTGGCTGGCAAGAGAATCAAAAGAAGCGGGAACATCTTGCTTAACACAAAAGCTAAGAACATCCAGAGTGCACCCACAGGCTCTGGAAAAGCCTGTCTTGAGCAGATATTGGAGAACATAGCTCGTTCTACCTCAGACAGGCATCGTTCCCATCAGACTTTCCAAAAACTAATCTTGTATATTTTTTGGAAAATCACTTCTAAGCTATTGGTTTCTAGTGCACTCAGGTCAAACATCAGTCACTAACATTGCCAAAGCAGCAGGACCATGTCAAGGGTCCCCTTGTACTGTGTCATGGTGTGGAGACAGCTCCTTGGGAGTCCAGCAAGGGCGGGCTTCCCTTCAAACATCCCCCTCTTTAGGGAACTCGCTGCTGCACACACACTAAGAATATAAATGTTTGCTGGAACAACTCTTGTCTGTGTTGATTTACTCTGGAGAAATATCATCATTGACAGTCCAGCCAAGAGCTATGTTCTCCGTGAAGGGATTCCACCCCCTAGAGAGCATTTTAGAAATTCGTAAAGGCCTCTTTTTCAACAGTCATGAGGTGGAGGCGTGAATACTTAGGTCCCACAACACAGGAAACAATGCTACGCAACTTTTTGATGTTATGTAGGTGAGAAACGTGCTTATAATTTCCCCAGTCTGGAATCCAACTTCATTTTCACAAATAACTAGAAAGTACTAGTTATACACTGAATTTTCCAAGATTGTAACTACTATACTCACCAAAGCGGAAAGTGTATAGCATGTGTTCAACATTGTACCCAGCATGGTTTGTTTCAAAACATCACAGCGTTACCAGCAACACGGTGCATAGTACAGCAGCCATCACCCCAGCACTCCCGTGCGATGCTCCCTCTCTTCATATGGGAGGCACCCCAAAACAGAGCTTGAGATTTCTTTGAACACTTCTCAGCCAGGGCCAAGAAACACGCCTCCAGTCCTGCTTTAGTCGGCTATTTTACTGCTGTGACTGAAGGACCCAATCAGAACAACTGTAGAGGAGGAAAAGTTTATTTGGGGCTCACAATTTCAGAGGTCTCAGTCCATAGAAGGCTGGCTCCATTCCTCAGGGCTTGAGGTGAGGCAGAGTATCATGGCAGAAGAGTGTGACAGAGGGAAGCAGCTCACATAATGACCAGAAAGCAGAGAGGGACTCCACTCTCCAGATACAAAATACATACCCCGCAGCCATGCCCCCAGTGAACCACTTCCTCCAGCCACACCCCACCTGCCTCCAGTCATCACTCAGTTTATCCCATCAGGGACTGATTCACTGATTGAATTAAGACTCTCAAACCCCATCATTTCTACTCTGAACCTTCTTGCATTGTCTCACACATGAGCTTTTGGGGGACACCTCATGTCCAAACCCTAATAAAACTAGGGGTTCTAGAATGGGAGGTGTCAGTCAAGAAAGTGTACAAGCTCTGGAACTAAATTTCTGGCTCTAGTTTGAGCTATACCATTTTGCCACCCCTGCCTCAGTTTCCTCCCCTATCAAGTGGGACTCACAGTTGCACCTGCCTGATGAGATGAGAGAACAAACAAGTCAGTGCAGCGAGGCACAGTGGCACATGCCTGTAATCTCAGCACTTTGGGAGGCTGACACAGGAGAATCACGAGTTCAAAGCCAGCCTCAGCAATGGCGAGGTGCTAAGCAACTCAGTGAGACCCTGTCTCTAAATAAAACACAAAACAGGGCTGGGGATGTTGCTCATGTTGTCGAGTGCCCATGAGTTCAATCTCCAGTACCAAAAAAAAAACAAAAACAACAACCCACAAGTCAGTACACATGAAGTCCTTGGAACAGTGCCCATTACCCTTCACCTTGTGAGGGTGAGAGAAATATTAGAAAAATATTCAGCATAATCCCATCCACTGAAACAGCATTCAGATGTCACACCTTATTAACATCTATTTCTAGGATGATACAATGATGGATTTAAAACTGCCATTTTGCTTCAAGGAGGCAGACAACCCTCATGTACATTTTTGCAGAAGACTTGATTTCATGAAAATCAGATTTAGTTAAGTTCTCCATTACTGAACTGCTGATCACATTGCAAGGCCAAGTTTAGGGGTTTGGGGTTACCTGATAAAAAGGCTGGAAGGAGATTTGGGCCTATTTTTTCTTCTGTTAGGTGCAGGGTCTCTGTTCTAGTGTCTAAGTCTTGGATCCATGTTGAGTTGAGTTTTGTGCATGGTGAGAAATAGGGGTTTAGTTTCATTTTGCTGCATATGGATTTCCAGTTTTCCCAGCACCATTTGTTGAAGAGGCTATCTTTTCTCTAATGTATCTTTTTGTCACCTTTGTCTAGTATGAGATAGCTGTATTTATGTGGGTTTGTCTCTGTGTCTTCCATTTTGTACCATTGGTCTGAATATCTATTTTTATACCAATACCATGCCATTTTTGTTACCATTGCTCTGTAGTATAGTTTAAGCTCTGGTATTTTGATGCCTCCAGCTTCACTCTTCTTGCTGAGGATTGCTTTGGCTATTCTGGTTCTCTTCTTTTTTCCAGATGAATTTCATGATTGTTTTTCTAGTTCTATGAAGAATGTCATTGGGATTTTAATAGGAATTGCATCAAATCTGTATAACAGTTTTGATAGTATGGCCATTTTGATGATATTAATTCTGTCTATCCAAGAGCATGGGAGATCTTTCCATCTTCTAAGGTCTTCTTCAGTTTCTTTCTTTAGAGTTCTGTAGTTCTCATTGTAGAGATCTTTCACATCTTTTGTTAGACTTATTCCAAGTATTTTATTTTTTTGAGGCTATTGTGAATGGAGTAGTTTTCCTAATCCCTCTTGCAGTGGATTTATCGCTTATGTATAGAAATGCATTTGATTTATGGGTATTGATTTTATATCCTGCTATTTTGCTGAATTCATTTATTAGTTCTAGAAGTTTTCTGGTGGAATTTTTTGGATCTTCTACGTATAGAATCATGTCATCAGCATAGTGACAGTTTGAGTTCTTCTTTTCCTATTCATATCCGTTTAATTTCTTTCATCTGTCTGATTGCTGTAGCTAGAGTTTCAAGGACTATGTTAAATAGAAGTGGTGAAAGAGGCCATCTCTGTCTTATTTCAATTTTTAGAGGGAATGCTTTCAATTTTTCTCCAATTAGAATGGTGTTGGCCTTGGGCTTAGCATAGATACCTTTTACAATGTTGAGGTATATTCCTATTATCCTTAGTTTTTTTAGTGTTTTGAACATGAAGGTGCTATATTTTGTCAAATGCTTTCTCTGCATCTATTGAGATAATCATAGGATTCTTGTCTTTGAATCTATTGATGTGATGTATTACATTTATTGATTTCCATACTTTGAACAAACCTTGCATCCCTGGGATAAACCCCACTTGATCGTGGTGCGCTATCTTTTTAATGTGTGTTTGTATGTGATTTGCCCGAATTTTATGGAGAAAAAGTAAGCCCAAATCTTGATCATGTAAGCTTAGGACCTAACTTCCTTAACAAGACTCATAAAGTGCAAGAAGTAAAATCAAGAATTAATAAATGGGATGGATTCAAGCTCAAAAGCTTCTTCTCAGCAAAAGAAACAATCAATAACATAAAGAGAGAGCCTACAGAATGGAAAAAAATCTTTGCACTCACACCTCAGAGCACTAATCTCCAGGATATATAAAGAATTCAAAAAACTTAACACCAAAAAAATAATAAAATAACCCAATCAATAGATGGGCAAAGGAACTGAAGAGACACTTCACAGAAGAGGAAATACAATCAATTAACAAACATATGAAACAATGTTCATCATCTGTAGCAATCAGAGAAATACAAATCAAATCTATTCTAAGAATTTATCTCACTCCAGTCAGAATGGCAATTGTCAAAATACAAGCAATAATAAGTGTTGGCAAGGATGTGGGAGAAAAGGTTCACTCATTCATTGCTGGTGGGATTGCAAATTGGTGCAACCACTCTGGGAAGCAGTGTGGAGATTCCTCAGAGAACTTGGAATGGAACCACCATTTTCCAGCTATCCCACTCCTTGTTTTATACCCATAGGGTTTAAAATGAATATACTACAGTGACGCAGCCACATCAAAGGTGGCTCAATTCCCAATAGCAAACTATAAAAGCAACCTAAGACCCCTTCAGCAGATGAATGGACAAAGAAAATGTGGTACATATACATAATTGAATATTATTCAGCCTTAAATTATGGCAATTGCAGGTAAATGGATAGAACTAGAGAATATCATGCTCAATGAAATAAGCCAATCCCAAAAAACCAAAGTCTAAATGTTTGCTCTGATAAGTGGATGCTGATCCACAGCAGGACAGGGTGTGTATGGAAGAATGAAGGGACTTTGGACTGTGCAGAGGGGAGTGAGGGAGGGGGGGGCTGTGGGGATGGGGAGGATGGTAGAATGAGACAGATGTCATCACCCTGTACACATGTACGATTACACTACTGGTGTGACTCTGCACCATGTACAGCCAGAGAAAGGAGAAGTTGTGCTCCATATGTAAACAATGCTTCAAAATACACTCTGCTGTCATGTATAACTAATTAGAAAAAAAGGCCGTAAGGAGAAAACATCGCACAGTCTCTCAAAAGTCAGAATTGATTCTCTCAAGAATATTTTTCAATATTTTTGAGAGTGTAGAGGAATCAAACTCTTGATCTTTATGTTAACAGATCAGTTGAAAACAATCAGATACTGCAGGAATCTGAGGTCCATGGACTCTGGGATGACCTTGAGCGGATCTGCGAAGCTCGGATGCTGGAGGACATGGTGGCCATCTGTGGGAGGGCTGTCCAGCCAGCTCCAGGCATGCACAGACACTGCAGCATGATTTTCCTGGCACTCAGCACTTCATTCCCCAGCCCTGAGAACATCATCTAAATCCTAATTGACGTCGTGGCCACACTCGACTGGGAGAGGAACCAGTTGAGACCGTAATGCGTTTAAATCACATATTACAATTGGAACTATAATTCTCTTTCTCTTCCTTGCCTTTTCTAATTTAATTCACATGAAGATATATTTTTATATAGTGTGTGTTCACAGTTTTGTAATCTGAGAGCTCTTCATCTTCTAGAACCTGAGCTGCACTGTGCAGCCTGCTTCTACCAGGTAGGTAAGCAGGAATGAAAAAGCGGTGTGCCCTCCCTGTCCCCTAGCACCCATCTGTTCTTGCTGGGTTGTTTTTTTTCCTATGATTGCCTTTCCCTATAATGTGACTCAATTACTTCCAGAATAGAAGTCAGCAATCTTTTCCTGTAAAAGGAAAAATAGTAAATATTTTAGGCTTTATGGACTGTCTCTAGATTATAATCTTCCTCATTTATTTAAAAATAACCATTTTTAAAAAAATTATTCCCAACTCCAGGGATGTACAAAAGCAGACTACAAGCTAGATATAGCTTCTGGGCCACATTCTGCCAACCCCAGCTTGAGATAAATGGATCTACAGTGGTGCCCAGGACCCGGCCCACACTAAGATTTGCATTCCCTGGCTGAGCAGGGATGGAGGGAAAGAAAGGAGAGAGCAACCTGGGGAAAGGTGCCTGGCAGGAACAAGATCTGTGTCCTTAACCTGGAGCAGAAAATCCACTTGTACCTTAGCTTAGAGTTGTCAGCTGTGCTTATTTTTACCTAGACTTCGAAAAGGATGAGAAACCAAAATGTTGGGGGATAACTATATTGTCAACAGCCTAGAAAACAGAAGTTATATTCCCTTTGGAGAGAAGGGCACATGTTTCTGCTGTCCATCATGAAAGATGAGGGTTCTTTGAGCTCCAGGATGCTCCTCATAATGCCAGCCACTGCACACCTCAGTGTCACCCGGCCCTCTTTGTGTTGCCTTGTAGGCTCCAGGTGAACCATCAGTTATAAGGATGCTAACCATGAAAGCCCTCCCCAAAACAAGGACAGATGCCTCTGGAGCACCTGGGGACACACATGCTTAGGGACCCCGGCTCAAGGTGGGACTGTGCTGTTGTTGAGTTTCTTGCCAAATCATTTTCAAAGCTTTATCACAGCTTTGAGCCAGGCCCTTCACCTCATCCCCACCTAGGAGGAAGCAGATGGAACTGTTGCCTGTGAGGATGGAGACGGGTGTTTCATAGCAGCAGCTGGCACCAGATGAAAGCCTGGAAGGTTTCCATCAACACTTCCTGGGCCGGAGGCCAGAAATGCAGCTTGTGGGCCTCAACTCTAGGGTCTGCACAGAGAATGAACAGGTGTGTGTTCTGCCGGGCCTCTGGGTCTGAACTGTCTTCCAACACCTTCCTCCACGGCAAGTTGGACAAACAGGAAAGCCCAACAGATACTGCTGTATCCCTGATCCAGAGTGGCTTATCAGCCACCAGATTTTCTGAATAACAGTACACAGTGCAGTGCTGGACAAGCAATATAAGAATTTGCTGGGAAGTTTTAAAATTTTTATACAGTTAACAGTTAAAGGATGTGATTAAGGCATGGAACTCAGAAATTTTTTTTTTTTTTAATTAACATTTCCCTAGTGATTTTCACATGCAATCAAGTTTAAACACCCTTTGGAACTTAATTAGGTTGGTGCTTTTTTTTAAATTACGATTTCATCTATTGCTGCATGGAGGCTACTCATCCAGATTTAACAGCTGCTTTGCCATCGCTGTCGATGGCACTTCAACTGCTGACCAAATGAACAGAGATGCATTCAGAGTCAGAGGGGCAAGAGAAGGATGTTTTCCTCATTGTTGACACATTACTGGGAAAAGAACTTGCTATAGTTTGAATCTGGCTTCGTCACCGAGCTATGGCACTATTGGAAGGTGGTGGAACCATTAAGAGATGGGGCCTAGCCAGGCACAGTGGTACACACGTGCAATCTCAGTGACTCAGAAGGCTGAGGCAGGAGGATCAAAAGCTTGAGGCCAGCCTCAGCAGCCTAGCAAAACCCTGTCTCGAAATAAGCAATTTAAAGTGCTTGGTATGTAGCTCCATAGTAAAGCACCCCTGGGGTTAATCCCCAATACCCAAAAAAGAGGGGTCAGGGAACTTAGTGGAGGAAGGAGATCACTAGTGGTGTCCCCTTGAAGAGGGCACTGGGACCCCAGCCCTTTCCTTTCTCTCTCTTTGCTTTCTGGCCACCACGAGGGGAGCAGCCTCCTCTGCCCTGCACTCACCATGACACATTGGGCTTTCACAGCCCCAAAGCCCCAGGGCCCAGTGACCATGAACTGAAACCTCTGAAATGGGAATCCAAATAAACCTTTCCTCCTTTAAGTTGTTTATCTTGGGCATTTTGTCACAGCCCTGGAAAGCTGGCTAACCCGAAAGTGTAAATCCCTCTTTTTAAGTTATGAAAAGAAAAAAGAGGAAGGAATTCCATTAAAATTTACATAAAATGGTCTTCGTCTCTGGCAATCCCTGGGGTGGATCTCTAAAGAGGTCTACTGAGTCCAAGGCCCTGAGCTGTTGGTCTGATGGGAATCCGTCGCTTCTTTTGGTGAACCCGCCAGGGGAGAGGGCCTCTGTGCTCCCTTGGGCCCTCTCCGTGGGCCGGCCCTGGGTTCCCAGTCAGTGTCCATCCTCTGCAGACTGCAGGCTGGGATGGCCCCCATGCCTTGGCGTGGGTCTCCGTATCTCCAGGTGCTGTCTCTGTCCTTCCAGGCAGCTGTGTCGCTCAAGCGTGAATGGTGCTGTGGGAGCAGCAGGGTCTGAGCTCATCAGTATGGCAGAAACCAGATTAAGGAAAGTTACACAAGGTTCTGTCCTTCAAGATTCCTCAGAGCTTCAAGCTTGCTAACGTGTGTAAACATCTCCTGAAGAGAAACACATGACTGACTGGAGCTTGCCCGGACGCATTTGGCACAGCCTCCTTTCATAGGCTGCATCTTACACCAGTGACCCTTGGAGAACATGTATGTGTGTATTCAACAAATTTGCATTAAGCATCATCTCTGTGCCGGGCACTGCACCCTGGAGAGTCCATGCCAAACGAGACCACCACCCCAGCCTCACGGTGCTTCCTTGAAGAAAAGTCGCAGAAGCTTTCCTCTGAAGGTCTTCCTCTGGGCCTGACCCCTGGTCCCTGTGCTTTTTCCTCCTGTGCCCCCTCATTGAACATCTCTCAGTCTAGAGATCAGGAGATGCCTTGAGGAACAGGGTCTTTCCCTGGTGGGTGCCAGTGTCGTTCCCACCCTTTTGACTGGGGGTCGATCTTGGCCTTAGCTGCCAGTTGTGCTGTTTCAGACCATGTCAGCTGGGCAGGGCCATCGGCACCTTGAACCCGCCTTTCCTGTTTCTGCCCTTCACCCCTTGCTCAGCCTGCCTGAGCCAAGCTTCCCCATCCCTTGGGCACACTCGTGTCTTCCAGCCTGGCCTCTTCCCTTCTTTCCACAGCCTCCTGGGCTTGCACGGGAAGCTCGTCTGAGGCGCTGGCTCCAAAGCTCACCCACTGCTCTGCAACAGGCCCGCTCTCCTGGCTGCCATCGCTGGACATGCAGGGACCGCCCCCTCTGTCAGAACCACCATATCCCCTCCTCAGAGGCACCCAGTTCATTTAATTCAACCCATTACGGTGAAAAACCCGTATCTTTCTCAGGGATACCCCTCGTGGTTGGCTGTAAGAAACAAAAATTAATACTTAGGTGCATGTTCTGTTTCCTTACGTTCCCCTCCTGTCCTGAGCCACTCTGGGGGCGTGGCCCACTATTTGGGAGAGGTCCACGGCCCTGCCAGGAGCAATCTCGTCCTCCCTGCTCTGGCACCTGTCAGCATCCGTGTCCTGGGCTCTGTGCCACACACAGAGGACACCCTCTGCTGCCTGGTCACAGCGTGCTGGAGCAGGCGTCGGGACATGAGCAGAAACAGCTCCCATGGGCCCAGCATGGGGGTGGCCACCACCACCGAGGTGCTTGGCTTCACCTTCCTGTCCACATGCTGGCTCCATGTGGAAGGCGGCAAGCTGACTTGAAAGAGGTACAGACGGGCTCTCAGTGTCACCTCAGGAAGGAGGAAGAGATGAGTGAAGAGGACAGGAGAAAAGAGGGCGTGGGCTGGGCTCGCTGGCTCAGGGCCAATGGTGGAGTGGCAAGGGATAGGTGACGGCTGCGGCTCCTCCATCTGAGCAGTGTGAGCTGCTGTGGGCAGCCCTCCTCCCACTCCATGGGAAAGTGCTGAGAAGGAACAGGAGGCCCACAGGTACCTTGTGTAAGCTGTGATCTGTTGATTTTGTTTGATTTGTTAGAACACAAACGAGATCACTTTTATGCCAGGATGGACTCCATACAGCACAGAGACTGGGGGGGGGAGGCCCCCTCAAGGAGGATTCATGGCATGCTCAGGAGGCTGGGGGGTTCTAGAACCCCAAGAGCTGGTCTCCAATCACTTTGCCAAGATCCCCGGGAAAACTGGGGCTGGCACTTGTATTGGTAGACACGCATATATTAGAAGGTGAGTGGCACCCAAGAAAGGGTACATCACTCTCCAAAGACGCGGGGTGTCTGGAAATGATGCGCACGCTAGAAAGCTGCAGGCTGAAATGGCAGGGTGTAGGGGGGCTGGTGCTACCATGTGAATGTGTGGGTGCTAGCAACTAAATCCCCACAGAAACGGGGTGGGGCCCCACTGAAGGGGAACTAGGCCACAAGGACTCTGCCCTCATGAAGGAGCTGTCGCTGCCATCACAGGAGTGGGTTCCCTACAGCAGGAGGTCAGCCTCCTGTGGTCCTGTCCCCCTCCCTTTCTTGCTGTTCATCTTCTGCCTTGGCGTGCTACACCAAGAAGGTCCTCGCCAGATGCTAGCACCTGACCTTGGTCTTCTCAGCCTCCGGGACTGTGAGAAATCAATTTCTGTTCTTTATAAATTCTTCATCTGTGAGATTCTGTTCCAGTGGCACAAACAGACTAAGACGGTGGTGAGTCACAGGGCAGATATGAAAGATGTTAGCATTGAGGGCAGATTCTTCTTGCTGCTTTGGGGAACAGACACTAAGCACCCCCATTCTTCTGGGAAGTGTTTCCAACTGCCCCGCCTCCTCTAGGTGGTCTCCATGAGCAGTGATGTTCTCAGTGACCCTCCCCTCCACTGGATCTGCAGCTGTTAGATGGGTGTTCAGGTGCCAGGGGATCGTGGTGCCTATGATGTGGCACCAAGGCTGTGGCTAGCTGAGCACACGGAAATGTTGCAGAACCAGGAGGAAGGAAGGATGAAGAGAGGTGTTTTGTTTTGTTTTTGTTTTGTTTTGTTTTTGTTTTTGTGACTTCTAAACCTCTGAGTCCAGACAGTCCTGAAACCCACGCATTTTCCCATCCTTAAATTTTGGATGTTCCCCCATGCTACATTAGTTGGTCTTTACTTGTAACCAAAAGAATTGTATCTAGTACATTCCGATGAGCCCCTGGAGAAAGAAGAGAAAAGAGCTCTGCGGTGGCAGGAAGCCTGTGCGGGAAGCTCGTCTGAGCAGTCTGGGCTTGATGAGACTGGATTCTTGACCATAGCTGTGACAAAGGAAATGAGCAGATCCAAATGACGTTGGAGAGGACTAAGCTGTGGAAGGGAAGATGGAGGAGGGTGCGCCAGCATTTGGAGTGCTCATCCTGGTAACATCTTCTTGTGACACCTTGTTGGCTGCAGTGATGGGTATAACAGGCTCCGCACTAACCCAGTAGCTCCAGGGCTAAGACTGAACCCTGAAACACATCAGAAAGCCAAGGGCATTAATCACAGCCCAGGGGATCTATAACTTTACCCCAAGAAGAGACCTTACTCAGCCTTTCCAAAAAGGAAATAAGCAATTCAGCTATCAATTCCCCAGCGAGTCCCATTCTCTCCAAATGAAAAGGCTGCGGCAACTCTGCACAGGAAGCACTAAGGGTTGCTCCCTGGAGGCCTTGGACTTGAGCTGAAGTGTCTGACATCCAGAGAAAGCTGATCAACTGGGAGCTGGGACCTGGAGGGGCGCCATGACAGTAGGAGCCAAGAATGTGTCCAAGTGCAGAGAAACATCACAGCTCATTAGCCAACAGCCTGTGTTTTCTAACCACCTACTCAAATATTTGTGCCTTTTTGTCCTGCGATCTAGGTTGATGATAAACTTTCAGGAAATTTACAAAGAAATGACCTAGACAAAATTTTTCCTTGTACAGATCTTTCCCTTAACTAAGATCCCTGCCATTAATTATCAGAAACATAAGAAGGAGTCTCTGGGAACAATTACTTCCTCAGAGGCTCTTCTTAAGGAAGTTTATATTGAATCTTATCACCCTGCAGCATATAGACTCATCATCCATCAGTGACTTCAGTACTCCCAAAGAAAATGTCAGTGACTGAGGGGGAAAAAATTGATGTGCAATGGAAGTAAATAAGTTAGTTCTTTGGTCTCCTAGAAGTCATTTTCAAAGTATAGATGTTTATGTTTCTGCATTGTGAGGGATAGGGAGTAACATGAGTTAGTCAGGACAGGCTATACTATGCTGCAGTAACAAAATCCCCCAAAACCTTTGTGGCTTAAAGGAAGATTCACTTTTTATTCAAGTTCCATGTCTAACATAGACATGTTATGGGATACAAAGGGCATTACTCACAATTATCACTCAGTGACTTAGGCCAATGCAGCATCTACAACTGTTAATCACAGTGACCAAGGGAAGGACAGGGTGGAGGTAACTATACAATTTCTTACTGCTTCCACCCAGAAGTTATACATGTCAATTCCACTCACATTTCATGGCCAAAGTAAATCACAAGGCCACACCTCACTCCAGGTGGGCAGTGATGTGAAATCCTACAATGTGCTCCAAATGACTCAGAAGCAGAAACACCTGATGAAAAGCACCAATAGCTACCACCGTCCCCATCTTTGGATATAGTCTAAGACTGAACCATAGGGTATCGGCTATAAATGAAAAGGAAGTTTGGAAAAGGGCCTGAGGTAGCTTGGAAGAGTCTGTAGAAAAGCTAGACAAAGGTTGGCTTTCAGGAAGTACAGGATTGGGTGGGCTGTGAGCAAGGCATGAGCTGCCAGAGAGGGCTGGCGCGGGGAAGGCTCAACGGTGGACCTGCATGTGACACTTGCAGATGAGTAGGGGAAAATGTCTGGGGTCTGGGGTCTGCGTGCTACCTGGGCTTTTGGCCCCTACATGTCTGCTGAGCAACCTTGGCATCCCTAGGGTACATAGTAATGTAAACAGTTTAATCTGATTCATAGAAAACCGAAAAAATATCATTACAGCTCTCTGCATAATAAAATTAAGAAATGTGAGTTTCAACTTATGTAGAAATCTGAACATGTCTCCACCTCCTGCTAGTTCTGCTCCATCACAGCAACATAAAATAAGTTGTTAAGAATCACAACAGTCAGGACCTTCATCAAGAAAGGCAATGCTTCTGTTCAAACGCTCATCTCTTCTTTCAGGTCTTGTAAAGGAAAACACCCACCACTATGCAGTTTGACAATCCTAGACGAACACATACACAGACACCTAGAAATAAGTAGGACACCTAAATCTGTTTCCTTACCAAATCCCAGCACGGGCTCCTCAAATCCATTAACTCCTGGTCACAAACAGAGGAAAGACAAACGTTCCCATCTACAACCATCCCACTGTACCTAACCACAGAAGGAAGCTCCCAATAGGAAATAGAAAATGACCAGGAGTTTCCACACTGAGATAAGGAAGTGCAGACTGTTGAAGAAGCCCTGATAAATCATTAAGCCTTAAACCCTGGGGAAAACCAAGGTGAAAGAGGAAAAGTTAAAACTTTTAAAAAAAAATTCCCTTGCCTCTGAAACCAAGTGTTTGACTACCTCATTCAAAATCCGTGCAAATAGCCACAGTTTTTTCCTGCTGATTCAAAAAGGAAATTCAGGCTGAAGAACAGCAGAGAATAAGTTTAGAAAAATCGAATGGGCCAGATTATGGCAACTTCCCAACATCTGACAAAAGATTAGACTTTATATGAGAAGTAGGAGGAGCCAATAAATATTTGGGGACAGGCGAATGGCATAACAAAAGTCTGGCTTGGAACCATTAATCTGAAAGAATGGGAGTAGATTGGCAGAGCAGAAAATGGATTCAGAGAAGCCTCAGAAGATACATTCCTGGCATGAACTATGACTGGAGTCCAAGAGGACAAAATCAGAGACCCTTATTTAAAGAAATCTTAGAGAACTGATTAGAGAATGAAGAAAGGCAGGTGAAAGATGATTTAAGGCTTTCTAATTTGAGGAGGAGGAGGAACCACCCACATCCGTGGGTACTGTTATAGATGGCATCTTTATGTTCCCCTAAACATTCATAAGGGGAAATCCTCATCCCAAAGTAAGGTTTTAGGAATCTAAGCTTTTGAGAAGTAATTGGGTCTTGAGGTGAAGCCCCAAGGAACAGGACGAAGGCCCTTATGCCAGGGAGTCTCAGGAGCTCTCACTCCCTCTCCACCACGGGAGACACAATGACAAGCTGGCAGTCTGCAACCTTGGCCAGAGCCCAGCTGTGCTGGCACCCTGATCTGGGACTTCCATTCTCCAGAAATAAGTACCTGTTTGCAGCTACTCAGCGTGTAGTGCTTTGTTTAGCAGCCTGAACTGACTAGGATAAGAACTCAGGAAAGAATGTGATTAAGGTGGGAGAAGGTCCAATTCTTAGATCTGAATCCTCAGCTGCCCTGAGATTGATTAGCATGCACATGTTCTTAATCCAGGAAAGCCCATGGCGTTGACCAGAGATTAACCATTATTGACCAAAAGCATGTTTCCCTGATTCCCTAGTATTGGGATATTTACACTAGAGGGAAAACATGAGCATTTCAATCGGGAGACAGACTAGCTAAGTGGAGCGCTCAGGTAAGTCTCAAACTTAATCCAGTCATAATTTGTTGCAGGAACTCAGAGGCATCCTCTCTAACTGCTGACATCTTAATAATTCCACAAGACACAGATCCAGCATTAGCTCTTCCATGACACACTCTGACCCAACTTTTCACCCAGCACCTCTTCCTCTGTGTGTCCACTTCATGCTGTATTCTTAATTCTCTCATGGTACTCTCATTTTATTGTTTTTTATGTATTTACTGATCTGAAGTAGGTGGGAGTTCTTAGTAGCTGAAAACTGTTTTATCACCTTTCTATCCTTAGAGACATACAGTAAGCACATAATATAAATAAATAAATAGATAGGTAAGGCTTGTCATGAGGAGCAAACCAATCCCACCAATTATGAAAAGCTCAATCAAATGCAATACAGTAATAACTATAAAAGCATCTATTTAAGGGCACTGGGGATAATGAGACATCTGGGACCTGAGGCACGAAGATTATGGAGGGAAAAAATAAATAAAACATAATGATGGACCTGATATTCTGCACCACTTTCCCTTTGAAGAATTTGCTAATGTACAAACGGTGTTGGTTAAAAGTATGAAAAATCCAAGGAGAAACTGGCAGCTAAGAGAATGAGAAGGTGAACAGATTTTATAGCTGTCTCACAAAAGTGTAGAGCTAAAAACTAGACTCCAGGGTTGCCTGGGCCCCTAGCACTTGAGGGTCCAGGGTCTACTAGAGAAGGGACATTCAGAGAAGGGAACCCAAGATTATCCATGTTTTGCTCCCCCCAAATTATTAATTGATTTGTTAACAGCGCCTAAGAGACTGAGAAGTTATGAAAAGCTTTTAGTAACCTCATGGGGCTGTGCAGATAAATTAGGGGCAAGGGCCCACCCAGATTTTCAGTGGAGATACTTGAACTGCTACAACTTGGGACATGAGTGAACCACAAATTGAACAAACCTCTCAAAGACAGAAACCAACTTCTAATCAATCCAATCCCAGTTGGACTTAAGTGGCTTGCTGCTACTGTAACTGCTTGCAAGATGCAAAAAACAATCTCTCTCTAGATGAAGAAAACATTACCCAGAGCCTCTGTAATTTTTTGTATACAATACATGGCATTCAATCAAAAATTACTATACTAAGCAAGATCAAGTGATTAAAATCCAAGAGGAAAAAAAAAGGAAGATTGTGGGAAGAACTCACAGGCAATCCAGACACTGGTCTTATCTGATGTGAAACGTATAATACCTCTAACTATAAAATTTGAAAAAGAGGTGACAAGATAGAAAATTTTAACACATAAGTGGAATTTATAAAAAGAAACTCACACCAAATATTTTAGTACTGTTATATGATATGTGAAATTATGTACTCAACATGTGATTTTGATGGCAGAAAAGAACTGGGAGAAGAGAAGATTAGCAGACTGGAAGACAGCCTAGTAGAAAATACCCAGCCTAAATCAGAAAGAAAAAAGGAAAGGGAAAATACAGAAAATAGCACAAGTTATATGGGACCTGGTCGAAAAGATCCCATAAAAACACATGAGATTGGAGTTCTAAAAGAAAAATGGAAAAACGATGATGCCACAGCACTATGAAGACACATTGGCAACAAATTTTCCAAGATTGATGAAAGCCATTAATCTCCGATTCAAGAAACCAAACAATAACCAAGCAAGATAAATTCTGAAATGTCACACAAGGACACACAAAACTTGAACACTGAATAATTGATTGAAAGTTGACAAATTCCACTGTCACAGTAGCCCTCTAATAAGTGAAATGGAAAGTAACACTTCTAAAACAAACTTTATTTCTTAATTTAGCCTTGCAGAAGCATGACTGACTAAATATTTTCAAATTTTCTCCTAAAAAAAAAATCTCAAGATTTCTTGTTGTATCAGAGCATATGTTTTTAACAGGAAAGTCACAGCCAATTTGACACATTACTCATGCTCAAACTTTTCCATTCAGATCTCTGCAGTGACAGAGGTCTGTAAAGTATTCAAAAGGCACACAGTTGCTAAGTGAACATAATTTAAACAGGAGAGCAAAACAGACTTATTTTCTAAAAGTGCATTAACCTCTCCCTAACAGATTGATGCAATAAAATGCCAGATACATTTGCCTGCAAGAAAAAAACGAAATGGTCAGAGAAGACAAAAAGTTGACCTGAGATTCTATGCAGGTTATATACAATAAGTAAAAGCTGTAGGAATTGTATCCACCCAGTACAATTTTTTATTTGGCCAGGCGCTGTAATCCCAGCACCTCAGGAGGCTGAGGCAGCAAGATCGCAAGTTTAAAGCCAACCTCAGCAACTTAGCGAGGCTCTACGCAACTCAGTGAGACTCTGTCTCTAAACAAAATCCAAAAAAAAAAAAAAAAGGCTGAGGATGTTGCTCAGTGGTTAAGCACCCTTGAGTTCAATCCCTGGCACCACAAAAAAATTTTTTATTTGATTTCTTTCTTTCTTCCCTTTCATCTGTGGTCTCTTTTTGAAATGTCTGGCACTGAGGTCTTCTGACCTGATCCTCTATCTGTTTGTCTCCCCACCCCCTCACTTTTCCTCTTTGTGTTCTTCTGTTCTACGATTTGTCAATGTCATTATCTAATTTATTTTACTTTTTGTCTACCATATTTTTAAGACTCTAAATTCTTTTTCTGATTCTGTTTACTCCTCTCCTATGGCACCTTCTACTTATGCCATGTACACAGTACCTTCTAATTCGGAGTCATTTTTTACATTTATTCTTTAAGTTTTATTCTGTACACATGCTATTTCCTCCGATGTCTTTTCTTTCTGTTTGACTCAGTCTCTCAGTCAAAGGTTTTATATAAAAGAGAGGTTATTCTTGGCTCTCTGTTCTTATTTATGAATGAAAACCTGGAAAGAGAATTGGAACTAGTCCAATAAGAGCAGACGGGATTTCACGGGGAATGCCTTGCTGTTCCCCTGGTCCCTACGCACTGGTATTTGAACTGTTTCATCTGGGATCCGCGTTTTCATGGATGGAGGGATACGTCTGGGTTGTGGAAGCCCGACTGTCAGTTCTGGGAGCCAGACGGGGCTGAGGGCTCTAGGATCTGGGATGCTGATTTCTGCTTTGTCCTTTTTATCTTTCTTAGTGTAATTCTGTACTCCTACCCTTCAACTGTGCTTGATGTCCCCAAATTCAGAGCCTATTTCAATGCACCCCAAAGAGTTAAAATCTGCTACTTTTCAGAATGAGACACGTTCCCGCTGGAATCCGAGGCCGGCATTCTCCCTGTGGCCTTTCCGCTGACAGTCCTGCTTCTAACCCCGCCTGCGTCCTGCACTCGTGTTCTAATTCCTGAGTTTTTCCAGGGCCTGTGACAAGAAAAGCTTGCTTCCCCCCTACTTTCCATTCAGAGGCCTGGATAACTGTCATTTCTGGGATTTAAGCCATTTATTTCCTTCATTTTTCTTTGCAGTTTCCAGAGGACTGCCTTCTAGCTGCAGAAGTCTCCCCTTTCCCTTTGATGCTTGAGGGTCTACGCTGTGTCCTTCCGTCACTGTCGAGCATGTGGGGCTTCGGAAGGGAGAAAAGATGAACTGCGTCCAGAAGTCTCCGTGGAAGAGGAAGGCTGTCCTCAGCTGTCCTTACCGCGCGTTGCATTGTGGGTGCTACAGGGCCCAAATCACGTCAGAACAGAGGGCAGAGGGGGAGACAGAGGGTGATAGAAGGGCATTGGAAGGGAGAAAATGAGAGAGAAAGGGAGAAAGAAGAAAGATGGAGACAGAAATGGACGCAGGTTTGACCCACCCCGAGGCTGGCGTTCCTGGAGGGACAATGTAGTAAGTGTAGCTTTGCAGAAAAAGGACTCAGGCTCATGTGAGTGGAAGGGGCGATGTAGACCTAAGAAAGGTACCTCATTCCGATGGATGTTCACCTGGCACCCAGGGCACAGGGACAGTGAGTGACAGGAGCCAGGTTCAGCACTGGGTACTTTGTTGGTCCAGGTCTCCTGGGAAGGCCATGTCAAGATGGGTTTGACTTGCAAGAAGAGGACATTGTGACAATAACTAGGGAGGGGGCTGGGAGAGCCAGCAGACCACAGTGCAAGTCCCCCCCCCCATGTCTACACAAGGTCCAACAAAGTCATTTAGAGTCCTTGAGGGTCTGCTGTGGTAGCCCCCACACTCGGTCACTGGGGGACTTGTGGAGGCGAGACCTGGCACTTCAGATGCAGCAGCTGGGCCTCAGCCCTGTAGGCCTCTGTCACAGCACATCCCCAGGGTGTCCTCCTGGCCACTATAGGTGCCCGACAGGAAGGCTGAGATCCCAGAGTCTCACCAGGAAAGCCGTGAAAGCCACACAACCGTCATCACAGTGACAATAGCACTATTCACCAGGCACTGTGTGGAGGACTGTGTTAGGCACGGTCTATCCATAGGAGAAAGTGTGCTCTGTCGTGGGCAAACCCATCGCCTGGGAGGGAGAGCAGATCCGAGAGGGGTCTTTCACAGAACAGAGTAATGGGGTGAGGACCCCACACTGGAGAAGTCAGGAGAAGTAGTAATGCAGAGACACACTTTGACCCCTTCACCCTGGAAACTGGGTCAGAGGATGGATCAGGAAGTTAAGTGAAGAGAACCATGAGGGTCACTTGGGGCCAGGGAGAATATTCATGTGACAATGACTCATGAGGTGATGGAAGGCTTCTGCAGATGGTAATAACCCAGCGGGAGTGGCTGAGCTCCCAGGTATGTGCTCTGCTCTGTGCAGCATGGGACATATAAACATGCACACCTCCTGCCCTCGGGTGGTTCAGAGCCCAGAGAGAGAGGACGACAGCCTGAGAGTCATTTCCAGCAATGGAGCACATGGTAGCACCCGGCATGCTGAACAGGCACTGGAGGAGCAAGCAAAGCCATGGTTTGTGGGACCTGGGAAAGTTCTGCCACAGGGAAGATTGTCTCTGAGCAGGACTTTGATGGAAAAAATCTGTATCACTGCAGTACAGCATCAAATGTCTCACTGTGGTTAATGTGCTCTAGCAGAAAAACCACTTCAGAATTGCCATTGTAGGGGAAAAATAAGGCGCCAGTGAAACTTTTTATTGAAGAAAAGAAAAAAAAATTCTTATTTTGGAGGACTAGTGGGCATCAGATTATTATTCAATAAAAATACTGACACCAATAAACACACTTATCTTCAGAGGCTCCCAGACCCTGGGTGGCACCTTTGGGAGTCTGTATTTCTGGCAAAACTGATAATGCTGAGATATGTGTTTGCCCAACTTTCAAGCTAACAGCAGTGACTGTGGAGAACCCCACACTAACAAGGAATGTAATAGAGTGATTCTAGAGTTACGCCTCATGCATGTTAATTTTTTTCATTTTCAATGGGTTACATCAACACCACACATAGTAACTTAATCTGCTCCCCTCTGCCAGTCCTTAACACTGCAGAGTGGCAAACCAGAGGTCTGCCAAGAGAGTAAGTGCTTTTATTGAACATTTTTTCAATAATAACCCTGAATGTTAATAGCCTAAACTCATCAATCAAAAGACATAGACTGGCAGATTGGATAAAAAAAAAAAAAGACCCAATAGTATACTGTCTTCAAGAGACTAATTTCATATAAAAAGACATCCACAGACTGAAAGGGAAAGAATGGAAAAACATACCACTCAAATGGACCATGTAAACAAGCAGGGGTTTCAATCCTCATATCAGATAAAGTGGACTTCAAACCAAAGATAGTCAGAAGGGATAAAGAAGGACATTTCATACTGCTTAAGGGAAGCATACAGCAAGAAGACATAACAATCATAAATATCTATGCCCCAAACAATGGAGAATCCATGTATATCAAACAAACCCTTCTCAATTTCAAGAATCAAATAGACCACAACACAATAATACTGGATGATGTTAACACACCTCTCTCACCACTAGACAGATCTTCCAAACAAAAAATAAACAAAGAAACCATAGAACTCCATAAAACAATCAATAATTCAGAATTAACAGATATATACAGAATATTTCATTCATCAACAAGTGAATACACATTTTTCTCAGCAGCACACAGATCCTTCTTTAAAATAGACCATATGTTATGCCACAAAGCAAGTCTTGGTAAACATAAAAAAATAGAGATACTATCCTGCATTCTATCACACCATAATGGAATAAAATTAGAAATCAATGATAAAATAAAATATAAAAGCTACTGCATTACCTGAAGACTAAATAATACACTATTGAATGACACATGGATAACAGAAGACATGAGGGAGATTAAAAAAATTCTGAGAGGTAAATGAGAACTCTGATACAACATATCAAAATCTCTGGGACACTATAAAGGCTGTGTTAAAAAGAAAGTTCATTGCATTGAGCCCATTCATTAAAAGAAGAAAAAGTCAACAAATAAATGACCTGACACTACATCTCAAAGCTCTAGAAAAAGAACAAATCAACATCAAAAGAAGTAGAAGGCAGAATATACTTAAAATCAGGACTGAAATCAATGAAATTGAAACAAAGGAAACAATTCAAAAATTAGCCAAACAAAAAGCTGGTTCTTTGAAAAAATAAATAAAATTGACAAACGCTTAGCTACCCTAACAAAAAAGAGAGAGAAAACTCAAATTACTAAAATTTGAGATGAAAAGGGAAATATCACAATAGACACTATTGAAATACAGAAGATAATTAGAAACTATTTTGAATATCTATACTCCAGTAAAATAAAAAATCCCAAAGACACCAACAAATTTCTAGGGGCATATGATCTGCCCATACTGAATCAGGAGGACATACACAACTTAAACAGATCAATTTCCAGCAAGGATATAGAAGACGCCATCAAAAGCTTACCAACCAAGAAGAGCCCAGGACCAGATGTATTCTCAGTTGAGTTCTCCAAAACCCTCAAGGAAGAATTAGTACCAATACTCCTCAAATTATTCCATGAAACAGAAAAGGAGTGAGCCCCTTCAAACTCATTCTATGAAGCTAGAATCACCCTGATTCCAAAACCAGACAAAGACACATCAAAGAAAGAAAACTTCAGACAAATATCCCCAATGAACATTGACACAAAAATTCTCAATAAAATTCTGGCAAGTTGTACACAAAAACATATTAAAAGACATGCACCATGATCAAGTGGGTTTCACCCCAAGTATGCAAGTTTGGTTCAACATTAAGAAATCAATAAATGTAATTCATCACATCAACAGACTTAAAGATAGTAGTCATGATTTTATCAATCAATGTAGAGAAAGCATTTGACAAAAAACAGCACCTCTTTGTGTTCAAAACACTAGAAAAAGTAGGGATAGTAGAAACATACCTCAACACTGTAAAAGCTATCTATGCAAAACCAAAAGCCAACATCATTCTCAATGGGGAAAAATTGGAAGTATTCCCCCTAAAAAATAGGAACAAGATAGGAATGTCCTCTTTCACCACTTCTATTCAACATAGTTCTTGAAACTTAAGCCAGAGCAATTAGACAGACAAAAGAAATTAAAGGGATAAGAATAGGGAAACAAGGGCTGGGATTGTAGCTCAGCGGTAGAGCGCTTGCCTTGCATGCATGAGGCCCTGGGTTCGATTCTCAGCACCACGTACAAAGCAATAAAATAAAGACATTGTGTCCATCTACAACTAAAAAAATTTTAAAAAAGAAAAAGAATAGGGAAACAAGAAGTTAAACTATCATTATTTGCCAATGACATGATTCTATACTTAGAGGATCCAAAAAATTCCACCAGAAAACTTCTATAATTAATAAATGAATTCAGCAAAGTAGCAGGATATAAAATCAATACCCATAAATCAAATGCATTTCTATACATCAGTGACAAATTCTCTGAAAGAGAAATTAGGAAAACTACCCCATTCACAGTAGCCTCAAAAAGAATGAAATACTTATGAATCAATTTAACCAAAGAGGTGAAAGACCTTTATGATGAAAACTACAGAACACTAAAGAAAGAAATTGAAGAAGACTTCAGAAGATGGAAAGATCTCCCATGCTCTTGAATAGGCAGAATCAATATCATCAAAATGGCCATACTACCCAAAGCACTATACAGATTCAATGCAATTCCAATTAAAATCCCAACATCATTCTTTATATAAATAGAAAATGCAATCATGAAATTCATTTGAAAAAATAAGACACTCAGAATAGCCAAAGCAATTCTTAGCAAGAAGAGTGAAGCAGGAGGCAACACAATACAAGTCCTTAAACTATACTACAAAGCTACAGTAACAAAAACAGCATGGTATTGGCATCAAAATAGACGTGTAGATCAATGGTATAGAATAGAAGACACAGAGACAAACCCCCATGAATACAGTTATCTCATACTAGACAAAGGTGCCAAAAAATATACACTGGAGAAAAGATAGCCTCTTCAACAAATGGTGCTGGGAAAACTGGAAATCCATATGCAGCAAAATGAAACTAAACCCACATTTCTCACCATGCACAAAACTCAACTCAAACTGGATTAAAGACCTAGGAATTAGACCAGAGACTCTGCACTTAATTGAGAAGAAAGTAGGCCCAAACCTTCATCATGTCAGATTAGGCCCTGATTTCCTTAACAAGACTCCTAAAGCACAAGAAATAAAAGTAAGAATCAATAAATGGGATGGATTCGAACTAAAAAGCTTCTTCTCAGCAAAAGAAACAATCAATGAGGTAAATAGAGAGCCTACATTTTGGGAACAAATTTTTGCCACAAGCACATCAGACAGAGCACTGATCTCTACTGATTTCAAAAAAACTTAACACCAAAAAAACAAACAACCCAATCAATAAATGGGCTAAGGAGCTAAACAGATAGTTCTCAGAAGAAGTTATACAATAGATCAACAGATATGTGAAAAATGATCATCTCTATCAATTAGAGAAATGCAAATCAAAACTACTCTAAGATTTCATCTCACTCCAGTCAGAATGGCAGTTATCAAGAATACAAACAACAATAAGGGTTGATGAGGACATGGGAGGAAAGTCACACTCATACATTGCTGATGGGACTGCAAATTGGTGCAACCAATCTGGAAAGCAGTATGGAGGTTCCTTAGAAAACTTGGAATGGAACCACCATTTGACCCAGCTATCCCACTCCTTGGTCTATACCCAAAGGACTTAAAAACAGCAAACTACAGTGCTGCAGCCACTTCAATGTTTATAGCAGCTCAATTCACAATAGCTAAACTTTGGAACCAACTTAGATGCTCTCCAATGGATGAATGGATAAAGAAACTGTGGTATATATACACAATGGAATATTACTCTGCATTAAAAGAGAATAAAATTAGCGCATTTGTAGGTAAATGGTTGGAGTTGGAGAACATCATGCTAAGTGAAGTAAGCCAATCTCAAAAAGCCAAAGGCCAAATGTTCTCTCTGATAAGGGGATGCTGATCCATACTGGGGGAGGGGGCATGGGAAGAATGGAGAATCTTTGGTCAAAGGGGAGAGGAGGGGAGGGAGATGGTGGCAGGAAAGATGGTGGAATGCAGTGGACAATAATGCCCTAGGTTCACGTATGACTGCACATATGGTGTGACTCTATTGTGCACAACTGGAGAAGTGAAAAGTTGTCCTCTGTTTGTGCACAATGAATCAAAATGCATTCTGCTGTCATGTAAACCTATTTAGAATAAATAAATAAATACAAATTTTTTTAAAAAGAACAAACTGATTACATCTCATTCATGGCATTAATGCTCAAAATAAATGGAACTTGTCTTCCTAGATTAGTAGATTAAAAATCTCTGTGTTCACATTCTATAGTTAGCTCTACCATGGAGTACTTTACAGTTAAAAGGGTTTGACCCCAGGTCAGTGCTAAAATCTGCCGTAGATGAAAGCAGGCACAAAATTACCCAGCGGTGCTGTACTATTTCTGGCCTAAACTTGTTTGAAATTTAATGTCTTCCTCTGTGACATTTACACAGTAGTCTCAAGAATGCTTAATAAAACAGTCCTTGAAAACATCTTTCTTCATCTACAGCATCCACTTACACATAACTAGGGTGTAATTATAGTTCAGCACTGGCCCTAACTATACAGCACACAGAGGGTGAGCTTAGTCTTCAGGCTCAATGAAGCTGAGTCATCCAGGGAAATGGTCCTGGGAGAAAGTCAGAGATGTGGCCCCACCTACAGCACAAAGAAGGCCCCTTTCTCTAGATCCTACTAGATCCTTATAGATCCTACAGCCAGATCCTACTAGAATGGACTTCATATGGTTTTTTATATGACTAGGTTCTAGGAAGCCAGGAAAATCTCTTTTTAAAAAGTCCTTGAGCTGAAATCAAAATGGGAGCCATGAGCTTTAAATGAAGCTATCACCATGCTAATCTCCTCTAGAGGGACATCTCTACTTTGGGATCTCAGGATTCCCACAGATAAAGATCAAATAAATATGAGCTCACAATAAAAAATTCACGAGGAAAAAATTTCACATGAATGTGGGTCTAAAGAAACAAAAACAATATCTTTAGACTCCCTTCCCATGTGGACCTCAAACAGTAAAATCATCAGACCTAGGTAAACTATAGAAAATACAGAATCTGTTTTAGTCAGTCTGTTGTTTGTTTTGTCACTGTGACCGAAGAATAATTATAGGAGGAAAGGTTTATTTGGGTGCTCATGGTTTCAGAGTTCTCAGTTCATGGACAGCCAACTCCACTGCTGTGGGCCCAGGGTGAGGCAGAACATCAAGGCAGAGGGGTGTGTTGGAGGAAAGCAGCTCAGGACCTGGCAACAAGGACGTGGAGAGCTCCACTCACCAGGGACGAAATATACACCTCAACGCCATACCCGCAGGGACCTATCTCCTCCAGCCACATCCTACTGCCAACAGATACCACCCAGTTAATCCATGCAAGTGAATTAATGCACTGAGTAGGTTAAGGTTCTCAGAACCCAATTATTTCACCAGCACACTTTCTCTACACTGTCTCACACATGAGCTTTTGGGGGATATCGCATATCTAAATGTAACAATCATCAAAGTTAAAAAGTAGCAAAAGACTATTACCATGTCCACAAAGACAGTTTGAAAATAAAAAATACAGCAGTTATAAGGAAGAAATTATTACAGTCCTCATAAAAGTAACTAAGAAAACCTGTAGCAACAGAGCAAATTCAGTTTACTTACACTCTTCCCAGGCAGGGGAGACCAGGGCCTCAAGAACATCTTGAGAAGCACAGCCTCAGAGGAAGTTTTATAGAACTCAGGTGATTTGGGTTGGGTGACAGTGAAGACTGGGTGAAAGTCAGGAGGTAGTCACTTGGACGTGGTCAGGGGCACAGAGAAGGGCTTTCTTAGCTCATGGTCAGTGGAGCGTTATGGGCTTATCTTTCCAGAGCCCGCCATGCCAATGGACCTGGCTCTTGCTTTGTAAATTTCCATTTTTTATTTGACTCAATCCTCTCTTCTCACACTCACTAAGCTGATCACGTAGATGACACAAATTCAAAATGGGAATTAGCATTTGAAGACTGATTTCATACCAACGATAGAGCCATAGTGCGATGAAAATGTCAAGCATGGCAAAAATGGAAGGATGAAGGTGATGGTGGAGAACATGGAGGAGAGACCACATTCCCCTTCTAGAAGGCAGAAGGGGAACGCCCGTGAGATCAAATCTGAAGAGCCAGCCGAGTTTCCCACAGCTGACGAAAGACCCAAGTCCTAAGATACAGGAAGCACAATTAACAGTGAGGCAATCATGAAAATATTATACCTAATCATACTCACACATGATGCCATGAACAAGCCAAAGCAGTATGAACAGAGGTTGACCAGAAAGGAAGAGCAAGTTGACCAAGAGAGGATTTTATAGCAGAGATAATGAAAACCCAAAGACAAGGAAAACTTACATTCAGGATACTGAAGAAATATATGCAATCTTGAGTTACTCAACACAACTACCTTTCAAGGACAAAATCAAACTCAAAACATTTAGATAAACAAAAAGTGAAAGAATTTACTGCCAACACAACCTCACACAAAAAAACATTTTCAAAAGGACTGAGATGAGGAAAAAGGAAACTAATACCAGAAGAAAGGTCACCAAGGACTGTGGAGCAATAACACTGTGGAGTATGACGTAAATACCAAAGAACATCACCTAAGTTCATAACAGTGATAACAGCAAGCCAGCTAGGGAGGGGAAATTGGTTTTAAAGTCTTTATTTTATTCAGTAGGAGAGCTGAAAGTTAAAGTCAAGAATTAATTTTAAACATTATTAAGTATATTTGGTAAAAGTTCAAGGTTAACCACTAACTGAATTGAAAAAAGTTTGTAATTTCCAAAGGAGAAAGAGAAAAAAAGACAGCATGAGGAAAATGACAAACCATAAATCTAAAACCAAGAAAGGAAAAAAAAAAGAGGAGAAAACTTCTAAGGACAGACAATCTGAATAACACAATCATGCCATGTTCTACGGGCAAGGAATTTAACCAGAATTGGACTTACATGTTTGTGGGAGCAGCTAAAGAAATGGAGGCTTGGAGGGCAAAGTTACAGGATCAGAGAGTTGCCAACTAGCCCACTGCATGCCCAGCTGCTGGTAGAAAGCCAGAGCTTGCAGGGAAATTGGAGAAGCCCAGAGGAAGCAGCCAACCACGTGAGAAAGCAGCAGGGAGCTCGTGGAGAGGGGTCAGGGTCTAGTGGGGACAGCTGAGGCAGGCACTGAAGACAGCAGGAACCAGTTTTATTTGACTGCAGCCAGTTCAAAGGGTAAAGCTTTTGCTGTAATCAATTAATCCCTCTGAGCCCCAAGTTCAGGCAGTTTTAGAACTTTATACCCAGCGTGTAAGGGAAGGGGCTCAGAAGTTCAGAGTCTGCAGAAGTTCACACAAAAGCAGCTTTTTTTTTTTCACTGTTCTGGGCAAGTTAACCCTTCAAGGACAGCGCCTGAGAAGGGGGGAGCTGCTTCTCCCCTTTCTTTCCTCCCCCTGCCAGCTGTTACCATGGAGCCCAATTAGGAACATCTTCTCTTCTCTTCGAAATGTGAGCATCTCTGTGAGGCTCTGGCTCAAGGCCGGAGGCCTTGTTAAGGACCTGCCTTTCCTACCACACTTTGCATCTGCAGACACACTTCTATAACCCGTTATGTCGTTACCCTACTAGATAGTCCACAGGCTGGTGCTGGACATGGAACTGCTATTGTCCATATGGCTAGAAGATGGGAAGAAGGCTGGACACAGCCTGAAGGAGAGCTGGTCCACCTGGCAGCTACAGGGCAGCTCTGCATCCATCACCACTAAAGGAGGCCACAGCAAACCTCCACACTGAACCAGTGGATTCAGTGGTCTCCAGGAGTAATGGCTACTGCTTCACTCCTGCTCTTCAAATGTCATGCAAATCTCTGGCCAAGGAACTGTGGGTGGCCAGCTTGACCAAGTGGAGCCAGACTATTGCAGCAATGCCAGCCATGGAGACTAGGTTCTGAGTGAAGAGCAGGACAGAGAAGGCAGGCCAAGTTCCTGGAAAGTTCCAGAAGGAAGTGCAGCTTGCTCTGGGCCTCCAAGCAAGAACATGAACTAGGGCCACGGGGAAAGGAGAGACTGCACCATGCTTCCGGTTTGCCCGCGTCTTCTTCTTTTGCTTCTGCTTTGATTCATACCTGCATAAACCTCTCACAGCACTCACGGAAACCAGGATACCCTGAGGCTGGGACATGGGATGGGGAGAGAGCGACAGATGACCTGACTCAGTCCTTGGGAAAGGCGGACCCCCCTCGTGCCACTCAGACCCATGGACTTGCCCCAAGGGGCATGACGGCTTCATTCAACTGTCCAAGCTTGGCACTCCCACTGGTGTGCCTGCTCAAGAACAGAAGTCTGCTCTAAGAAGAATGAATTCTGTCTGGTCGCTTCCTAAGGGCAGAGTTTAAAATAAACCCCTCTTTGAGAACAAGTAGGGTTTTGTTCTCCACTGACCCCAGTGAGATGCCTTTTGGCTCCAGTGCCCGGCAGCCTGGCTTGGCAGGGCGCTGCTCACAGAGGGAGGGCAGCAGGGACGGGGTGCAGACCTGGGAAAAGTGTTGCCAGAGGAGGAAAAAGGGCCACCATCCCAAGGGCTCTGGCCAGGGTCAGGGCCTGCCCTGGCCGGAGGGGCTGTGTAAATGGTGCTTGGTGGTCAACAGGAAAGGAGATCCGAGGAGGAGGCCTGTGGAGAAACAGACTCCCAAAAAGGTAAACTGCACCCTCAACCAATAGTGATCCCCACGCGCAGGACTCCCTACGACCCCGGAGCCTCAGGTCAGAAGGCACTGTCAGAGTCTAACACGGGCCTCGGAGGACAGAAGCCCTTCCTCTCACTGCTTTCTTCTTGGAAACTTGTCTTTTCCTTCGTGTGAAGGTCAAAAGTAAGGGTTCCCCGACAGACTCCGAGAAACATCTCAAGATTCCAACAGCCGTCCTTCTGTTCCATGTAGATAGGCGCCCTGGCCAGCGACATCTTGATAGCGTTCTGCAGCCAGAAACACAAAGCCAAGAGGACCCTCCACGTGGCTGGCTCCCTGTGTGTCTTTACTCTGTCTGTGACATCGTGTTTTAAGTTTAGTGTTACATCGCTAACTATAATGAGAAAACAAGCTTAGCATGCTTTTTAAGTATGCCAGAGACTACTTAGGTGTTTTGGGTCCCATTAGGCCCCTACCATCTGATCCATTTCCAACTGCACAAGAAGCCTTGCCTAGACACGGACTGAGCTCATTTATCTTCCTCCCTGTGTCAGTGGTCTTGCCAGCTTTCTCCTTTTCTTCTTACTTAAAGGAAAATTGGGTTTTGCTCAAATGGTTCTCTTGTTGCTTTATAAACAAACCGAGTCCATTGACTCTGCGACTGGCTGGCAGTGGCTCTCTTGAGACCCAGTAATACCTCCTCTGTGAGAGGCCTGACCCCTCAAAGTCCTGGGCCTTGCCTTTGGGAAGTCCAGCGCTGTTGACAGCAAAGATACTCTTTGTTTTGGACAAGAAGCTTGGATGTCCAAGTCTTGGGAGACTCTTTGGGGGCCAAGGTGAAACACAGCAGGCTCAAATCCCTGAGATGGGGTCTCATTTGGGTTGGTGCCAGGGTGCATCCCACATGGTCCCCCAAGACGAGCACATCTCATGTCTGTACACGGGACCAACGCTTGGCCTGTAGTCCCTGCTGTGTCCTGGACTCACTTATGCGCAGTGGAACAGGTGAGTGGGGGAGGTCGGGGCAGTGTGAATTTTAAAGACATACTTCACAGTATGAGCTGGCTTACTTTTGCTCAGTTTACATTCGCCCTTCGAGTTCTTTCCTCACTCACTGTGGAAGTTAAGAGAAACACTCCTTGCAGGAGAGATTCGCCTGGAGCCCTCCTCGCCATGCTGAGGGGCTCCCTCACCCTCAAGTGAGCAGCTGTGGGAGCACAGTAAGTGTCTAGAGAGAGAAAGCTGCCAGGCAGGTGCCAAGACACTTCCAGGGCAACGTGTGTGGCTTCTTCTATGCATCCCCTGCACCCCTTCAATCTAATCCATTCACCACAGGCAGCCAGAATTATCTTTCCAGAATTCAAGTAGGGTTACATACTTCACACTGACCTGTGGCCTCCCTTGTCCTCCATGGGAAGAGTTTCCTTGGGGTTTGCACAGTGCTGCAGAGCCTAGCCTGCCCCACAGCCAGCTGTGTGTCCCCCTCACCTCCCTCCCTGGCTGGCCACATGTCACCTGTAACACTAGTTCATCTGGTTCTCCCCCTTAAGGCATGTCCCACCCTGGCCTCACACATTCCCCTCCCTACTGAGCCAGCCCTTCACTCTTCTGCTATCATTCTGGCCAGTGCACTGCCTTGGGATGCCTCTCTTAACCTCTGACCCTGGCCCTTCGCCCCCACCAGCACCCAGGTAGATGAGGTCCCCTTGCTATTCTCACCCACAGTGTTTTCAATCTGTCCTGCATGAAATTCATGGCACCATCTGATGGCCTGGGTCTTGGTGTGCCCGGGCCACAGCTTGTGTCTATTTTGTTCATTGTGGGTTACATGGTGCCTAGCACACGGTTTGTCACAGAAGGGAGCTGGATGAACATCTGTCAAATGGAAGGACATGTGGCACAGCCTGGATTGCAGCATCCTGCCCCACCAATGCACCAGCCACCGTCAAGGCACTGCACCTGGCGCCTCCTTCTTGGACTCAGACCTGGGTGTGCGGTTACATCAGCCTTTGTCCACTCGGCCGGGAGGCCTGCCCCTCGCCTCCTCCCAGCTGGCAGGTGCAAGGAATCCGCACATTTGGGAAACAAGAAACTCCAACTTCTTAACTCACCCTCCACGCCACACAGGTACTTGTTCTGGTGAGAGCCACCAACGGCAGGCCTGGAAGACCCAGCAGCCCCTCCCTGCCCCCAGCGTCTGATGAGGAAACCGAGGGTCTTGGGGACTGAAAGGTACACAACGGCCACAAGGAAGCCATGGGTATGGTCCGTGCTAGACACCTAGGCTCCCAACCCCAGGAAGTGGACACTGTGTCCGTGGCCAGCTGCTCGGTCCCTCTCACGTGGCCAGAGCTTGTCCTCCCCATCCTGTGGGTTGGTGCTTGGTTCTTGAGAGAAGTTATTTTTATTTTCCAAGTCATTTTTCACAGCAAGTTCTGACTTCAGAACAACTTTGGAGACGCAACAATGTAAGACTTGAAGCAATAGTGACAGAGTCTAACTGCACGGTGCCTTCTCCAGATTTCCTCGTGGGGACCATGTTTCTACCATTTCCACTCTAAATATATCATTTCTGGAACATCAGCCCAACAAGAAAACATTAGAAGCAATATGGAAGTAGGTGCTTGAACACATTCTGGGACCATCTGAGCATTTCTCCTCCGGGCTTCTGTAAGTCAATGGGATATGACATGATTGGGGAAGAGGGCTTCTCAAAGACCCCTGGAGTCACCTAAATGATTGGAAGGCCACAAAAGAAATGGGTAAGATTTCCCAGCCACAAGAGGTAAAATAAGGCAAAAGAATTAATTATTAAAATATTCATGAAAAAGGTGATACAATTCATTTTTATAATAATGCTCTTCAGAAACAAAATAAATCTAACATAGCAGCCTGAAATATTTTCATGTGCAATAACAAAAATGAGGATTACTGGCCCCTGTAACTCTTTGGAGATTATTTGTCTGTGAGAAGCATATGAAGAAACCTTTGGAACGGAATCCATCTAACAGAAAACATCTGTTTGGGCATCTCTCAATTATGATACGTTACAGGAGAAAAAACTCTGGAGTCTAGAAATACCAGTTGGACATGTAAACCAGCATCTCTGATTTAGACAGTTCTTGGACTTCCTTGGCAAAAGCAGCTATCATGATCCTTTAAACCCATCTCTTTGCCT
>CM053406.1:1492392-1522075 GCA_028644305.1 Xerus rutilus | reverse complement strand
ATAATCTCTTTCTGATAATTTCTATATCTAGTATCCTCCTGGATATGTTTCTGTTATTTGTTATTTTCATTGATCCTTTTTCAGGTGATTGTGCACTTCCATATACCCAATGTTTGCACTGTTTAATTGTGTTTTGTTTGTTTTAATATGTACTTGAGGTTATGCTTTTCTAAATTATTTGTAGAACATATTTTTTCAGCGCTGAGAATTAAACCCAAGGCCTCACACATGCTAGGCAAGTGTTCTGCCACTAAGCTGCATTCCCTAGTCCTGTAGAAATATTTTGAAATCTCAGATGATGTTAATTTTCTCTAGATTCCATTTTTATTTTCTTGTGGCAGGTCCTGGGGGCACCATCAAAATCATTACATTTATTCCAGTTTCATGATGAGATGTTCTTGATCACCCAGATGGACCAGAATTAGTTGAGGGAACAACTATTTTACTTCCATTCTATCTTTATCTCCAGAGTGCAGCTCTACTAAACTTCAGAACAAATCATGGGAGGGCTTATCTTGGTGGGTCCTGGGTTCCAACCTAACATCTCCCTAGTCTCGGAGGGCTAAAAGAGTGCTGCTTATTCTCATAGGCCCATATTTCAGATTTTCCATTCCCCATGGTCAAAAGAAGTTGTGAATGTCAAGCTCTCCTCTCTGAATTTCCATGTTCTGGATTTTGACCCAGAAACTTCACATTATCTTATTACTTTGCTGCTTTTTAGGAATTTTTTAATGTCACTTAAATTTCAGTGGTTATTTTCAGTGAAATTATTGGTCTGAATTACCCCACCCACCATTGCCAAAAAAAAAAAAAAAAAAAAAAAAACCTTTGATACTTTCAAGCAAATTTGTCATCTCTACGTCATTCTGTGAAGTAAGTCTCAGGGAGTAAGTGCTGTGCTGCTCTGGTGTGTTATCACACTGTGGAGACCCAGAGGGCTAAATGAAATAGTTGTCACAGTAGTGGACAAATGTCCAGCAAAGGAGTCTTCAGCTCTTGCCAGCCAAGGTCAGCTCCCTCCTGTGCCTCATGTGCTTTTTTGACCACTTCATCCTCATCAATGAGCGATGAGCTGCCCCCTGCTCTCCCTGCCCCCTTCTTCTCTCCACGGCGCTGTTTATTCTGCCCTCACAAAACCAACTGATCTTATAAATTGCTGTTGAATCCATTCTCATTTTTTCATGTTTTCCATCTTTAAAAAAAATCAAAAGCAATTCCTTTCCTGTATGAATTCTAATGACTGAATTTCCTTTGCTAACAGAAGAGCCCATTTGTATTAAACCATGAGAGGCTTTGGGAAGCAATGTTGAATGAGTGATTCATCATGCTGACAGTACCTGGGAGGGCCTCCAAAGCACACTGAAGGGTAAACACCACTTAGAAAGATGATTTCTTATGTTTAAATCATAATAATCATGTTCCCTTCGTTGAGGCTTAAAGTGTCAGACTCAAAGTTTAAGTTCTGTACTCAGTGCAGAAATATGCTCAGAAATCATCGCTCCTTTTCTTTGCCTTTATTTTGTGATTTTACAACTGAGACTGGTCCCTTCACTTCAGAGGTGACACTGCCCAGTAGGTACCTCCCTTGTTCAGCTCCTCACACACTGTGCCTCTCTCCCAGAGCAGCTTCTGCAAGCTCTAGCCCCAGAAAAGTCCCAGAGGGCTAAACGTGACAACCCCAGGCCTACTAAAGTAACCTCAGAGTGAAATCTCGCTTGCCTCCATTTGTAGGTGTCTCCCAAAGCACCAATAGCCCTCAGTCCACCAACTGCCACTTTCCTTCCCGGTGAAAACAAATATGTTTTAGCTGAGGAATCTGAAAGTCCACGACAAACAAGAGGTCAGATAACCTCCCTAACAAATCGAGACAATATTTGTAAATAGTAAGACAAAACAATAAATTTCAAGGTTCATTAATCCCTGTCCCCATCATCTCCATCATCACACCTCCAGCACCCAACACCCCATACCCCACCTCATTCCTGCTGAATAAAACATCTGAACAAAACGACAGAACTAGACGTTTGTTGTAGGAGTATGGCGCACACACACACACACACAGGGGAGAGGCAGGGCAAAGGAAGAATGTGGCAAAGTGCTAACATGGGGGGAACCTGGGCAAAGGGTAGAGGGAAATTCTTTGTACTATTCTTGCAACTTTCAGCAAACCTAAGACCAATTCAAAATAAAAAGTTAAAAGCAAAACCAAAACCAGCCACATCAAAAAAGGCCTGAGGCTTCCATCTCTGGTTCCTATGCTATTGAATCAGCACAACCTCCACCCTCTGACTCCATTTTTATCTCATCACCACAAACATCAAGTTACAAAGGTAAGCCACAAAGCAGCTCCTGTGTCAGGACCGTCTTTGAGGTCGGTGTTCTCAGCCTGCCCTTCTGAAGCCCCGTCCTGTCACCACAATCAAACCTAAGTGTCCCTGAGTCTCTGTCTGTGACGTGTCAGGTGGGAGCTTCTGCAGAAGTCTTAGCTCCTCCATTACGTTGTCTTTTCTCGGTGACTGCTAGAGGATGGCCTTCTTTTCACTTCATCTAAAATTCAAGAATCCTCTTGCAGTCGGACTGCATTATACAGTGACGCGCAGCCCCCCAGAGTTTCACTGTCATCTCTGGATTGAATCAAAACTCCCCATCTACCTGATCCCAATGGACCAGCTACATCAAGGCCTGACGTACAGAAGGCGTGACCAAAGCCAGCAATGAAGGAAGCGGCACTGGACTCATCACTCACACACCTGGGAAACGAGGCAGACTGATTTGTCAGAGTTCTGACAGGCTGCTCCGCACAGAGCAGGGAGCGGCGGCAACACCTCCTTGGATGTTACCTTTTATAGGCTACTACCATGGCCGCACGCTAGAGGCGGTTTAGTCCTGACTGCCGTAGCAAGCATCCCCTGATCTCATGGAAGGCAAGTTTGATTCTTGGGAACAAAGGCAGTTATCCTATCTCTCCGGAGGGGGAACAGGGAAACTGGTATGACCCTTTATCTTCTCAAGGAGAGAACGGAGAAACCAGTATGTTCCCATCTCAGGGGCTGGTACACCGTCTTCTATCTCTCAATGAGAGAACAGGGAGAGACCAGCAGTCTCCAGACCAGTAAGTTTTATCTCGGGCTAGTTTCTATTTCTCAGGAATAAGAACAGTGTTCATAGAGCAGAGGTGGGGAAGGAAGATGGCTGCAGTTATGCCAGCAAGCAATACAGGCGTCTCCTGAAGGCACGCATAATTAATTGAGGAATTTCTGGAAAGATAATATGATGCCCTAGAAATAAAAATACTGTCTAGAAGATCAGATCCCAGGGCAACCGATACCTCTGCGGTGTCTGTTCCCACATCTCTGCAGAGAACATAACTCCTTCCAAATTCTTCCCAACCTTAACACTAGTTCATATTTATGTAGCTCTTAGAAGACAATGGATGCTCTTTCAAACACATTGTTCAGCTCTGTGATTCTCTGAACAGCTCTGTGCCTGTTTAGATTGCTCCACCTAAAAAATGGGTTTCTACGCACTCTTTAGATGGCCCAGAACACTAGGGAAATGAGCACAATAACTGGGGGAAAGGTTTTATAATTTTTTAAAAACTGGACGGAAGGAAACAGCAATCTTTCAGCATGTACTCAAATCACTCAAGACTTCAAGAAACCCATGGATCTCTCAGAACCATATGAAAGATTTACCAGTGCCGGTTCCCCACTTCCAAACAGAAAGAGGGGGGATACAGTTGAAAGCTAAGGGCCAGAGGAAATTGTCTTGTAAAGGAGAAATCAAAGCTAACGCTAGCTCGGTAGAAAGCAAGGAGTATCTTAACTTCCCTCCAGTGTATTGTCTTGGATAAAATGAAACCGATAGGCCAAAGATTCCACAAGGTCCAGGCATAGTCAGAGTGTGGGCTGCGAGCTGTTGCCTCTGGCCTGGCTGGGACCAAGGTTGGGGTCTTCCAGGCCCTGCCTCTGCTCTGTCCTGTGTGCAGGGCTGGCTGCTCACCTCCTGGAATCAGACTTCCCAGCCTCCCGCAGAAAGAGTTCCGTTTCTTTATCTACACATTCTCACATTTCAGTCTTTAGTGCACAAAAGCTGTACTGAGTCCCTTCACCCTCGACCGTACTGCTGCATGTATTTTGCTCAAGATTTTCTAGTGCACAGATTGCTGTAAGGATGGCTGAGATAGAGCCCCGTCCACCACACACACACTCAGCAGCGAGCCGGTGCTCAGAGCCTTCCAGAGCTCCAGCAGGCTTCCGCCCCCTTCATGCACAGGGCTGGCTGGACGGCCATGTCCTCTTTCTCACATTTCGTTCCGTCTGTGTTTGCTTTCCTACCTCTCTGTGGCTGGGCTGAGACCCATCCACTTGCTAAATATTTGCCTTGCTGTCTTTTGAGAGTTCACATTGTACTTGTAGGTGGGTTACAGTCACTCTACAAAAACAACAGAACCAATCGTCTACCCTCGAGCTTGCAGCAGTCAACCAGATGCAGTGCCTGCTGGATGCAGCGTTTCGGGTCTCAGAAGTCAGCACTTCACACCGTAGCACTGAGGATCCTAGGGGGACCCTCAGCTTGAAGGTGAATCCACCCTCCACACCCCATAACTCTAGGCAATTTTTAAAAAATAGACCAAGACTTAATGAGCATCTACAAGGTGAAGGTCATTGGGCTGAAAATGAGGGCTGTGAAGAGGCATAAGACCTACTCCCGAAGGTATGGCAGGACAGTTGAACTTCTCTCTGAGTCAGACATAAATGAATAAAAAGGTAACTAACAATTTGCAGAAAGCTATGATCCAAGAGCATCCATTTCTTTGAAAGAAGCAGCTCGAAGGTCGAGGCACACCTTCTGGCTGAGTTGCAGGCACTGTGGAGCCACTGTGGGGAAAGATTTCCCAGCCTGAGCTATTCAGGTTTCATCTGCCATGTCCACCTGTTGCCCATGCCCATGAGGCCGGGTTTCCTCCCAGCATGCAGTATGCTCTTCTGGACCTGCTGGAAAGGAGCTGCATGCCCAGCTCTCTGTCAGCAGAAAGGTCAAGGGCAAGCTGGAGCCCAGCCCTTGTGGCTGTTCTCCAAGCCACACTGGCAGGTGGCCATGGACCAGCACTGCCCTTCCCTTGCCCGACTCTCACTGGTTCTGGGCAGCATCCCATATCCTCCAGACAGGCTGGCCCCCAGTTTAGGAGTCACCCCACCATATCCCTTTTCTCTACCCCTCTGTCCAGCAAAAGGCTCAACCATGACATCAGAGGCACTGCCACTGTCACTAGTGTCCAGCGAGGGCCAGGCTCCCTGGCTGCCTTCCCATGGCCCTATCAAGGCCTCCAGTGCCCAGTGGAATGGACTGGCTGTGGGCTGAAGGTAGGTCCTCAGGGCAGCGTGACCCACACCAAGCTATGGTCAATACAGCTGATCCCTCCAAAGGGATGTCACTAAGCCCTGCTTCAGGACCTTGCCTGGCCCTCCACGTGCTTGCCCTGCTGGATCCCAGGCCTGCCCAGAGGCCAGTCCTTGGTGAAAGCGCCTGCGCCTCCCATAGGCCCAGCATTGCCTGCACTTGCTGTGGGTTGTCCCCAGCCCCTGGCAGGAAGCTGTGGAGACCCAACTTTGAGCAGTGGGAACAGGGTGTCCACACTGGTGCGCCAGGTCTGAGAGCGTCAGGACACAGACATGCCTGGAAGAGAAGGAATCATGTTCCTGCTGAGGAACCTCTAGCCCAAGTCATTGCTTGGGAGAATGTCAGTGACGCCAACACACACTGAGCAGATTAAATCTGCCATCGTGTCAGGGCCTGGCATGAGCCTTTCCAGCCGGCTCAGACCTCTGTGAGGGAGAAGCAAGGCAGCACATGGGCAGGCCTCAGACCTGCCCTCCTCCTCTGGTGGGACCCGCTCTCCCTGCCGGGAGCCAGCTCACAGGAATGTGGGAATGTGCCCTGTGGAGAGATGGGCTAGAGGGCCCCAGGTAGGCTCCGCCTCTCCTAAGGCTGCACCCAGGTCGGCCTTAATGAGCAGCCCGGGCTGTGCAGAACCGTCTCCCTGGGGGCCTGTTGGCCTCAGGCCTCTGGGAGGGCAGGCAGCCAGTGTTCCCAGTCAGGCAGCTCTGGTAGACATGTCCAGGAGGGTGCCAAGCTCACTTGAGTGATGCTTTTTCCTTCAGGAAAATAGACTCTCCAGGATCATAACTGAGCCAACGTGAGCTCCGGCTCCACCCACAAGTCTGGCCAGGCAGCGGGGCTGTGCCCACGGCACAGCCCGTGACCATGACCTCATCCTCAAACCCCGTCCAGCCCTCCCCAGTGGGGCAAGAGAAAGAGAAATGAAGGTCCCGGCTCCAGACTAGGGCACCTGCCCTCCACCACTGTGGGCTCCTCTGCTCTGCCGTAGTCAGCAGCCCAGGGCCACGAGCTGCAGTGCAAGCAGTGCGTGGCCCAGGGAACCTTTTCATGGTACAAATGCCTGGTCATCCCGTCCTGGAAAGGCTAAAAATCCTACCTTCAGGGAAGGGAGGAGAGAAGGCACATATCATTGGACGTCCTCAGGCTGCCCCTACAGCCATGCTACACACACCATGAGGACAGCCAAAGGCTAGGTCCTGCCTGCCCTGGGCTTGCCACCCTCCGGTGTCTGCTTTCCAGGGTGCCTCACACCAGCGAGGCTCCTCAACAGGCCCTGGGTAGATAAGAAAGGAGGAGGGGCTGGAGCACGTCCACCCAGCTGGGGGCCTGGTGGGCGACCAGGCTGAGTGATCTGCAGGTGATGGCCAAGGAGGTGGGACCATCAGGGTTGCCTTGGGAGGTAGTGCCTCCAAGCAGAGGCTTCTCTCGGGTTGGAATAGGGACCTAGGAGGCCACCGAAGATTCGGGCTTCCTTCTCCAGGAGATAGGTGCCATGTATCAGGGCGTCAGGGCCCATTCGAGGCATCCCAGATAGGACGAGGCCTCATTTTCAGTGAGGGCAGCAGAGAGTCTGGGGTAATAGGGGCAGATGTGGCATCTTCTCCCTAGTACACTGCAGTGGGGCCGTGGCATCTCAGGGTTCAACCCTTCAGTCCAGTCCAGACCCGCTTCTCACCCCGGCTCCACCACCACGCAGGGCCAGGCCCTGTGCCCCCTGCAGACTGCAGTCAGCCCCATCTCCATCTCAGCTGCTCGGTCTGGAGAGCCTGAGATGAAGCTTGGAATTGCCAGGAGCTGCTCTCTTGGAACCTTCCTCCGCGCCGTTTGTTATTCCTGAAAGGCTGATCCTGGATCCTCAGCGGCTTCCAGAACTCTGATTCCTCTTCTCCTGAGCCAAGAGGTAAAACCATGCAGGTCCTAGAAAGGGAAAGTCTTATGCTGGCCACATAAGTGAAAAAGATTTGGTACTTTGGAATTTCCACCAGATCCCACAAACATCCAAATAACAGCGGCTGTTCGAGGCCGTCGTGTGCACAAACTCACAGAAGACGGGCAGCGACAGGCCGAGGCAGGGTGGGTTTTGTCCAGTCTCTCAGAGGAGGAAAATGAGGAGCTGGAGTTCTCAGTTGTAACAATGCCTAGAAAATTCTACCTCGTGATACTGCTTTGAAAAGTAAATGAGTAAGAGAGGGATGACTCGGTGGAGCCCCGAGCATCTTTAGGCCAGTGAAATTATTCCGTATGACACCACATTTGTCAAGAGCCAGAAAACTGCATGACACCAGGAGAGAAGCTAATGGGAATTATTAATAATATTATAAGTATTAGCTGATGCACCGTAACGAATGTGATGCTCTAAAAATGCAAAATGTTAACAACAGGGACACTGGGAGGTTGCATGCTTTCTGAAGTTTTTCTGTCTAGCTGAAGCTGCTCTAAAGCATAAAATCTTTTTACTTTAAACTACATAAGATAATATGCTTAAGGCCTCTGTGCTGAGCTGGACCTATTGGCGCCTGCTGGGTTCATCATTCCGTCTAGAGCCTGGGATTCACCTTCACTTCCCCTCCTAGCGCCTAGTGAAGGGAGTGGCCCCATCAGACCTAAACTTAAAAGGACATTTCCATGAACGCATGAGTCCAGCAGACATGTTTGTCCAATGGCTGAGTACTAACCACACACCCTGCTCTGCTTGACTGGAGCCACTACCAGTGGGACTCTGAGCCCCCGGGACAGAGGATTTCTCAGTCCCTGCATCACTGTCCCCACGGAGGCACCCTCTCCTGGCCTTACAGCCTGTTGCTTTCCCAGGTGTCAGTGTTCCTCAGAGAAACAGACCCTGTAGGAGGTTTATGTCAGGAGATTTATTTTAAGGAATTGATTCATGTGATTGCTGTGGTTTGCAAGACTCAGATCCGCAGGCTGGCCAGCGAGCTGGAAACTCAGGTAACGGTTGATGTTACACATTGAGTCTCAGATTTGCAGGGCAAGCCAGCAGGCTGGAAACTCAGGCAGGGTTTCTATGTTACAATCCAAAGTCAAAATTCTTTCTTCCCAGGGTATCTCAGCCTTTGCTTTTGAGGCTTCAGCTGATGGGTGGAAGCCCACCCACATTCGGGAAGATCCCCTTCCTTTGCTCAGAGTCAATTGAATGGAGATGTTAATCACATCTACAAGATCCCTTCACAGCAACACCCAGACTAGTATTGGACCAAACACCTGGGCACCATCATCCAGCCAAGATAACATATTAAAACTAGCCTTCATAACTACTCTCTTAAACAAAAAGAGGGGAAAGAGTGTGGTTGGAAAATGTTTGCATTTCAAATTCTCTTAAAGAGAGGCAGAGCAGACCATCACCTTCTGGCCAGACTAGGTGGTATACTCCCAGCTACTGGATGCCTGTAATCCCAGCCACTTGGGAGGCTGAGGCAGGAGGATCAAATTCAAGGGCAGCCTCAGCAACTTAGCAAGGTTTCAAAATAAAAAATAAGAAAGGCTCAGTGGTAGAGCATCTCTAGGTTTAATTCCCAATATTCCAAAAAATAAATAAATAATAAGCAACCATTCCCAACCCCAAATTTAAAAAAGAAAGAACATCTCCATCTGACCATCAGGTTGATAGGTGGACTCCTTTGTTCCCCTCCTAACTACCTGTAGTAAAAGGACTCCTCCCCCATGGGTGGCCTGTGACAGACACCACAGAACACCGTGCAGGGAGTTGGAATTGGAGGATGCAGCTCCTCCATTTTAGAACCTGCTCATGTGACACCTGCACATGTTGTTTTAGACGCTCCTCGCAACAACCAAGCTGAGCTGTGGTGTATCTCCTCAGTTGACTTCACTCCAGAATCTCTTCCCAAGCAAAGAAATAAAGTGCCCTTGACATTGAGCTGGGGAAGAGCTGGGGATCAGTCCTTCCATCACAGGGCCAGGAGACACTGAGACACTGTGGAGGGCAACCTCATTTCCAGTGAGCATTTTGTCCTAGAGTGTTTGACACTGATCAGGCTGGCTGAAGAAGCTGATCACAGAGGCCCCTTCCCTGCCCTTGCCTAGCGTGAGCTGAGACTGGAGAAGGACTCTGCAGAGACCAGACAGAAAATCAAGTTCAAAGCAAGAAGAAATGAGACTGGGTCATTTCATTACAAATTTCTTTGTACTGTGCCGTGAGGAAGGATGGGTGGTTGAGAGTTGGTAGCACATGGCCTGAGAGACAGATGGGATGAAGGAAGCCCTTGCTGTCCATGTGTTTTGAGGACACTAGTCAAGAAGGAGTGCCTTGTCTATAGGGCCACCGTAAATAGATGCCAAGATGAACAGGGAAGGGAATCCAGAAAGAAAACTTTCTCAGGGGTCCAGAACTAATCAAGATTCCGCTATTAACTGAGGCTGTCCTCTCTGTCCCAGGTGGGCTGACCTTCCTTCTCAGATATGGCAAGCTCACCTCCTAGAGGAAGGCTCGGCTGGTGGCTCCTCCACCAGAGGGCTGCTCTTCAAAGACAAGTAGGTCTTCAGTGGGAAGGCCCATTGTCTAGCTCCTGTCCTGTGGAGCAGGGAATATCTGGGGCAGGAGTCTGGGGAGCACTGAGCCTGTCTGAGTGCAAACCCCACCCAACAGCCACGGAGGAGGTAGAAACCTGCAAAGACAGGAGTCCACACTGCTCGTCTCTCCAAGTCAAAAATGAGAGCCCTTAGGCCAGGTGAGACTGGCTGTTTCCTCCCCTGCTGACCTCAAAGTGGTCTCTGGAGGGTCAGAGGACAAAAACTGCAGAGGAAGGGATGTTTGGAGGCCTAGCATTGCAGGGAGACTCTGGAACCCTCAGTGCCGCACAGCAGGCTGTGAGCACATTGCTACCTTAACTGACCACGCTAGCTGTCAGCTAAGGATCCACAGGCCGAGGATCCCTCATCTGAAATGCTTGGACCAGAAGTGTTGTAAATCTCAAATATTTTCAGATCTTGTAATATTTGTGTGTGCACATATGCACACAAACACACACACGTATATATGAAGATATCTTGGGAATGAGACTCAGGTCTTAACATAAAATTCATTTGTTTCCCATATATTTTTTAAAATGTTTTTTAGCTAAAGATGGACACAATACCTTTATTTTATTTGTTTGTTTTTTGTTTGTTTGTTTGGTACTGGAGATTGAACTCAGGGGCACTCGACCACTGAGCCACATCCCCAGCCCTATTTTGTGTTTTATGTAGAGACAGGGTCTCACTGAGTTGCTTAGCGCCTTGCCTTTGCTGAGGCTGGCTTTGAACTCGCGATTCTCCTGTCTCAGCCTCCCTAAGTGCTGGGATTACAGGCTTGTGCCACCACGCCCGGCCCTTTATTTTATTTTATTTTTTTTGTGTGTGTGGTGCTGAGGATCGAACCCAGTACTTCAGATGTGTGTAAAGCCAGATGACCAAAAGGAGGCAAATTAAAACCGCTGGGCAAGGCTTTATTGGAAATACACGCTCTCGGGCTGAACTCTCCCGTCCATCAGAGTGTGTATGGGAGAATGGCGCACGTGTTCGGGGGTACAGAAAATTTTAAAAGGCCTGGTTGGGAAAGGCAGGGCTTAAGGCAGGAAGAGAAGGTCAGAGTCCTTCCTGGATGAGCCGGGAAGAATGGCGGCGCCCATACTGGGTGTTCCGTCTTCCTCTGCGCATGCGGCCCGCGGCGGCCATGTTGGTGTGCTCGGGGCATGCGTGCTGCGTGCTGCGTGCTGCTTCAGCCTGCCTCCGCAGAGGCAGCCATGTTTGTTCTGCATTTGCCTCGCTAACCTAACAATGTGCTAGGCAAGCGCTCTACCACTGAGCCATAATCCCAGCCCTGTTTCCATATACCTTATGTATAACCTGAAGTTAATTTTATACAGTTTTTCATGTGCCTTTGTTTTGATGCCACATGATAGGTTAGGTGTGGGATTTTCTACTTGTCGCGTTTTTTTGGTTTTCAAAAAAACACATTTTTTATTTTTAGATTAAGGATATTCAACATAGAACATCTTAACTAGACAGGGCAAGTTTGAGGGCAGCTAGATAATTTTTTTTCTTTAAAAATATAAAAGAAAACAAAATATCCAGACCACATCCTGGAACACGAAGGCCATCTGGGTTCATGGTCACTGTGAGGCAAATGTACCCAGTGTCCTTACCAAGGGATTTGTGACTGAGGGGTCACTTACTCTGTGAAATATCAGGAGTTCTTGCTGGTAAGAGTGATCCTGGGAAATGTCGAGGAATCAAGACAGAAGCCATATGCATCCTCTCAGCCAGAATATAGCTCCAGAAAACTCCCATTAAGGACAACACAAGGGGAGCACCTCAGCTCCCAGGCCAAGGCCAGGGCTGTGGCTGGGGAGCTGTAGGGGGTGCGCTCCCTCCCAGGGCCACCGCCCTCATCACCCACATAGCATCTGCTTCAGCAATCGTGAGGCTGGCTCCAGTCCACCCTCCTGACCCAAAGAACCCTTCCCTTGGAGCCTCACTCACCCCCTGTCTCGTTTATTCTGTTTCCTTTTAGCTACCTCTTCCCCAGCACATGGACAGCGTGTGCAAGGGACCTTGGACACAAAAACATGCAGAGGCTCTTGGCCTTGGAAGAAGCAACCCTGGAGCAGAGATGGTGGGAAAGTCGGTTCTACCTGGGGCAGCTGAGGAAGCCTAGGGAGGAGGTGGGAACAGAAACATCCTTGGAGAATGAGTCAGAGATGCTCTGGTGGAGGACACAAAGGGACAGTTCAGAGGCAGGGGTGGGAAAAACAAGAAAAGAAGAAATTCATAAGCAACCCTGAGAGAAGCAGCCCATGAGTCACTGTCACCTGCGTGGGGACTAACGAGGAACAGATTGATAAGTGGGGTCAGCCAGCAGCACAGCACTGGGGACCTAAGCAGAGGGCTGTCGTCACTGAGTCTGATGTGCAGAGACGCAAGCCCGCAGCACTGCGCACCCTGCTCCACTCTGATCAAGCGCACCGCTGAAAGCAGAGGTGACTGGTTTCAGAGAGCGAAAAGGGCTGGACACAAACGTTTTGAGAGCACAAAGCACAGAGCGTGTGGTTACATCCTGTCCAGCTGCGCCTCTCATTGCAAGGTTAAAATCAAAGGTGGAGAACATTTGTAAGTCAAATCCCTCAAAGATACTTGAGGATAGAGTCATTAACCGTTAGACAAATGCTTGCTCTGTGTCTTGTCAAATTGAATGGAGGCAGATGTGTTTGCCAGAAATTGTCCTGTGACATCCTTTGAATTCTGAAAGTGTTATTGCCTCCTTGGGAACTTAATCCTCAGCCTCCAGCTCATGCCGGCTTTGCAAGGTTGTTATGAAGAATAGTATTTCCTCCCTGTTGACTTTCGGGAAACTGGTTTGTTATAAGATGTTCATTGTAGGATGATTATTTTATTCTTCTAAATTGTGGTGTGGACACCAGCACTGTCCAGTAACTCTCCAGTACGACCTCACTGCTTGTATTCTGGAAAGTTGCTCTGTGTATAGGGGCTTGACTTCCCAGTCAGAAGGTACCAGTGTAGATGTCCGTCAACAGACCGATGAATAAAGAAAATGTGGCATGTATATACAATGGGGTTTTATTCCGCCATGAAGAAAAATGAAATTATGGCATTTGCAGGGAAATGGATGGAACTCAAGACTATTAAGTGAGATAAGTCAAACTCAGAAGGCCAAGAGTCATAAGTTTTCTCTCATGTCATAAGCCAGAGAGGAAAAAGAAAAAGAAAGGTGGGGGGAATCTCCTCAAAATCAAAGGAAGATCAGTAGAGGAAAATGGCCAAAGGGTGGGAGTTGGGAAGGGAAGTGCTGGGGAGGGGCGCTGGCCAAATCTTGTTGTTATGATTGTGTGCGTGTCCGAGTATGTGACAACAGCCCCATCATTGTGTATGACTATAATGCATCGATAAAAAAATGTAGGGAAGAGTGCCATAGTCATAGCTAGTCTTATCTCCTTCGTGACATCCACCCCAGAGAGGAGACAGCTGACACTGGTCCTTATTTTCCTCTTCACTGGACTCTACTGTGAACCAGACACCAGGCAATGTGCTGGGACTTCTTGGGGACACATGAAAGCTCTGCCCTCACAGAGCTGGCCTTCCAGAGAGCACAGAGGTTCCAAATACTTTGAAAGCACAAAACACAGAGCTTGTGGTTACATCCTGTCCATCTGCGCCTCTGGTCTTCACCCTAAGCCAATGTGGGCTCACTAGGATCTCTTGCAAACCTTATAAAAAGTAAAGTCTGGGCAGCAGTGGTGACCGTGGTGCATTCAGTAAATGCCAGGGCCACTGGGTTACAGCAGCTGACGTCATCTCTAAGTCTTTCTCCACAAGACGCTTATTAGCTACAAAGGATAAAATAACTTCACAATGGATCAGTATTACCTTTGCTGGTAGTGACCCCAATCAACAGCAAAGGCTGCCAGATTCCATGCACAGAGAGGGACATGTGGCCACTTCTGTCACATGGCTGCCCAGGGTGTAGAATCTGAATCCAATCATGAGGAATCATGAGGCAAACCCAAATTAAGGGACATTTGGCAAAAATCACTGAACTTTTCAATAATGCCAGTGTCAAAGGAGAGAAGCCCAAGTGTCAAGGACTATTCCCAATGAAGAGAGGCCAACCAGACGTGGAAAAGGAAAGGCACGGCTTGAATTCACTCTTCATGTAAAGACGTTGCAGGACCCACCCGCAAAGCCTGAATAATGTTCTTAAATAAAGTGCTAGTGCTGTGTTAGTTTCCTGATTTTGGTCATTACATTGTGTATTATAGAATGATTCTTCCGTGTTAGGAAAAAAGGGCAGCTGAGGATAAAGGGGCACCAGGTCTTTAGCTCTGTCTCAAACGGTTCAGAAAAGACATATCCACATGCAGAAAGAGAAACACAGTGAAGCGTTAACACCAGGTCACATTTAGGCTTCACAGGTCCTTAGAGATTTCCTAGTTTAGTTTTGGGCTCAATTTGTGTGTTTTAAGGGGGGCAGGTAAAAGCACGAACATTAGCTCCCACAAGGGGATGAGCCTCGTCCACCTTGTGAGATGGTGAGCAGCCCCTGCACTCATTGCTCGAGGGTCTCTGCACTTAAGCAGAGACCTCCCCCACCTGCTCTGGTGGCTTCTGCACTACATTCCCTTTCATTCTGTCCTCTAAGAATCACTACCTAATGCCCACCAGCCAACCACTACAATGGGAAGGTACAGGGCTTGGCACCCTGGCTCAGAAACAGCTCCTGACCTCCCAGGGCCACATCAGGGTACTAAGCTGGCACACACAGGGTTCCAGAGCCAAGTGTGCTCCCCTCCCAGCTGTGTCTAGTGACATTGCACTGCTGGTTGAAAACAGCCGTGGTGGGGTATTTACATCACTGAATGTGCCACACGCTGCCAATCAGGGCTCATCTTCCTAGAGAACCTGTATCTTGCTCTTTGATCTTCAAGAGTGCTAGAAGGCTGAGGAGCTTCCGGAGATCCTGGATGCCTGTCCTCGCTTCTCCCCATCTGGCTTCAAGAGAAGAGAGGCCACCAGAGTGTGCATTGGATTGTCCTGAACCATCCCCACCCCACCTGTCTTCATTTCTGGCCAGGTCTCCTGCCATCCTGTGTCCTCATTCTTTGGGGCCTATATCAGTTAAGGTTCTCTAGAGGAACAGAATCAACAGCAAGTATAATTATAAAAAGGGGATCCTTTAGGTTGACTTACACAACCAGAATCTGGATAGTCCACAATGGCCATCTGCAGGATGGAGAGCTGAAAGAACCAGGAGCTGCACAGTCCAAGAGGCTGGAGCCCCAGGACAAGAGGGATCAATGGTGCTGGCCTAGTCTGAGAACAAAGGCTGCTGGAAACTCTCTGGAGAATCACTGGCAGAGCCTGCTTTGGAAGAGTGAGGAAGCGAGGTCCGATATCCTCAGACGATCGTAGCTGCAATCAAGAACCCATTCAAGGGCTGGGGCTGTGGCTCAGTGGTAGAGGGTTTGCCTAGCATGTGTGAGGCACAGGGTTTGATTCTCAGCACGACATATAAATAAAATAAAATAAAATAAAAATAAAGGTCTGTTGACAACTAAAAAATATTTTTTTTAAAAAAGAACCCATTTAAGAAGAATGGAGCTTGCATCAGCTGCTGCTTCCTTGTTCTTCCAACTTTCATTCCATTCAAGTTGTCGTCCTATTGGACAGTGCTGCCCACGCTTAGGGAGGAACTCCACTTCAGTTGGCCATCCCACATGCCAATCATCCCCAGACACACCCTCATTGACACACCCACATGCCTCTTAAACATCAGCATCTCTTAATCCAATCAAGTTGACAATTCAAATTAATCATTACAGAGCCCATGTACCCCATCTGAACATGCCCTATCCCCTGTGCATGGCTTCTGCTGCCAAATCTTACCAGGAATCATGTGTACATCTTACCACAAGTGATTCAGAGAGAATCCTTACCAAATGGGTGGCTAATGGTGGACATGTCAGGCAATTGGTAGAACAATGCTCAGTAAAGACAGGATGCAGGAGAAATCTGACAAATCCCAACACAAGACTAAGTCTACCTCCTCAGATGATCCTGGATGAGAGGACTCCTGCTATGTGGCCATGCTAACCCATCCCCGCTCACAGAAACGGCAGGAAAGGGGTTGATTGTGTATCTATTTTTAGTGGCTTATCAGCAAATGAGAGCTCTGTGGTGCTCTGCAGACTGTGTGCAGGTCAGAGTTCATGATGTACCGAAAGCCAGACATGGCCACTGCCATGGCCCAGAGACACGGAGCTGGGCATCGGGGTACCCTACACAAACTTGTGAGGTCATCCCTACCCATGTGCTGCACTGCACTAGAGAATCCCTACCAACCATCCTGCCATGGCCCCCAACTCAGGTTCACAACTCACTGAAAAAAGAGAAGACTGGAGTCTCATCAAGGAGACTCTGGAGCCTTCTGTGACTCCAAAGACCCAGAAGGACTCTGGCTCCATGCATATAAAATATGACTCAAAGCTCATTGGAGTCCTCAATTCTTAGAATGGGAGGCTGTTTCTGAAGGAACCTGGCCCCAAACCTCACCAATTTTGATAAACAGATAGAGCTGTTCTGGGAATTGATGGACTTCTCAGTCATGCGGCGAGGAGAAGAATGTTCTAATATCAGCCCTGCCCAACATGATCTCAAGTGAAACTTACTGGAAGGAAACAAACTGCACATGGATGGACTCATGGGATGTTTTTTTCACCCTAAAAAGGATATCATGGCTTGGGCTTGGGCATCCTAACTGGTCTGCTTGATGAGGTCAGGTATTCAGGCTCCAGGGTGAGTAATTCCAGTTCTGTGAGATCAATTTATGACCAGTGATGACAAGAGAGAGAGGAGGGCAAGGATGCTTTGAGGAAGAAATAGAAGGAACCAAGCCTGTCAGGAAGTAATTTCCCCTAGGAAAGAGGGACAAGATGGCAGCCAAGGAGTTGGTACTTCCTGGAGCAGGCACTTAGGAGGACTAAGAAGAGCAGCCCCAGCACCCTGTCTGTGGACCCAGGTGGGAGACTCAGGGCACCAGCTCCTGGCCTGGGAGGTGGAGCTCGAAGCCAGGTGCTGACAGTACAGGGAGGAGACGGTGCACCCCAGGGTGTTTCCTGTACTGCTGGCCACCAAGCTCGGGTCCAAATAATCCTGACACAAGGAGAGAGTGAAGAAGCCAGCACGAAAGCCAGTTGAAAGGCATGGTTATAAATTTAATTATGAAACCCCAGCTGGGAGGTTTTCCTAGCAGAAAATTCAGGGAAAAGGTCTTGATGGGGACCAAGGAACAGACACAGCAATTGCCAGGGAAGGTCACAGGAAGAAGGCTTCAGTCAGGAGTGACCCGCGCCTGTGCCCACAGAGGACAGGAGACCGACCTTCACATCCCACCTGCCTCTCGGAGCCCTGCAGACCAGGGAAAAGACGGCCCCTCCCGGACACAGGCCCTGCATGAAGTCATGGCTGTGTGATGTTATTCTAGTTTTCAAAGGGAAAATTCCCTCTCCAGAGTGGGAATCGCTGCCAAATTGCTTAGTTACCAAAAGTGTGTTTGCAGTTATATTTACAAACTCCATCCATCCCCTTCCCTGTTTTAATCACCAGAAACTCTCTTGGTGTGTTTCCCGGGCCCTGGTTTTGAGCTCTGGCTGCCAGAGGCTGGCTTAAAATCACTCCTGTCTGGGAGCTGTGAGGTGCAGCTGGCCCCCCACCGCAGCTCCCACCTTCTCTAGGAGCCAAAAGAGCTGCTTCAGCCTGCACAGTCTCCTCATCCGATCTTCACCACTCCAGCAGAGAAGCACCCACTACACACCAGGTTCTGTGAGCACCGAGGATACCAAGGCACAGGCTCAGGTCCCATGACTCACATGTCTTGATTCACGGAATCCTCACAGTAACCCTACGAAGCAGGTAAGGGTGCTTCCATCACAGAAGAGAAAGGGGCAGAGCACTGACATCAAGTGACCTGACCAATGTCCTACCTTTGCAAATATAGGAGCCCAACTTGAACCCAGAATTCTGATCCCATAGCTCATGCTCTTAACCGCTGCATCATGATCAGATTTCACACCCAGGATTGACCTCCTGGGTCACCAGCTCCGAGCAGCTTGCTTGGTGACATGCTAAGGAGGAACACAAGGAGTCTCTGGGCACCGAGGGGCTGCCTTTACCTGGTGTCCTCTGTGGGGACAAACAGTGTTCCCAATTTTTCTCATCAGCCTTGGAGCCCCCAGCACCACCATGATGATGTCTCACATGCTCTCAGGACTTTAAGAACAACCTACGGAAGAAAACCACGAATGAATGGGAAATGGAATCCACTCGGTGCCATGAGGACCCAAGCTTGTGAATTTACTCTGTGACTTCTCGGGCCCCTTCCTGCTGTGGTGGCGGGACTGGCCGTCTAGGGAAGATGCTACCTAAGGGCTGAGCCCTGGGCACCTGGTTCCCTCAAGGCAGGTTTCAGGCTTAGCAGCTGTACCTTCTCCCCTTGACCTGTCCTTGAACTCAGCTCTGGATCTTGCCCTCACTCCCCCTTGCCTGTCTCCTGTTGTTGTGTCCACACAAGAGATACACAGCAGATACCCAGCAACTCCAGCTGTGCCCCAGGCCCTGGTCCAGGCTGCAGGGAATGCCACAGGGATGGAAACCTGCCCCAAGGAGGCAGTGGAGAATTCATAAATAAAAGAAATAAACCCCTTGCTACCCAAATCTGAACCCAGTTCCTAAATCCAGAGAGCAATAGTCAGATGCTGGGGCATGCCTGCCTGCCAGATGTGGGTAAGAAGGCATGCTCTACAGAGATGCAAAGCAGATAGGAGAAGGGGAACACAGAGGGCGAGAGCTGTGGCTTTAAATGGTCTTCAGTGGCATCGTGAGACAGGGACGCTTGAGTAAAGCAGGCAGTGAGCCAGGTAAGTAACTGGGAGTTGAATATTCTAGGCAGAGGGAAGAACAAGTGCAAAGGCCCTGGGGCAGGGTGTGTCTGGCATGCCAGGTGTTATAAGTTATAACACAGTGAGTCCGCAGCACAGAATGGAGAGGAGCGAGCGGCACTGACTCATGTGGTTCAGGAGACTCTGATTTTCCAGAGCCCCACCGTCTGGGCGGCCATTCAGGAGCAGGACTCTGAAGGGCTCGGCTCCTCTTACTGTTCTGTCGCCATACACCTCGGCACACCTTCTGCCCAGGACAAACAGAATGACAGGGCCATCACCTAACACCAGGGAAGAAGCAGATTCACACACGCTGTCCCACTGGGCCAGCTCAGGAACTCCGAGGCGGGCAGGGGATCCCGTTTAGAGGCAGAGTGACTCAGATCGTCAGTGATGGGGTGGCACTGAGGAAGCCCACCGTCCATCTGCCTGGCCCGGGGCCACTTTAGTGTTGCTCCTATCCAGACAAGAGCTGGCCCTGCTGTGACAGAGGGCAGCTCCTCCTGCTGCCCACTACTGAGCTCCTACCTCATTGCCTCCCAGAAGAGAGACCTGGGCTCCAGGAGACTGGAGGGCCCCGGAAGGAGTGGCTCCCAGGTGAGTGGTCCTGGGGAAGACAGGAGCATGCGAGAGCACACAGTGTCTGGGGTGGGTGCTTGGGTGGTGCCGCTCCGGCACAAAGGGTGAGGGGCAGACAAAATACGATAAAAATGGTCATTTAGCTAAAGGTTGACGCCACTGCGTTCCACTACGGCTCTTGGAACCTTGTTAGCTTGCTTCAGTCTCACTGAATAGCGGCTTTTTCAAGCTGCCCAGGGCTATGTGATCCTGCCGATGCTATCATGGGATCACAGAATTTCCAAGCTGGGATGAGCATTTGGGATCACTCAGGCCAACGCCCCATTTAATAGGCAATGACACTGGGGCCTGGAGGTCAAGTTCACTGTTCCACCAGTGCCGAGTAGAAATGAAAATACCTCTGCTGCCTTGCACTCTGAATTTCCTCCTACTTCCTGGAGACTCAGGAACCCATGACCACACGCCATTGGTATGTGTGTACTAAGTGCAGCATGCACTAGAGACAGTTCTGAAAATCCTGCATTTGGTTCAGCAGTTTTAATCCAAATGTCCCCTCCCCTGGTACCTTCCTGATAATGGCTTCTCCATTTGCTTCTGGCACTTATTTACCCTTGGATATTTTGTGAAGCTTTTTATTCTCATCCTCTCATAAAAGAATCCCATCTAGGGGCTGGGGCTGGGGCTCAGTGGTGGAGTGCTCCCCTAACATGTGTGAGGCACTGGGTTTGATCCTTAGTACCACATAAAAATAAAAGAAAAAAAAGGTATTGTGTCTACCTAAAGCTAATATATATATAAAAGAATCCCATCTATTTCTAGAAGTGTCTTCTGTCTTTGACAGCATCTATTGCTGGCCATACTCTGACCTGAGGGTCCACAGTGCCACCTCTGGACAGCAGCACACACCAAGAGACTATGTGGCCTCCACATTTATAGTGATTTGATGGAAAAGCCAAATTGAGATGAGAAAAAATAATGACAACACATTATATATTAGACTTCATTGCTCATTTACTACCAACAGTATTGAAATCAAATCTCCTGCTTGTGACTGAGCCCTCAGCATCGGCCTCTGGAAGCTTGCCCTTCCAGCATTCGCAGATGTATTCCATTTTCTGCATCAGTGACTAATCAAGTGTAATATGGTAAAGCAAGCACAGTCCAACCAAAGAGAGGTTGGAGGACTTCATCTAAAGTCTTCTTTCATTTGGCCTCAACAGAGATCCAAGGGATGTTGCTCCAACCACTGTGTCTCCTTCATTAGGAAGGACAGGAAGAATACTCCCTTTGTAAGAGCAAGCCGGGAATGATTTTGAATGATTGCTAAGTATTCAATAGCTGCATCGTTTCATTTGTCCGGAAGGCTCCAGAAAAGTGCAATGAACTCAGCAAAGAGATCAAGGTTGGTGGGTGGGAGAAGTGGCTCCAGGGAGGCTGGCAACAGGAGCTGAGTTTTGCAGAAGGCACCAGCCGGGCCAGGGGATGGGCAGGGGCATCCAGCAAGGAGCAGCCCTGTGGGCAGCTCTGGAAGCCAAGGCAGCACAGGAAGTTCAAGGACTTGCATGTGTTTTAGTAGAGCTGGAGCAGAAGGCAGGAAGGTGAGACAAGGGAGATGAGGCTGGACCAACAGGCACAGGCTGGACCACGGGGTCCTCTCCCAGGGCACAAGGAACCCTGCATGCTCTGCTATCATCTACAAAACGTTTGTGTCTTTATTTTTCATAAACATCTCAAAGACAGACACAGTCCCCAAATGCTTTCCAATCAACTTCCAGAGAGGGGAAGACCCTGCTGTTTGTTTGTTTTTTAGATTTATCCCTCTAGTGAGAACAGATCTGGAGAACAGATCTGCTGGGAGAGAGCCCAGAGGTGGAGGAGAGCACGAAACCCAAGGGAGAGCGACAAGGGCCCGTGGGCTGGAGAGCAGTGACAGGCTCGAAGTTCCCAAAAGAAGTGTCTAGAAATCACCTGGGGGGACTGGGGTTGTGGCGCAGTGGTAGAGCGCTTGCACGCGTGAGGCACTGGGTTCGATCCTCAGCACCACATAAAAATAAAATAAAGACATTCTGTCCACCTACAACCAAAAAATAAATATTAAAAAAAAAAAAAAAAGAAATCGCCTGGGGTGGGAAGTGGGGAAAGAGAAGAATCCATCACGATCCTGGGTCCTTCCTCGAGTGGAGCACACGATTGTGTCACTAAGTGGGGCAGAGGCTCCAGGGGAGCAGAGCAGGTTTGAGGGGAGATGAACGCAGCTTCACTCACGTGGTATATTACATTTCCTGGGAGAAAAGACGTTCAGAGGTGGTTAAAAATATGTCTGATGTAGGTGGGGTCACACAGAAATGGCCATTCACACGTATGAAGGTAGAAACAATGGCAGTGATGAGGTCAGCAAGGGAGAATGGGGCACAAGACAGAGCCCTCAACAGACCGGCATGCGGGTGGGCTGGGGGAGAAGCCCACGAGGGAGCTGAGGGAGGACGGACGCGAGGCTGAAGGGGTGACAGGAACGTGGCCTCGGGTGTTCAGAAGGAAGGAGTCACTTGCCAAATGCTGCTGACATCTGTCCCGTGAGACACCTGCAATCCGTGCGTTGGATTTTGCATGCGGGGCATTACAGGTCACCTTGGCTGGGACAGTGCCACTGTGATTTAGGTGGAAGGAGATGGCTAAGGTCCAAAGCTCTTGGCAAAGTCGTGATGAAGAGATGAATGCCAACCACCACGTGAAGAAACAGAGGCAAGAAAGAGAATGGGGAGCCAGGGAACCTGCAGACCCAGCGCCTGCTCTTGGTGTAGCCTCCGTGTGGAAGGCCCTGGAGCGTGTCAGTGGGCTGAGCGGACAGACAGACAGGAAGAGGGTGTGGATCCAGGAGAGGTGGAGCCTGCAGAGACCAGGCCTCTGAGGACACCGTGACACCTAGAACACAGGTCAGTTTTCCAGGGAACTGGGGAGTTTTTGAACCAGATACAGCTCTGCAGGGAAGCCCTGTGATCCCTTCAGTTGATGGAGGCAGCTGGGGTTAGGAAGGATCTGCCTACCCAATGTCACAGAGCAAGGTGGCAGCTGGGCAGCTTCCTCCTCCAGCTCAGCTTTTGAAAACAAGCATCTGCATTGCTGATAGCAGGTTCCCGGGGGCTGTGGTTGGCTGATGACCATGCACTTCTGCATCCAGCCCTGCGTTATCCGTGGCTCATGATCAATGTCCAGAGAACATGTCCAGTGGTGTCTGCCAGAGGTCAGCTTCGCAATTAGTGTGGTTTCATTTCTTTGTCATTGACCTGGAATAAGGGATGGAGGATACGCCCATTTCGCTGGGTAGATGCTGCGGAGTGGCGCAGGGGAGCTAACTTCTTGGAAAAGAGAGGCAGAAGCCAGTGGCTTGAATCAATTAGACAAATTATTGGAAGAGAGGAAAAAGATGAAGTTTGCCAGAAATGAAGTTGAAAAATAGCATCTCATATGCACAAAGGCTAAAGATTCAAGAGCTCAGCAGGAAGAAACGCAAGCACGAAGAGACAACTACTCTCAAAAGCCAGAAAACACGTTTCCTTCGCCATCCGTTTGCACGTATGATTCCTTTGGCATTAGGTCTAACCTCAACCTTCGCAAATTTAAAAATATGGGCTACAATGATGAGGAAAGAGAAAGTAATGAAAAGGGAAGGAAAACATAACCTACATGGAAAAGATAAAGACCAGGAAAACAAGAAGACTTGAGAACTTCTGTGGCCATCCCAACACATTTTAGGAAAAGGTGCTGTGCTGATAAACGAGCACCTCTTAAAGAACACGTACAGTATTCAAAAACTAAGTATTAAAAATACCATCTTGCTCTCCACCTTTTAAAAGAATCAGTAAGATACAGCAACCACACAGACCTCAGTTTATCTATAAAGAAAGTTTGGTGTGAGAATATAGATCTGTGCAGCAATTGTGGAATACAGGATGGAAGGTCCTAAAGAAACCAAAAGAAATCAAATGACCCAGCAATTGTTCTTCTGGGTGTTACCAAAGGAAATAAAATCAGCACCTGGAGATGTCTGCATGGCCGTGCCCATCACAGCCTTATCCACAAGAGCCAAGATACAGAAACACCCTGAATGCTTATCATCCAATACATGGATAAAGGAAATGGGATATCTATTGAACATTATTCAGCCTTTAAAAAGATTACACCATTTGCAACAAGATATTGGACTAAATGAGTTAGAAAAAAAATGCTGCCTGATTTCACTTATAAGTGGAATCGCTTAATTATTTTAAAATATCAATTGCATAGAAATAGAGACAATTATGGTGCTTTCCAGGGGTGGGAGAGGAGGATGGGAAGATGTAGGTCAAAGGGTGAACAGGTGCAGTAGCGTAGAATGAATAAGACCAGGGATCTTCAGTACAACATGGAGACTGTGGTAAATAATGTTGCATACCAGCACTGGGCGCCGGGTGCAGCGGTGCTCACCTGTAATCCCAGTGGCTTAGGAGGCTGAGGCAGGAGGATCCTGAGTTCAAAGCCAGCCTCAGCAACTTAGTGAGGCCCTAAACAACTTAGCGAGACCCTATCTCATTATAATAATTATTATTATAATAATTATTATTATTACATATTGGTAATTTACCAAGAGGGTAGAATTTAAGCACACTTACCACCAAAAGAAAAAGGAAAGGAAGAGAAAGGAAGGGAAGGGAAAGGAAATAAAAAATAAACTCCATGGGGCCATGAGCATATTGATTTAACTGTCCTTTAATATGCATATGAACACCAACCAAAGCACACAAATGCAGGTAGGAAACCCTAAATACATACAATTTTAAAAGTACTTGAAACTTTTTGAATGAAAAAAGTCCGATGATTTCAAGCATCAAACCTGAGACAGACTTGTAAGAGATGTGATAGAATCTCCCTTCCTGGAAACTGTTCAAAGTAAAGGGACTTGGATCAATTCTACCACAAATTCGCATCTGGAGAGAAATTCGCTTACACCTCACAAAGGGCTTAAGAATTTCATGTGTTTAGACCCCAGACTTCTATTTGTAGGATTTATGATGAAGCCTGAGTTCTAACTCCTGCTCCTTTGCATAATGGCTCTGTGACATTGGGTCCTCCTGAGCCCAGTGGATCTTCCCCATCCATTCAATGCACTAAGAGCATTGGATCACAAATCTCATTACAGAATAGTAAAAACAACATATACTTAACACAGGAACCAAAAATAATAAGCACTTAACAAATGTCAGGTGCTTGTAAGTTTCTTCTTATGTATTTAATTATGTAAAACTGGAAAATAAAACTAGTGCAACTCCAGATAACTAGTTAACATGTGTTGGTATTCTCATGCTATGATAACTTTCCAACTATGGAAATAATACCAGAAAAGATTTAAATCTAGAAGAAATTCACTATATATTTTTCTGTGCATTCTGATACAATACTAATACATATGCAATTTTATAAAGTAATCCAAATATAATGCAAAATTTTCAAAGAGATTATTTGTGGATGGTACACAGACAAATGATCTTTTTTACCTTTATATTTTTCTGTGTTTTCCTAGTGGTCTATAAAGAACATGTATTATTTTTGTAACCAAAAATTACAAATTTAGGATTGGGATGTAGCTCACTGGTAAAGCGCTTGTCTCAAATGCTCAAGACTCTGGATTCTATACTCAGCACTGCAAAGAAAACAATTAAATCTAAATAAAATTTAAGCCTAGAGAACCATCTGGCTTGTGTGGTGTTATTAAAGTAGAATAACTTTGTTTTAAAATTCCCTAAATATCATTCAAAATAATCTTTGAGAAGAGGTTCAAGAAACTTTAGAAAATGATTGCTGAAGGAATTTGTCTCAGAAGCAGTTTCTAAAAATTGCAAATGAGTCTATCAACTGCTAGAAAACTGATACTTGCAGCTTCCACACTTAGGTTAGCAGCAGCACATCCCAGAAACTTGACTTTGGTGGGTGGTGGGGTGTGCATTATAGACCCTGTGAATTCGTCATGAAACCTCTGAACCCCACCTCCAGGAAAATACACATTTCTATGTGCATTTTCTGAGACAGTACAGGCTCCTTGCCACTAAGACCCTGCCAGCTACTATAAACATTGACGTGGCTGCATCATTGTAGTATGCTGATTTTAAGTCTTTTAGGTATAAACCAAGGAGTGGGATAGCTGGGTCAAATGGTGGTTCCATTTCAAGTTTTCTAAGCAATTTCCATACTGCTTTCCATAGTGGTTGCAACAATTTGCAATCCCACCAGCATGTATGAGTGTGCATACACTCCACATCCTCGCCAACATTTATTGTTACTTATATTCCTGATAATTGCGATTCTGACTAGAATGAGATGAAATCTCAGTGTAGTTTTAATTTGCATTTCTCTAATTGCTAGAAATGTTGAACATTTTCTACTTATTTGTTGACCACTCATATTTCTTCTTCTGTGACGTGTCTGTTCAGTTCCTTTGCCCATTTATTGATCAAGTTTTGGGGTTTTTTTTTTGTGTGTGTGTGTGTATTAAGTTTTTTGAGTTCTTTATATACCCAAAGAACTTAAAAATCAGAATTACTACAGTGATGCAGCCACCTTTATGTTTATGGAAACTCAATTCACAATAGCTAAACTATGGAACCAACATAAGTGACCTTCAACCCATGAATGGATAAAGAAAATGTGTTACATAGACACGATGGAATATTACTCAGCCATAAAGAAGAATGAAATCATGGCATTTGCTGGTAAATGGATGGAACTGGAGACTATCATGCTAAGTGAAATAAACCAATCCTCAAGAAAACCAAAGGCCAAATGTTCACTCTGATATGCAGATGCTCACACACAATAAGGGGAACGGGAAGAATAGAAGTACTTTAGATTAGACAAAGTGGGGTGGAGGGAAGGGCTGGGGGATGGGAATAGGAAAGACAGCAGAATGAATCAGACATCACTTTCCTATGTTCATATATGAACACACAACCAGTGTGACTCCACGTCATGTACAACCATGAGAACAGGAAGTTATACTTTTTGTATGATACATCAAAATACATTCTACTGTCCTGTATAACTGAAAAGAACAAATAAAAAAATTATAAAGACGCTGCCAGTAGCTGTTAGGAGATACACCTACAAGAATGCAATCCTTAGGGTGGGGCTGGGGCTCAGTGGTACAGCGCTTGCCTAGCACATGTGAGGCCCTGGGTTCCATCCTCAGCACCACATATACATAAATAAAATAAAGGTATTATGTCCATCCACAGCTAAAAATATTTTTTAAAAAAGAACACAATGCTTGCCTCAAATCTAAAAATGAAATCGTTTCTTTCCTATTTCGGAGAGCAAGCCAGAGCCTGGCGTGAAGATGGAGCTCAGCAGAAGCTCTATCTTGTACCTTTCCGCTGCCTGACACGATGGAGAAAAGGGAGTCATAGAAAAAAGGGCTGAACCCTTTAGGGTTGTATTAAAGATACAAGTTAAAATTTGTTTGAGAAATAATCTAAGCTCGGGAATAAATGTCCAGCACAAGTTGGAGGTCAGGGGTCACTGGGAATAGTGGGTCCCAGAGCTACAGACTCAGACCAGTTGAACTTTTGTCCTGCAGTCAAAGGTTGGACCAGTTATGATTTAGTTGTTCTAAATAATTATTGGGTTTTAGTAAGAGCAACATAAAAGCTAATAAAGTTGGGGGTGTCTTTTTTATTTGTTCTAATTAGTTACACATGACAGTAGAATGCACTGACACATCACACATAAATGGGGTACAACTCCTCACTCTTCTAATTGTACACAATATAGAACCACACCAGTCGTATAATCATATGTGCACGTAGGGTACAATGTCCGGTTCATTCTACTGTCCTTCCTATCCCCACCGCCCCTCCCCTCCCTTCACTCCCCTCTGTCTAACCCAAACTACCTCTGTTCTTCCCATCGGCCACGGCACCTCCACGTTCCCCGTGTCCTCAGCCGCCTCCCGCGTGACCTGTCTGCTGCATGGCTCCAGACGTGCTCTCGCTATTTGCCTGCCTTGAAGGTGCTGTGGCCTGGATTAGTGGTGTCACCCTACACGTTGCATTTCCAAGACAATGTGTGGGCAGGGGGCAGTGGCCTCAGGACGCCTCAGGTTGCGAAAGGTGGCTGAGGGCACTGGAAGTCTGCCTTGAGCCTGCTCTAGAGAAAGCTGTGACGAGGTCAGCTGTCAGGACCCCAGAGAACAAGAGGCTTGGGAGAAACTGGGTGGAGGACCGGCAGGCATCAGCCAAGGTCCACACTGAGGAAACAGATGAAGCTCAGCAGCTCTGCTCAAGATCAGAGCTCAGCAGGGCAAGGCTGGCATCCAGCCTGGCAAGGGCACATTGTCACAGTGGGAAAGTTCTCTCTGTGAGGCTTTTAGCAAGGGCAGCAACAATGGGGGCCACTAGGACCTTTCTCAGAGCACACGTGGCAGATGGCAGGGGTAGCTATAAACCCACCCAGGACCCAAGGTGAAATGGCTGGGCAGACAGCCTAGCCCGCCAGACAGACAGGAATAAAGCACCCAAGTAGGCCGATCTGGAATAGGAATTAAATGTGAAGAGTCCCCAGGACTCTGATAGGGTAGAACCCCCGTAACAAAGGCGGGGAGACCAGAGAGGGAACGTGGAGGACTCTGGGGACCTCGTTGCACATTCCTGTACCAGCACCAGCATCTCCTATGCACCAAGAGCCACCGTGAGCTTCACACTGACCATCACGCAGGGGCACGAGAAGGGAGGCCTGCTGTAACCCTCTCCCAGGCAGCAGGACCCCAGGCCCTCTGCTTCCCATGATTCCCTTTTGTGCCTCCTTCCTGGGGCCTCCCCTGCCATCCCCCGCCCTTGCTTCTTGCTGTGAATGTAAATGTAGACACCTGACATCCATTCCAACACTTGTTCCCGCTGACCCCACTACCTCCACCCCAGCCAGCCACGCCGCCCTCCACCCCCACCGCTCTGCTGCATCAGAGTGTCGAGGAAAGGTAAGCCACACAGCATAACAAGTGCCAGAAGGGACGGGGCTGGGGTATAACTCAGTGATCAAGCATTTGCCTAGCACACACAAGGTCCTGGGTTTCATTCCCAGAGGGGGAGGTGGCTAAGATGGAATCAAGTAGTTACTGTTTTTAAAAAGAAGAACGGGTGGACTGGTGCATGACGGAGATGAAATCATCCCGAATGCTGGCAAAACCAAATGACCTTGAACTCACCGATTGCCCCACACCTCCTAGGGATCCAATACCAGCTACTCCAATATTTTTCTCTCTCATCAAATATTGGCTTTTCTGATGGTTTTCTCTGTGGATTAGGATTACCCAGTAAGCTAAAGAAAGACCTCCTCAGTCAACCATTAAAATAACTAAGTACTAGGTCCCACCCTGTGGGGTTGTTATCAGGGTCATTACTAAACGAGATCAGAACTCTCTACTTCCTGGCCCAGTTGGTGGCTCCTTCTCCAAACACAGACCTTCTGGCCTGGTGTATCTGGCCTTCGCCTCCTGCAGAATACGCACTGTTCTCAGTGGACCGCTCTGCGTAATCCAGAGCGCTGAGGGGGAGGCTCCGAGAAGGGATTGGTGGCTTGTTTTGACACAGTGTTTATATCCTGTCCAGCCAAATACCCAGGCAGGCAAAATGCAGAACACCTACTTTGGTTGTGTGCTAATCCCTGTGGTATCAGCAGCAGGTGAGCATAGTTTCCCCAGAACAAATAGGCCACCCTCTGCACTGATGGGACAAACACCATGTGAAACTCAGTAGGAACAACCCCAGCACTTGGGCCCTGGGAGCTCGAATGCAGGTGACAGTTCCACCAGTCACACTAGACAACTCGAGTGCATCAAATGCCCTTCGATTCAAAGCATCACCACCCTGTCTGCCCTCATCCTGCCAAGTCTGGGGCAGTTCCTAGACCCCCTTGCTGGGAGCCACCTTGCTGATCTCACCAGAGCTGCTGGACTTTCTGCCCTTACTTTCCTCACAATGAGCCAAACACCCAGCTGGAAATCTAGGTTTTTGACCAATCTTCCTGGAAGAATGGAACCCTTTTTTAAAGAACAGAACTTCCTGTTATCACGGAACCACTCTCATATCTTGAGTGAGTCCATGTTGCTTGGCAAACACTGTGAAATTTGTGTTCCCAGGAACCTTTAGGTCCTGGGGTGTAACTCAGTGGCAGAGTGCCTGCTTAGCATGTATGAGGCCCTGGGTTCCATCCAC
>CM053406.1:1468870-1491892 GCA_028644305.1 Xerus rutilus | reverse complement strand
GTATGTGGTCAAGATGCTTGAGAGCACCGCCAGCCCCTGACCTCCTTCCCAAGTGATGCTGAAAGCGCAGTCCTCATCTCCATTGCCAGCTCAATAATGAGGACAAGGTTTGGAGAAAAGGGGAAAAGCCTTATTGATTTGCTAGCAAAGGAGAAACAAAGCTCCTGTCCCAGAGGCTGATTCTTTTCTGCCAAGGGGAACACAGGGCTTTTAAAAGAGGAATACAAGATCTGGGATCCAGATATCACCAATAGATGTGATTAATTAACATCCATTGAGTGTCCCAAAGAGACCGGTTGTCCAGTCCCAGGTCTGGAGCTTCTTTATCCTTGCAGGCAGTGAAGGACATGAGAGCTTAACCTGGGACAGTAAAGACGTGAGTCCTGTTTCCCAGCTGTTGGGAAGGGGGAGAGAGAAGAAGAAAAGTGGGGAAATGTCAGTTTTTAAACAAGCCACTTGCAGTTCAGCAGCAAGGTTTGTCCTCGGGGCATGGAGTGGAACCGTTCCACAAGGGCCCTGGAAATCAACAAAAGAGCCGACTGGACAGAGTGTGTCCTGGACGGAGTCCCTGCCTCCTTCACAAAGTCCTGCACGTCTTCCTCACCTCCCTCCAGGAGCAAGGCCCGTGGGTACGTAGTGGACACATCCTTCACCCCTCTTCCTGAAGTTCCCACCAGGGCCACAGTGCTGGCCAGCTGGGGCCAGGTTGTTCCCGTCCTCGCTGCCGAAACAGCACCTCTCCTTTCTAGAGTCCCCTCTGCGGCCCTCCCTCTCTGCATCGTCCCTCTGTAGAGAACACCCCAGGCCTGCTCTTCACCTTGGACATGCAGTACCTGCCTCTTCTTTAGCCCCCTCTTCTGTGGTTCCTTTGCTTTCCTCTCCCGGGTCTCCAGCTATGATCCGAGAGCCACCTGATCTTCTCTGAGCAGCCTGCAACTTCTCTAGATGGTTGCATGAGGCAGAAAGCACCAAGGGGTGGAGAGATCTCACTTTTACTGAGCATTTACTATCTACACATGGTACATTTTATGTCCCTTCTTGTTCAATTGTCCCAAGCAATCAGAGAAGACTGTACCAATGTTCTCATTTTAAAGATGAGAAAACTGAGACTCTGAATGAATAAGAAACTTGCCCAAGAGCAGAGTTGGCTTTCGAGTCCACATTTGCTTGTTTCTAAAGCCCATCTTTCCACTAGAGTCTAAAAGAGTAGATCTCCAACAGATACCCAAGGGATCATTAATATTTAACATAGCTGCCTAAAAATGCAACTCAATTTATTTTACTCTGGATCCATGAATTAAGTCAGTGAAGGAAGCACTTGGTCTAATTTGGAAAACATAAAGATCTTTTTGTTTTTAGTTTTGTTTTTCTTTTGTTTATCATCTGAAGTTTCTGAAAAGTATATTGATTTTCGGAATCAAGAAAGCTTAATTTCATTTTAAAATAAATAAGAGTTTCATTAAGACACACAGAGCTTAAGACACAGAGTGCAAAGTTGAGCTCTCCTGAATTTTAGGTAGGAACAATATATGGTCTAAAAGAATTTAATAATATAGATAATTTTTTTTTGGCACCAGGAATTGAACTCAGGAGTACTCACTCGACCACTGAGCCACATCCCCAGCCCTATTTTGTGTTTTATGTAGAGACAGGGTCTCACTGAGTTGCTTAGCACCTCGTCATTGCTGAGGCTGGCTTTGAACTCGTGATCCTCCTGTCTCAGCCTCCCAAAGTGCTGGGATTACAGACGTGCGCCATCAAGTCCAGCTTACAGATAATTTGAGGAAACCAGTTTTACAAGTGAAAGTATAAAATGAAGTTTGACACATAAAGTCCTCACTTCCTATATTAGGTCAGCATAGGCTTAACTTCATCAGTTTAAACTCACGCTTCACTTTCTAGAACAGACAACTTTCTAGAACAACCAGTACTTGAGAGGAAACTGGCATTTGCTTTCTAATGCATGCCTTCTTTGCCTAAATGAAAAAGAGGGTTAACCAAACTGAACATCTCTGAGATTCCTATTTTGTGGGGAAAAAATGCCAAAATTGTCAAGAAATTGATTTATATAAAACTGGGAGGTCTAGGCAGGAATGACTATGGATATTCTTAGCAGCTGAGGTCACTGGTTGAGTGTTTTCATATAAATTCTTCATCTTCAGCCTGACGCACTGTTGCCAAGGTCCATGAGATATTCCAAGATAAGTTCCCGAGGGCGAAGGATGGCTCTTCTGTTCAAAAGCAATCTCCCAGCCTCCTTCCTGCAGTGACCCCAGGTCTCAACAGACACAAAATCCATCAATGCCATTTCCATGTGCAGCTTGGGACACTTGCTGTTATCACGCTCTGCGCCTGCAGGAACATCTGTGTTCTGAAAGAGTCACCACTCGCAGCTCCTTGGGCAGCACTAGGGACCCAGGCCTTTGTTTTTTCGGTGAGTTCTTCCACCTCCACTTCCTTCCATCCTGAAAACCTCAGGATCAGGGTAAATCCTTAAATGAACAGATGGACCATGCCAGGGGTGCGAAATCAGGTCACCCAACCCAAGCTGGAGAAATGGGTCTCAGACAGGCAGCCACAGAGGACTGCCCTCGCCTCCTTGGGCTACAGTTGACCATGTCACAAGGGAAGAAAGAAAGGAAAGAAAGGAGCCAAAGAAAGTCTGGGGAGGGGGTGTCTCTATTTGTAGTGGGCAGGACAGGGCTCCCGTTAATCCTGAGGCTACAAAATGCTCTTAGCTCTTGACCTACACCTGTGCTTTCTTCATTAAATGATTAAAAATCACTTCTGTCAGCAAGTATTTTAAATATACTGAAAAGTGGGAAGAATAATATTACAGACACTCATGTAACTATCCTCCAGATTTTTTAAATGTTGAGGACACAGAAACATCTGGGTAGTGGCTGCTCTGGCTCAGCCCTGTGGGTCAACCTGTTCCTGACTTCAGTATCTATACCTTCCCGTTTCCGGTGTGTGGCACAGGTACCAGCTAATGTGTGCAAACAGCCCGCATTTCATCTTGGAGCTGATGAAATGCACTACAAAGTAACAATGTGCTCTCTCTAAAGAGAACTTTGCACACCCAGAACACGCCTGGGTGACGGGCCCTGCAAAGCACTTGCTGTTAACAGATGCAACGTACATGGGGTCACATTCCATTGTGACCATGATCCTAATTTAGAGCTGAAAGTAATCTTAAATTCCATCCAACTCAACCTCCTCATTTTACAGATGACAGGACCTGAGTCTCAAGGGGTCTGAGCAGTGTGCCCAGGAGCACATGCCCTTGACAGGAACAGGGCTGACAGCCACTTCTGGGGTCTCACTCAGACCAGTGCTTACTGCATCACACTTAATCACTTCCATGGAGAATTGAGTGAAATGTTGCTCCCCCCACCACCCGCAGCAGGAGCAAAGAACTGGTACTTGGTGCCCCATAACTGACCACACCTCTGACCCAGCTGCCAGGCCCCCTGCTGTCTCTTACTGCCCAGAACCTCACCCTCTGCAGCTGATCCCCTGGGCTGCTGATCCCCTGGGCTGCTGATCCCCTGGGCTTGGCCCAGCGCCTCCTGCAACTCTGCACTGGGTCCCAGTTCCTCTGCCCTTACCTGTTCCTGGGCTAACCTGAGCAAAGCCCCAGGACATCGGCCCTGGCCTGGCTAGTGCTCCACTGGGGCCTCAAATCCCCTGCAAGTACAGAGCAGCCCAACTCCTGGGATCCTTCTGCCTGCCAGCACCACACAAGGGTTGGTTGTCTGGGCCTTCTCTCTCTCTCCCTCTCTCTCTCTCTCTCTCTCTCTCTCTCTCTCTCTCTCTCTCTCTCCCCCACTATCAAATGCATGCAATGTTCAAAATGCAAAAGCATAGAAAAGAAATAATATAAGGAAATAAAGAAAAAACAAAAACCTTAAATAATCCACCAACAGAATAAGACTGAGAAATAAAGATTAGGCTATAATTAGCATTCTTCCTTTGAACACACTTCCAAGTGACTAGAAGCTTCCATCATTTGGTCAAGGTAATGAAACCAAATCCAGAGATCCCAAGAAGGTCATCACACTCACATTTTTCTGTCAGGGAAAAGGACAGGCATGTGGACTTCTATTTACCCACAGCCTTGATGCTCAACAGGAATCCTAGTCCCATTTCCCAGTTGCCTCCCCGAGAGGCTGGGCTCTGGTTCTGTGGGCATCACACACCTCTGAATGGTGTCCACATCTAGACTCCGTGGCTGGGAAGTCTTCGGGTCCGGGAGGATATCCGTTTGAAACATTTGGGCCTACTTGACCAGCCTTCCCGAGAGACCTGGTTTTCTGAGTCTCAGAATCTGGCTTCTGGCAACTGGATGATGGTTTCAGATGGATTAGAGTACTAGGATAGCTAGATGCAAAAAGTCCTTTTAACCTTATAATTCTGACACTCAATGATTTCCAGGTTGCTTTTCTACAGAGCTAGGCCACTGATGTTCCATGAGTCATGACCAGAGGAATTCTTCAGTGTTAAAACATTCTTTAGTGGCTTCCAAAGAAGCCCTGTTTTCTGCTCTTTACCCTACTTCCTGAGTCCTGGGATTTAGATACGAAAGAAAAAAACATTTACGTATGTGTAGTAGGACCCCCGAAGTCAACAACCCACCAGCAGTAGATGTGGGCCTAGGCATGTCTCCAGTTCCATCTTGGGTTTGTCTTTGCAGAGCTGTGGACAGACCCCAGGGCCTGGCACATACATGCTAGGTGAGCCTCCACCACTAACCACACCCCAGCCCCCCAGCTACTCCTCCATCTTAGGAGGGAAGAGGGAAGCACAGTTCCTCTCCTGGTCCTGTTCCTGCAGTGCTCCTCAGAAGCAGGGGCAGAGAGGCCAGAGAGCCACCACCAGAACCTTCTGCACCCTGCAATCCAGCAAGCATCTTAACCTCTTCAGAACTGAATTTCTTCCTCTGAAACAAGGAAAGTAGTTTCAGTGGCTTCATGGCATCCTTGCATAGTATAAATGAGAAAGCACAGGTGACTCCCCAGCACAGTGCCTGCTCTTATGGCTCAGCAGTGGGCCTCGCAGGGGCTGAGTTCCTGCTGCTTGGAGGAGGAGGAGCAGAGTGTGAGCCCAGCCTGCCATTTGGAGGAAAAGGAAGAGGAGGAAAAGGAGGAAGAGGAGGAGGAGGAGGAGGAGGAGAGGGCAAGCCCAGCCTGGCAGGGAGGAGAGCAGCGAGTACGCTACAGCCCCATCTACCACCGTGTGGCTCTCCCATCCTGGTTCCATCTAGAAACAACATCCAGGACATGCAAAACCATCACCAAGGTCTCTGCAGCTCTGGTTACACCAGAGGTATCCCTGCTAGCCTACTTCTCTTGATTCCTCTGTCACTCTTCCTATGATCTAATACCTCAATATTCTCCCCTCCTACCTCATAAACCCCACATCCTACAACCCCCCCTCTTTGCCCATCATTAGAAACTGTAGGCCCTTATGCAAACCTACTATTTATATAGTAGACATTAATTGAACACATCCTTTCTGTTTATTGTGACAAAACTGTAATTGTCTGAACAGGAGCTATTTGGTTTAAGGCTGCATATGGTTTGCACTGGGTGCTATAAATATTGATCTCCCCCTTAAAGGTGGGGTATTGGTAACTTTCAGGGACACTACAAGATTATAGGGTAGAAACTGTAATACCTTGGGTCAGCACTGATAGAGAGGAAGACACACAGACAACATGAAAAAACAAGGGAAGATAATGCCCCAGTCAAACAAAGATGCTACAATAATAGAATCTTTTGACAGCACAGTAGATGAAATGTCAGAGAAAGAGTTTAGAATGTACATAATTAAAATGATCTGTGAAGCAAAGAATGATATGAGGGCAAATACAGGGAGCAAAAGACTAAGAAAGAGATAGAGATTCTGAAAAAACAAAAAAGCAGAAATCCTTGAAATGAAAAAAACAATAAGCCAAATAAAAGATTCAACAGAAAGCATCACTAACAGACTAGATCACTTGGAAGATAGAACCTTGGGCAATGAAGACAAAATATATAATCTTAAATAAAGTTGACTACACAATGAAGATGGTAAGGAACCATGAACAGAACCTCCAAGAATTATGGGATAACATGAAAAGACCAAATCTAAGAATTATAGGGATAGAGGAAGGCACAGAGATACAAACCAAAGGAATGCATGATCTCATCAATGAAATAATATCAGAAAATTTTCCAAACATGAAGAATGAATTGAAAAATCAAATACAAGAGGCTTACAGGACACCAAATGTACAAAATTACAACAGATCCACACCAAGTCACATTATAATGAAAATGCCTAGCATAAAGAATAAGGATAGAATTTTAAAAGCCACGAGAGAAAAGTTTCAGATTACATACAGGAAGAAATCAATTTAGATCTCAGCAGATTTTTCAACCCAGACTATCAAAGCCAGGAGGTCTTGGAATAACATATACCAAGCTCTGAAAGTAAATGGATGCCAAGAATCTTACATCCAGCAAAATTAAGCTTCAGATTTGATGATGAAATAAAAACTTTCCATGCTAAACAAGGGCTGAGTCCCAGCAGAATGTTGGAAATTAATTGGACCACAGCCCCTGTAGGACCCAAGGAAGCAGATACCTAGAAAGATAAACTTCCTTCTGTATTCATGCTGCCAATGAGCATAGACTGAAATCCACAAGCACTAACCCACAGTCCAGGGTGCTCACGTCCCATCACATCCTGGAGGCAGGTTTCTTTCACAGTGTATCCTAAGCCATCTTGAAACTGGACTTTGTGCTGCACTTTGATTTAAAAGCAGCATAGCTTGAGAGCCCAATGAGGTGTTGCACTTTCCAGAGCCAGCCACCTGACTTAGGTTGCGCCTCACAGCATCTCCCTTGGAGATAAGTCAAGGAAAAGGCTTGCTCTGGAAGGTGCAACATCTCTCTCTCTCCCTCTCCCCACCCTCCTTCTTCTTCCAGACCTTTCCAAACTCAATATAATCTTAACTCAAACCTTCTTTGGATTCTAAAGGCTTGGTACAGGCCATAGCAGAGAACCTCCCCTTCACCTCCTGTCATGGCCTCCTGTAGTCACTCCTCTGCAGCCAAGGTGCAGGTGGGGCACATTTAAGTCACTTCAGGTCCAGAAGCTGCTTCATGGCCTTGCCACCTATCCCTGGTTATAGGGAAACAACTCACACAAGGAGTATTGCACAGCTGAGCTGAAGAAATGGGTTCTGCTCTGGAGATGAACTTGATAAATGGGTTTTCTTATGAGGATTCTCATCTAGGGACTCTGGCACTTCTTGTCATAAGGAACACCTTCAGCATCATTCCTGAGTGAGTGGGCAAATTCGAGGAAACTCAAATAAGTGTGTTGAAGAACTGTCACAGTTCATGAAAACATGTTAGTCAGATTTCCATCACTGTAACAAACTACCTGAGAGAATCAACTTAAAAGGAAGAAAGGTTTGTTTTGGCTCATGATCTCAGAGATTTTGGTCCATGGTTGCTTAGCCCTGTAGCTCTGGGACGGTGGTGAGGCAGAGCATCATTGAGGGGACAGCCTTGGGTTGGAGACATGAAAAAGCCTTTGTCCTCAGTTTGGTATTGTGCTCACACTTTTCCCTGCACATCGGCTCTATAGAACAGTATTAGCATCACAGAGCAAATATTCTTTATAGTTTTATGTAAAGAAGATTCAAGTGATTTTTTTCTGAGCAGATAAACGTATGATAAGCTTTTAGTTCTGTTTTTATTTGAATTATTCTTAGAGAAGCCTGAGTGGCAGAAACTCAGGGTTGGTGGTGACTCACTGGAGATTTTCAGATTTTGAGTCTGCTCAGTGTGACCCACGCACATCAGGGCCCTGGAGGAGTCAGGTTGGGGTGACTGAAGCAGGACACACACCTTCTGTGCCTCCACATGTCTACATGGAGGGCTGGTATGTCCCTGGGTAACGATGTCAAGTGGTGACACTTATGAATCCCAGATAGCGCCAGCCACACATCTCCACTGGAGAGAGCACCTGCTCAGCAGTCAGAAACAGCCCGAGCAGCTCGTCCTCACCGCTGGGTCGTCTCTAGCGCTCTCTCTGATCTTCTGCCCTGGGAGCTACACTCTCCGAGACACCTTGCACCGGCGTGAAAGCACTCTGCAGCAACAGTGTTGCTTCCATTGCTGTTTCCCGAGAGCTCACGAGGCCTCCCACTTGTTAAGTTGGTGGGTTTCTGCAGGGTCTTTAGGAAAGGTGGATCTGGGGCTTTCCTCTAGCAAAGACAGAGCATCTCTGCACAAGCCAGGCGTGGGTTGCCACTTGGTGACTTATGGGCACTGGATGCAGCTCTCCAGCAGCTCAGTCTCCTCGGCTCGCTTCCCCTTTAGTCTCGCTTGGACCTGCCCCTCAGCAACATTCTCTGTTACTCCTTTTTCCTTAAATGGAGCTCACATGTCCTTCACATCATGCATGTTAATTTTTGATACTAAGCTAAATAAAACATAAAAGGAAGGCAACCTTGCTGGTTCACATGAACCAAAGGAAAGAAAATAATGTTTAAGTCCTCAGTGGAGATCTTTCTACTGCCCTCTAAATGGCTGCTGCACGAACTTGAGCACCAACTTCCCCCACGCAACCAGCTGGTCGTGCTGCTAAAGCCAGTCCTCCAGCATGAGACAACCCTTCCTACGTGCCCACCAGGCCCTCCCTAGACTGCGGGCAAGTCTTCCACACCGAGCTGGTCGCCCAGCAGGCCAGTGAATGCAGGCCTGCACCGGTGCAACCGCATCCCTTCTCCTCCCCACAGGGAAGACGTCTGGGAACTGGCTCTGCCCATCTCCTCTTACACACTCTTCCCAAGGCATTGGGTTGATTCTTTTTTTGTTGTTTAGTTTTGTTTGCTTTTTGCTTTTTTATATATATTTTTAATTTTATGTGTTCTTCTTAGTTATACATGATAGTAGAGTCTATTTTGATTTGCAAACATGTAGTACAGATTATTCTAATTAGGATCTCAGTCTTGTGGATGCATACAATGTCAAGAGTCACTGGTTGGTTTGCCTCTTTACGAATCAACTTTTGAGCTGTTATCCTTGGGTCACCTTGATCTGACTGTGATGATCCCAAAGCTCTTCAGTTATACACTTGTAAATTGTGGGGAAACTGTTCTTTGAAACAATCTTATTTGTGATTAAATGTATCAGAGTTGTAAGGGAGGAGGGGAATCAGGAATGCCAGAGGGGCAGGCATTTGACATTTAAAACGATGGTCAGGGGGCTGGGGATTTAGCTCAGTGTCAGAGTGCTTGCCTGTCATGCACAAGGCCCTGAGGAAGGGATGATGATCAGTGCAGAGCTGATGAGAAGGTGATGTGTGAACAAAGGCTGTGCGTCACCATGCCAGGCCCATAGGCCAAGTCACTCACTGCTGCCTTGGCTCGTTTTTCTTGCCCCTTGACACAAGATGAATTAGAGCGTCTGAGCTGGGGACATTGTCATCTGATGATGGAAAATTTTTGAGATGACACATAACTGCAAAGCAGACTAAAGCCCTAACAGACTGAAGAAAAGACGTCCATAAATAGCAAGGAGAGAACGCTCACACTAGCTAACGAGACGCATGGAGGCTTTGGTGGGGCCCAAAAGGCAGGTGGTGAGGAAAGGACGTGACCTGCTCTAGAAGCTTGGTGAGGATGGGAACAGAGGCGTAGGGGCCAGCTCGGCAGGACCACTCTTAGAAAAGCAGGTGTACTGGAGCCAGGGGGAGGCCCAGCGTCATGAGGTGACCAAGGGCTCTAAGAAAGTGAGGGAGAACACAGCTAAGGAACCGTGGCACAGCAAGGCACACGTGGCTTTTCCTCTGCAAAGCATGGGAAACGTGGGGAGTCACAGAAATGGGGGGCAGGTGACCAGGTGACCACATCAGGTTCCTCTGTAAAGTGGGAACCAAGGGCATTTTCCAAGGACAAACAAGTGGAGATGAGGTTTAGGAGTTGAGCAGACCAGAAAATATTTAGTATAAGCACACTAAAAATATGATGATGAGTCAAACAAAGATGGATACAAGAGAACACGGAGTATCAACAGTTTGACCTTCCTCTCCATGTTCAGCCACCTCACAAGACCGCAGGACAAGGGGCAGGAGAACCAGGGGCATGGCCAGCGGGAGAAGACAGCCACAGCAGCAATGAGCAGCTCTCAGCCCGGGGCCACCAGGGCCCATTCACGTAGACCTCAGTGGTGTCTGTACTAAAATCATCATGGCATCATTAGCCAACAAGTGAAATTATCAAGAGAGTCATTCAACTCTGGCTGGAATGCCATATGAATCTGTTTGGAGAATTTAGTACTGACATACATAATTTAATTTGGCCCCAAATCTCCAAACCCATAGAATAAAATAAGACAATATGCTATTTATGCAAAGAACTTTAGAGTAATATATTATTTGGTCAACTGTGAGGTAACATTCAAGTCTTCACAGCCTGGTTCATAACCGGCTGACTAGGCACAAGACCAAATTGCAAAGTTCTGAAGAAAATATAAACATACACTTGTAAATGGCATCTCTGCAAAACATAGCGTTGGGCAAGTTTGTCCTAAATAATTCACACTGGTGCTCCACCAAAGCGCAGCTCTTCAGCCACTCACTCTGAATCCATATACTCAAGCTTAATGTTTCAAAATGTGTCATACGGACAGAATATGGTTTGTTCATTTAATTCTAATGTTTAGTCTTCCTTAGGCTGTGTTTCTTATATATAATATTTCGGGGATCCCAAAAATGATGCTATTGAAGTGATTCACGTACATATTAAAATAGACTGCCTTCTGTATTCGGACAAAGGACACATTGGTCAGCATGCCATTGAAATAGCTGGCAAAGGGGCCCTGGCTGGGGGGGAGGCAAGGCAGTCAGGAAAGGGATTGTGGCAGGGCTGGAGCTGGAGCTCTTGTAGAGCGCTTGCCTCGCACGCGGGAGGCACTGGGCTCCATCCTCAGCACTACACAAAAAGAAATTAAAAAAATAAAGATAGTGTGTCCATCTACAACTAAAAATAGTTTTAAAGAAAGAAAGAAAGAAAAGGGATTGTGTAGCCCCAGAATTGGGAGAACCTGAGGCCCAGGAAGGGATGGCGAGGACAGGAAGAGAGAAGAGCCGTTCCTGTGTGAGGGAGGCAATAGATGGGGGGAGGGGGGCGCTGGACACTAAGAATCAGCAGTGATTCTCTGAGAGGGATGCCCAAGTTCATGGGGAGTGTAGCCCTAAGACTAAGGGTCCAAGTGGGAATGGGCAGCTGACCCAGAGTGGAGGGGAAGTCATTTGGAATGAGGAAGCTAGTTTTTTATTTTTAAATATTTCTTTAGTTGTTGACGGATCTTTATTTTATTCATTTATTATTTATATGTGGTGCTGAGGATCGAACCCAGTGCCTCACGCATGCTAGGCAAGTGCTTTACCACTCACTGAGCTACAGCCCAGCCCCAGGAAGCTAGTTTTCCTTCTCCAGTTTCTCCTTGGTAGAATCACTAGTCTTTCCAATACCAAACCTGAGCTAAACTGTTCCGGGTTTAACAAGCACCAAGTCATTTACCCTGCCTGACTCAGGTTTCCTCTTCCTGCAAGTCTCTGCTCAATCCCGTTCCTCCTTCCAGAGGTGTCCTGGGCTCTGGTGTTCTCCTCCCCTCAGCCCCACGGGCCCGTGCAGCAGCATTGGAGCGTTGACTTCTCTGTGCTACCAACGTCCACGGGAGCAATTCTCCTCTGTACTCTGAGATCCTAAGGGACAAGAGACTATCTATTCACAACTATGCCTCAGACTGGCCCATTATGAATGCTTGACTAATTAATACTGAGAGGTTTTTAAACTGGGATGAATCGTTGGATCTTCTGGGAGCTTTCAAGTCCTGACGGCTCCTGTCTCTGGGCTGCGTTTGGGCAGGTCAACAGCCATGAATGAGTCTCGCCTGCTCACGATGAGAAGAGAGCGGCATGCACAAAGTCCAGCTTCCACTTGACGGATAAAATTCCAGGCAAGGAGAATGCTGCGAGCTAAAGTGGAGAGGGAGGAGAGAGGCAGAGGGGTCTGAAGAGGAGCCTGCGGCGAACCTGCTGAGTGCAGAAGGGGCTGGAGGGGCGCACTGTGGCCACACCAGGCAGGCCCCGACAAACAGGTCTGCAGTTCATTTATTTGCTGATGCAGAACCACTGAAGACTGTTCGCCAGAGAGCCATCAAGTACAACAGTGGTCCTTGGCTTTCTAAATTGACTAACACGGGGTAACAATAATAATAATGATAATAAAGGGCCTCACAATAATTAGTGCATCTCCTCCTCACGCCCATCTTCTGCACAACTTCTGTCATTTTCCTCGCTTTATAGATGAAGAAACTGAGATGAAAAGATGTTGAGGGGCTTGTCAGGGTCTTTAGCTCAGAAGTAGAGAGCTGGGATTTGCTAGTGGTCTGGCTCCAGAGGTGAAGCTCTGAATCACTTCATCAGTGGTACCTTCCAAAAATCTGCAAACCAGGCAGAGCAGTTGGGACAAAAAGAAAGACAGGGGTGATTAAGAACAAGGAAGTGTGGGCTTTTTGAGGTTATTTTTTCATATATATAGAAATCTAATAAGTAGCTCAGAAACATCTCTCCATAAACATCTTTGTTCAAGTAGGATGGTTCATAAGAAGGACTCGTTTTTATCTGTTTGGCAGACATGGAGATATGTACAACTGTTGTATAAATTTTCCTTCTAACTATTGAGCCCATTAGTTGGTCTAATAGATGGGTCCCTTGCACCTGGAAGGGACCAGATAACTAATAACTAATGGTTCACCAAAAAACCAATGGCTCAGGCAAAAGGAACCGAGACAGACATCCAGACTATGTTCGTGCCAGGCCTCCTCTACCTTCTGAGACCATGCTCTCTAAAAGATCCTTGGCAGGAAGAGATTAAAGAACAAAGAGATGAAGTTAAGGACAGGAACCGAGAGGGAAAAAACCAGAACTGAAATGCTTCAGCTATCTTTGGAAATGACCAGAAATCTAAAAGCATAAAATATTTTTCAAACTTGCCTCTGAAATGGAAAAAAATGAATAAATAAAGGATAGTGATAAATGAAAGCATGCCCAGAACATTACCTAAGCTGCCTGGGTGTCCTCCTGCAAGGACACTGAAAGGCTCCGTGCTGAGAAGAGCCCCATCTGGACACTTTGGAGATGTTTCTCGCTGACCTCATGCTCTCCCCCTGAGCTCATTATGGACTGCTTCATGGATAAGCAAATCATGTTTGATGTACTGCTTTTAATATCTGTCCTTGTTTTCTTCTCTTGGCATAATCTCCTGATGATGAGCTTCATGCCAGACTTCCCTGAAAGACTATGTCCAGGGCTCTCTCATTTTATCATCCTGTTTGTTTATCAGGAGACTCTGCAGAAGTCACTCTTGTGAGCGATTTCACCATGGAATGTTCCTCATGGGCAGCTGCAATGGACATGGGTAGGTTGTTCACCCCACTGGCGCCCCTTCCTTCTGGGTGCACTGCCAGCCTCCCTTGCTATTAGGTGCACTCTGAGCACTGAGGTGTCCCTGAGTTCTAGCCAAAGAACATGGGTAGGACTATGTCCACCATTCTCAGGCTGGTCCATCAAACTCGACCCTGTGTGCGCGTGAGCTCTGCCTTTGGCCACACTATTTGAGGTGCCAGTGAGACATCAGCTGAGAAGTCTGAACTTGAGATAGAATCATTGACAGAGATGTGACTGTCTAGAGACTGCAGAATGGGAAAAAGACCAAGTTCAGATTCATGAAGGCCACTAGCACTTCATCACTAAGACTGAGGGAGACGTAGAAGGGCAGAGGCAGCTGGGGCAAGGTGGCAAGTGAGGAGCTCGGGGACAGGGTGGGAACAAAGGAGCATGCAGAGGGTCTCCTGGTGAGGTCGACCTCCTGCTTGATGAAAGTGCTTGTAGACACAAGTGGGGACCCAATCAGACAGACACTTCGGTACTGCGTCCCTATGTGGGGGATCCAATAGAAAAACTAAAGCAGACGCAAGGACACAGGGCCACCAGTTCATAATAGTGAGAAGAGCATGGACAGGGGAGGAGAGAAGAACAGGAGGAAATTCCAGAGACCACAACAAGAACAGGCCAAAACTCCCTCCCCAGACTCCCTTCTCTTGGGAGAAGCCTCTCTGTCACTTTTGCGATAAACTGCTGCTTGCCTACTCTTGCTGTGTCCTGTTCTTTAATTCTCTGCTGAACGCAGACAGCAAACCCCACATCCCTGGACGGTAACAAGAGGATCCCAAGAAGCCCAAGATGTTTCCTAAGGAGGGACAGGAAGAAGGAAGCAGGAGGGAATTTCATGAAAATTACAACGGAGTTTCCAGGAGCAGTGACCAGTAGACACAACTGTCCCCACAGGTCCTATGAGGAATGAAAAGCAGCTGCCAGGTCTGCTGGGGCCAGTCCCACAGATACCACATCCAGCTTCCAGTCAGGACAGGACTCGGGAGTACGGAGGCCAACAGGAGTCTGAGGACCAGGCTGGGGCTGTACCTCAGTGGCAGAGAGCTTGCCTAGCACATGTGAGGCACTGGCTTCAATGCTCAGCACCGCATAAAAATAAATAAATAAAATAAAAGTACTGTGTCCATCCACAACTAAAAAAGTATTAAAAAAAAAGAGTCGGAGGATGGGGTAAGAAGGCAGAACCACAGACAGAGTAGATTCCTGCTGTTTACAAAGACGGAAGAAAGTTAGCAACAGGGAAAGGAGCTCTAATGGGAAGATAAAGCAGATTAGAAATTAGATCTAAGCTGGGCGCGGTGGCACAAGCCTGTAATCCCAGCACTTTGGGAGGCTGAGACAGGAGAATCGCGAGTTCAAAGCCAGCCTCAGCAATGGCGAGGCGCTAAGCAACTCAGTGAGACCCTGTCTCTACATAAAACACAAAATAGGGCTGGGAATGTGGCTCAGTGGTCGAGTGCCCCTGAGTTCAATCCCCGGTACCAAAAAAAAGAAAGAAAGAAAGAAATTAGATCTCAATTGGGAGACAGCGGGAAGGAGGGGAACACCAAGGGAGAGAGAACACACATTTATAGAGCAAAGTCCAAAAAGTAATATGCAAAAATGTCAAAGGTGATTATCTTCTGGTGGTAATGCAGGTTTTCACTTGTGAATTTCTCCTCGTTAAGGTCTTTCCAGTGACCTTTGTGTTATAGTTGTGGTGGCACACACCTGTCATTCCAGTGGCTTTGGAGGCTGAGGCAGGAGGATTGCAGATTCAAAGCCAGCCTCAGCAACTTAGTGAGGCTGGAAGCAACCTAGTGAGACACTGTCTCAAAATTAAAAATAAAGGACTGAGGATGTAGCCCAGTGGTTAAGCGCCCTTGGGTTCAATCCCTGGTGCAAAGAAGAAGAGAAAGATGACAAAGAAGCGGCCCCAAATAGGATTTTTTTCAAATGTAAAGGCCACTCCATGAAGAGGATCTATAGAAACATTCCACACATTCCAGTCAAGACTTTGTCCATAGCAGCTGGAAAACGGAAGCAGGGGGAAACCTGAATGGAGGTGACAGGGAAGTTCAGCTAAGGGCTCGAAAGGGCATAGCCAACTAGAAGGTCAATGGCCAGACCAATAGCCTTTATACTTTTCCAATAACTGCTTCGCATAGATAATTATTATTTTTTTCATTTTTGGTACTGGAGATTGAACTCAGGGGCACTCGACCACTGAGCCACATCCCCAGCCCTATTTTGTGTTTTATGTAGAGACAGGGTCTCACTGAGTTGCTTAGCCCCTCGCCATTGCTGAGGCTGGCTTTGAACTCGCGATTCTCCTGTCTCAGCCTCCCTAAGTGCTGGGATTACAGGCGTGCGCCACCATGCCCGGCGAGATGTGCTTCTTGTTCTTACTTAAAACTAATTCTCCTGCTTTCACTCTTGGCTTCTGTTGTCCATGGACTTCATTCTTCCAATGCATGAGACAAGAGCATGGAAAGAAATCGGAGGTGAGTTGCCGGGGTCTACAGTGACACTGGGGGGCAAGGCCCGCCACTGGGAGCTGCCAGGTGCTGCACAGCATCAGGGAAGGATCCAGCCTTGCTGGCTGTGACCCTCGGAGCTGAGGCCAGCTGGCGTCCCCTGCCTCCTTGATTAGCTGCTAACGCTGAAACCGGCTTTTTCCGCTGTGGAGACCTGCAGCTTACACAGAGCCAGCAGGAGCGGAGGGTCTGTTTTCATCTTAAACTCTGGCTTCACCAAACAATTAAAAAAAATTAATTTGCTAAAACAAGAACAATTTTCCTATCAATCCCCCCCTACAAGCCGCCGTTGTTATCCAGGCCACCCATGGAAAACAGCCATGGAGTCACCATCGCACGCTGCCCAGTGCACTCCTTCCTGCTGGTGGACAGCTGCATTTTAGGATTTCCCAAACCATAGGCTTTAATTGAGAAGTGAACATCCTCAGCTCCTGGCACTTGGGTAAAAGGACCATTTTTTGCAATCAAAGGGAAAGATTTGTTCCAATTTCCTTTAAAGCCACCCTCGATGCCACGGGCCAGCTTGTCCCCACATGAGGTCAGCCGCACAAATAGCCGGATTCTAAATTCTCATCTATCACAGACAAATTTGAACTAGCAGAAAGATGAATAATGGCATAAGAAGATAAGATTGCTTCCATTAAAGTTATCTTCCAAGGACGGGGAAGAAGGGAGTCTTCTAAGAAAAAAAACCTGAGTGTTAGCAACAAACTCTCACTAAAGGAAATTCTTAAGGATATACTTCAGGAAGACAGGATATTATCCCAGATGGAAAGAATGAAATACAAAAAGAAATTGAAGCAAAGCATGGTGAAAATGTCAACAAGTCTAGAAAAGCACTGATGTATAAAACGAGAAGAGTAAGATAATATAAATAATAAAACTGGTGTTCTTGGGGACTCATTAAAAAACAAGATAGAATACACAATAACAGCATGATGTTAGAAGGGCATGGTAAGGAAACATCTTCAGGATCTTATTTGGTAAAAGGGCTTAGATACTGATTAGCTTTATTCTTTGACAAATTAATTATATATACTCAATTATATGGTATCCATTAAAATATAAAAATTCATAAACTACTATAAAATGGAATGAGAGAAGCCAATCAGGTCTGAAGATACAGAATGGGGAACAAGGAGAAGTCACATCACGATACATCAGTGAGGGAGCTTCAGATCCAAATGTCTTCTAATTTTAATACAAGCGTACAGATTCGATTCTCCAGCTAAAGACAATGATTATTAGACACTTCAAAACAGAACATCAAAAACATCTGCAAACAGAAACATGAAATGGAAACAGGAAAAATATATGTGCAAATGAATAGCAGTTTAAAAAATATTGTACTTGTAGTTTAGAGAAATAAATGGACTTCAAAACAAAAAGTATTGCTAGTGATAAAGAGGGCTACCATATAATAATAAAGGTGTAATTTGGCAACAAGTTTAAATAATTTAAACAATGATGCACCTGATCACAAGATTTCAAAATATAGAAAGCAGAACAAGAAAGGTAAATCTGCCACACTGCAGTAGATTTTCATGTAACAACACTCAGAAACTAAGAACCCAAGAATTCAAAGGATCAGTAAACACAGAAGATTTGGAAACAAAAGAACTAAACAGCTTGAACTAATGGGTGTGCAGAACATTGCACCCAATACTTACTCGAATGTTTGTAAAAGCTGACCATATACAATGCCATAAAGCAAGTGGAAGTGGTACTGTACAGAACACATTTTATAATGTTATTAATAAAAATCAATAACAAAGATAATTAAAACCATGATATGTTTGAAACTAAGGAATAGCTCTAAATAATTTGTGAACCAAAAAAATCAAAATGGAAATTCAAAATATTCTAACTTAACGATGATAAAAATACTACATAATAAAACCTTCAGGATGCAGCTAAAGCAGAACCTCCATGGAAATTCATGGCCTTAAACATTTAGGTTAGTAAAGAAAAAAGGCTGAAATTTAATGATGTAACAGGGAGGGATGGGGGAGGGGGAGAAGCGGGGCTGGAACACCTTAAGAATCCAAAACTCATTGAAGACATTGAATCAACCTCTCCCCCTCTGACTCTTCCCCCAGAGGCTGGGGAAAGTAGCAGGAGGGAGGGATAGGGAGAGTTCATTAATGGGGACTAAGTTACAGTTAGGAGCAAGAAGTTCTAGTGTGCTGTCGCACAGTAGGGTTATTATAGATAACTGTACATTTTTGAAAACTGTACTGTACATTTTGAAACTGTACTGTACATTTTTGAAAACCTAGAAGAGCAACAGTAATGTACTGTACACTTTTGAAAACCTAGAAGAGCTGGGCACAGTGGCGCATGCCTGTAATCCCAAACGGCTCCGAAGGCTGATGCAGGAGAATCACAAGTTCAAAGCCAGTCTCAGCAAAAAATGAGATGCTAAGCAACTCAGTGAGACCCTGTCTCTAAATAAAATACAAAATAGAGCTGGGGATGTGGCTCAGTGGTCGAGTTCCCCTGAGTTCAATCCCTGGTACTAAAAAAAGAAAAAAGAAAAGAAAAGAAAACCTAGAAGAAAGGATTTTGAAAAATTTTACCATAAACAATAAATGTTTAGAGAGAGATGTTTAACCTAATTTAAACATTATACAATGTATATATGTTTTCAAACATCATGCTACCCCCATTAACATGTACAATTTTATGTTTTAATGCACTAGTTAAAATATATTTAAAAAATATTTAACCAAAAAAATTGAATCAACCCATTCAATGAAAAGATAATTATGTTTTTGTACCAACTATTCTAGAGTACAGAAAATGAAGGAATTTATCCCAATTCATTTTGTGAGGTCAATATAGCACAGGTAGGTGAAAAGCAGAGGAGAATATAAAATAAGAGCGAGGATAATAGAACATCCTGTGGTTAAGGATGAGGAGTCTGGTTCTGCTATCCAGTTGTTTAGGTTCCTTATAGATTCTGGATATTAACCCCTTATTAATATATGTAACTTCTCCTACTCTGCAGGTTGCCATTTAACTCTTTTTTATTTTGCTTTGCAGAATTGCCTTTAAACTGAGACATAATATTTAAATCATGGTAATGCAATACATGTATACAGTGCTTACCAATGAACTGGGGGTAATAGAATTTCTATCCTTTGACCATTAATCCCTGTGTGTTGAGAATTTCCTACTCGTCTCTTCATTTTGCAATGTACATCATCTGTTTAACCCGGAGTTGCCCTACTCTGTTAAAAAAGCAGCAGAAGCTTCCTCTGTTGTGTTTCGGTGACCCTTATTGAACTTCTTGTTTCCCTCCCCCTGCTCTCCCTAGTTTCTAGTGGCCACTATTGCACTCTGTTTCAACACAAGATTATTCGTTTCCAAAAATGAGTAAGAACATATGGGATTTGTGCCTTTGTACCTGGCTTATTTCATTACACATAACGACCTCCAGTCCTATCCACGTTGCTGCGAATCACAGGATTTCTTCCTTTTGCATGGCTGAATAGCATTCCATCATGTAATACACTGCATTCTTTCTCCATCTATTCACCAAAGGGCACCTGGGTTGATTCTACATTTTAGATATTGTGAATGGTTCTGCAGAAGAGATGAGGGTGCATGTTTCTTTTTGATATAATGAGTTCATTATTGCTAGATCATATGGCAGTTCTGCTGTTAGTGTTTCAAGGAATCTCCAGACCGCTTTCTGTAATGGCTGTACTAATTTACATTCCCACCAACAGTGTAGAAACATTCTCTTTTCTCCACTTCCTAGCTAGCATTGCTATTTGCTGCCTTTTTAATAATACTCATTCAACTGGGGCAAGATAATGACCTTATTTGGTTTTGATTTGCACTTCTCTGATAATTAATAAAATTGAACATTTTTTATGTACTTGTTGGCCATTTCTATGTCTTCTTTTGAGAAGTGTCTGTTTAGTTCTTAAGCACTTTTTTTTTTAAGTATCAGGGATTGAACTCAGGGGCACTCGACCACTGAGCCACATCCCCAGCCCTATTTTGTGTTTTATGTAGAGACAGGGTCTCACTGAGTTGCTTAGCACCTCACTGTTGCTGAGGCTGGCTTTGAACTCTCGATTCTCCTGTCTCAGCCTCCCATGCCACTGGAATTACAGGCATGGGACACTGGGCCCAGCTAGTTCTTAATTGAATCCTTTGCTTGGAGGGGTCCACTTTTTGAGTTCCTTATATATTCTGGATATCTTTCCCTTGTCAGCTGAATAGTTTGCAAATATTTTCTCCTATTCCATACATTACCTCTTGATTCTGTTGATTGTTTCCTTTGCTATGTAAAAGCTTCTTCTTAGTGTGATATGATTCTGTTTGCCTGTTTTAATTTTTGTTTTCTGTACCTTTGCAATTCTATCTAAAATATTATTTCCTTCACCAATGTCTTGACATATTTCCCTTATGTTCTTCTATAGTAACTTCACGGTTTTAGGTTTAACATTTAGGCCATGGATACATTTTGAGTTGATTTTTGTGTACAGTGAGAAGGAGTCTAGTTTTATTTTTCTGTAAATGTATATACAATTTTGCCAGAACCATTTATTGATGAAAATGTCTTTTCTCCACTGTATGTTCTTGATGTCTTTGTCAAAAATCAATTAGCCATAGAAGTATGTATTTATTTCCAAGCTTTCTATTCTGTTCCCGTGGCCTATGTGTCTGTTTTTATACCAGTATCATACGTTTTGGTTATTATAACTTTGTGGTATATCTTGAAGTCAGGTATTGTGATGCCTTCAACAATAGGTTGTTGTTGTTGTTGTTTTGTTTTTTCAGGATCACTTTGTTTACTCTGGGAGGGTTTTGTGTGTGGTTCCACATGAATTTTAAGTTTTAATATTTATGTGAAGAAATCATTGGTATTTTGATGGTAATTGCATTAAATCTATAGACTATTTTGGGTAGTATTGTCATTTTAACAATATGATTCTTCCAATCCATGAACATGGTATGTCTTTCCATTATTTGTGCTCTCTAATTTCTTTCATCAGTGTTTTATAATTTTCAGTATAGAGGTCTTTCACTTCCTTGATTAATTTTATTCATAAATATTTTGATTTTTATAGTTATCATAAATGAGATTGCAAGTTTCTAAATTTGTTTTCCAACAAGTTCATTATTGGTGTATAAACATTTTTTTGTATGTTGATTTTGTATCTTGCAACTCTACTGAATTCATTTATAAATTCTAACCATTTTTGATAGAGTATTTGTCTTTCTATGTATATAATCATGTCCTTATTTTGCAAAGCTGTTTAGTTTGATGCAATTCCACTTGTCTATATTTGCTTCAATTATCTGTCTTTGATATAATGACCAAAAATGTTATTGCCAAGACCCACATCAAAAAGCTTTTTTCTTATGTTTTGTTCTCTTAGCTTTACAATTTTAGGTCTCGCACTAAAGTGTTTGATTCATTTTGAGTACATGGTATGAAGTGAGGGCTCAAGTTACATTCTTCTGCATGTGGATATTCAATTTTCCTACACTATTTATTTAAGACCTTTCTTTTCAGTGTGCATTCTTAGTACCCTTGTTGAAGATCAGTTGACTATAAATATGTGGTGAGGAATTGGAGAAAAAGGAACTCTTACACCCTCTTGGTGGTGCTGGAAATATAGCCATTTTGGAAAACAGTGTGTAGGTTTCTCAAAATTTTCAGTGTAGGCCCCGCTTGCCGCACCTCTCGCGTCCTCAGTAGCTTCTGCCGCAGCCGCTCTCCCGGCCGTGATCCCGGCACCAGGAGCTTCGGTTCCGAGCATTACCTGTGCTCCGCCTCCTCCTACCGCAAGGTGTTCAGGGACAGCTCTCACCTGTCTGGGCGTCTCTCCGGGACTGGCGGCGCGGGCAGCTTCCGCTCGCAATCACTGTCCCGCTGCAATGTGGCCTCCTCGGCCGCCCGCTCCTCGGCCTCGTCGCTTGGCTTGGGCCTGGCCTACCGCCGGCTGCCGGCGTCCGACGGGCTGGACCTGAGCCAGGCGGCGGCGCGCACCAACGAGAAGGAGCAGCTGCAGGGCCTCACCGACCGCGGGCGGTGTTCATGGAGAAGGTGCACCAGCTGGAGACACAGAAGCGCGCGCTCGAGGCACAGCCGTCGCGCGTGGGAGAGCTTTTCCAGCGCGACCCGCGCGACCCGCGCGCAGCTGGAAGAGGCAGCCTCGGCGCGCACGCAGGCCTTGCTGGAGCGCGACGGCCTGGCCGCAGAGGTGCAGCGGCTGCGGGCGCGCTGCGAAGGGGAGAGCCGCGGGTGCACGGCGAAGAGGGAGCTGAACTGCTGGCCACGCTGCAGGCGTCGTCTCAGGCCGCGGCTCAGGTAGACGTGGCTGTGGCCAAACCGGACCTGAGTTCAGCACTGAGGGAGATCCGCGCCCAGTACGAGTCCCTGGCCGCTAAGAACCTGCAGTCAGCCGAGGAGTGGTACAAGTCCAAGTTCGCCAACCTGAACGAGCAGGCGGCGCGCAGCACCGAGGCCATCCGAGCCAGCCGCGAAGAGATCCGCGAACACCGGCGCCAGCTACAGGCACGCACCATAGACATCGAGGGCCTGCGCGGCGCCAGTGACTCCTTGGAGAGGCAGATCCTGGAGCTGGAGGAGCGGCGCAGTGCGGAGGTGGCCGGGTACCAGGATAGCATTGGGCAGCTGGAGAATGATCTGAGGAACACCAAGAGGGAGATGGCACGCCACCTTCGGGAATACCAGGACTTGCTCAATGTCAAAATGGCCCTTGACATTGAGATAGCAGCTTACAGGAAACTGCTGGAAGGTGAACAGACACGATTTAGCTCCAGTGGATTAAGTGTTTCAGGGCTGAATCCACTTCCCAATCCAAGTTACCTGCTTCCTCCTAGAATTCTCAGTTCTACAACCTCCAAAGTCTCATCCACTGGGTTGTCACTTAAGAAAGAGGAAGAGGAGGAGGAGGCTTCTAAGGTTGCCTCTAAGAAAACCTCCCAGATAGGGGAA
>CM053406.1:1445241-1468370 GCA_028644305.1 Xerus rutilus | reverse complement strand
GTACATTATTTGATGTTGTACCTGAAAACACAGACTGGGTAATTATAACGATAGAGGTTTATTTAGCTCAAGGTTCTGAAGACTGGGAATGCCAAGAGCACTGCCCAAGTGTGGGCCTTCTTGCCACATAACCACATGGCGAAGAGCATTGCGTGGTGAGTCAGAGCCCGAGTGCTAGCTTGGGCCTCTCCCTCTTCTATAAAGCCACAAATTCCATCATGGGCACCCTATCCTCCTGACTTCATCTAATTATAATTGTCTCCCAAAGGTCACATCTCCAAATGACATTACAATATGCATTTGGAGATTAAGTCTCCAGCATATAAACTTCAGGGAACACATTCAAAACATAGCATATGTAATGTCTCTGTGATCATCCTTGTAAATTAATATGGCTTGCATCTGTGATTATTTTCTTTGAATGCATTCCTGGAAGTAAAATTGTCAAGCCAAAGGATGTAAGCCTTTTTAAAACAACTGAAAAACATTGCCAAAATGCTCTTCAAAGACTTTGTGCTGATTTACATCCCCTCTCTCAGTGGGGAACACCAGACTGTCCTCCTAGAAAGGCTGCATCTCCGTGTTCATGAACTCAGTCCCCAGGCTAAGAGGATACTCCCTGTCAGCATCTCTTAGTTGACTTTGGCCTTAGTTCTTCATGCTTTCAATTACTATCGGTTTCTTCTTTTTCAGATTAAAAGTGCTCTGTTTACGCAATGTGTAAATTTGATAAATGCTAATAAACTGATAAATATTAAGCATTTTCATTCAGATGAACAATGAGAGCTAACATACAGGTGTCCACTACCTCATACCAGGCCCTAGTCTAAGTACTACATATGCTAAGTGCTCACAACTCAATCAAGTAGGAGGGGGTTGCTTTTCTAGAATGAAGAATCTGAAACACAAAAGGTTAAATGGCAGAGCTGAGATTAAAACCCCGGCATCCTGACTCCAGAATCCAAGAATCTAATCATGACATGACGCTATGTTTCTGAACCAAAATGAGCTATAAGTTGCCTCTTACAAATGACACAGATATCCTTTTTGATTATCTGCTTTCTATAACATTTTAAAGAGAATTAGGAAAATATTAACGTGTTAGTGAGCTTTCTGTTACTGTAACAAACATGTGATAAATATGATGAATCAACTTATAAAGAGAACATGTTTTTGTGACCCACAGAAGTTTTCGTTCATGGTGGCTTGGACCCACCCTTTTTGGACATGTGGCAAAGCAGGACATTGTGACAGGGAGCACGTGGTTGGGGAAGCTGCTCACCTCATGGTGTCCAGGAAAAAAAGAGAGCATCATGGCAGGACTGAAATCCCAATGTCCTCTTCAAGGCCACGCCATGCCCCTCATGACCTGTGTCCCTCAGCCCCTCCTGTTAAAGTTTCCACCATCCCCCAGTACAATAGTGCCACAGTCTGGTGACCAAGTCTTAAATACATGGGCCTTTGAGAGATATTCCAGACCCAAACTATAACAAAATACCATTCAGCTATCCTGGCCCAAAATGTTCTTCCAGCCAGCAAACTCACAGGTTCCCATCTGTCCATATTTAAGTTACTGCTCTACACCTTCGACTTTGATTTAAGAACATGCTCCATCCAGAAGGCTCTAATCCTTAGAGAACACTGTGAAGTCTTTTTCTTTCCCCAAACGCACCAACAATGACTTCCAGTGTGGCTAATACATACCAGCTAAACTAAGGCAGTCGAGGGTGATCCCAGCTGCTCTCAAGGACACTTTCCCTTGTCACTCCTACATCCGTGGAGGACCTCTCACTGCATATCTGAGATGAGACTACCTGGGAAGGGCAGGAAGCCCTTCTCAATGGTCTTTATTCCAGAGGAAATATAAATGATCACCATATGGTAAAGCACACTGGTGGAATCAAACAGATTTGGAAGGTCTGGTAGGTAAACACTCTGGGTTAGGCAGGATTCATCCTGGGACAACCCTTAGAGCATCTAATGTGGAGACTCCATGAAGAAAGGAACAGTAAGCATCAAAGTGACATAGGGGAAGTCCTGAACCCTGAAAAGATGAAAGGCCATGGCCAGGAGCATCATTTGCTTCTAAAAGTGAGCACGGGGCAGAGGATCCTGCAGACGCTGATGTGCAAAGTGGTACCAGGGTGCTCTGAGCTCCATTCACCACACTGTCCTCACTCCCAGTCTCTCTCTCGCCCTTCTTGGGTCTACAATCAGAGGGAAGAAGGGCTACTGCTAAAGGGCAGTTCCACACAGTGGCCAAGAGCAGGAACAGGCTGTGAATGCCACCTGGTAGAGATGGCCCTGAAACTGTGGGTGGGAGCTGAGTGACAGTGACAAGGCGACCCCTACCTGAGAGCAGTCAGGGAACAAGGACTGCAGACTACATGTTCTGTTCTGCACAGTGGTGCAGGCGTCCCAGCGGCTAGCACCTTCTTTTGCTCTCAAGCACGTCTCACTTTGGCTGATGAACTGTCCAATCAACTTCTGGTTCCAGGCAAGATGGAGCAGCCCCCTTCTTTGCTAGCCTTCCCTCTTACAACTCAACATAATAAACCAACAAACACGAAACTTGCATAATTGGAAGAAGGAGAGCTGACGAGGGCTTTTAAGACTTGAGGAGCAGTGGAGGGGTGAGTTCCCTGGGTCCCCTTTAACCTCTTCTACCTCCCTGTGGGCACTAGAGAAGCCAGACACTGGAACTGCCCACAGGTGAAGATGAGGAGGCCGGCCACTCTACAAAAGGACCAGAAAACCTTTCTGATCATCCCTACCCACCCGATACGCCAAAGGAAAGCTGTCCGTATCCCCGACGCCTAGGTGCTAGCCGGGCTAAACAGGGAGTGAGCTTTCCACCCAATCATGATGGCGACAACCCAGGAAGGGGTGGGCATGAGTTGCTGTTCTGCTTTTGCAGCATGGAGCCAGCAGGGACCTGAACTTCACCCTCACACAACAGCCATGCGGCCAAACAAGGCCATGCAGCAAGCCACCACTCAGAACCACACTGTCCCTCTATTTGGATTCCAACTGGTACATTAGCACGGATCCCACAGTCAAAGGATGTAGTCCCCAACAAGACTATTGTCACTTAAGATGCCAGCTGAACTTCAGGGATGCCTAGGTTATTCACACTTATGACCAGTTGGCAACAGATTTAGGAAGTCCCACAACCCTCTCCGGTTTGACAATGCACTGGAAAGAATCACAGACCTCAGGAAACACCACTTACCACTTCAGTTGTATTACAGAAGACAAAAATCAGGACCAACCAACTGAAGAGACGTGCAGGGTGACTTCTGGAGCACTCCACAATTCCCATGCCCTCTGGCTCATTATTTGTGTTCACCAACTAGGAGACTGCACCACACCTCAGCATCCAGTTTTTATCAGGATTACATTACACAGACAAAGTTGATTAAATCATTGGCTACAAGGTTCAGCTGAGTCTCCATCCTCCACTTCCTTCCCCAGAGGTCCAGCTGGGTCAAAGCCTCACCCCTCTCATCGCACAGGTGCTCTGATAGACAGGCATCCTGAGCCCTTTCATCTTTTAGGATGAACTAGGGCATGATCCAAGGAGCTCATGAAAAATAAAGATACCCTTCTTGCTCAAGAATTTCCAAACATTTGGAATCTCCCTCCAGGAACCAAACACAAAAGCTGCTCTAATTCTTTATTGTGCAATACTCTCCCTCTGCCCCCATGCACTCCCGGGATCAGCAGGGCACTGATACTTACTCCCATGTGGACCTGCACATTCCATTCCAATAGGGTGAATACTTGCAAAAAAAAAATTAAATACAAATGAGAATCTCACAACTAGATACCCAAAATGTACAGGATAGGATTGAAAACCACTTCTCAAAAACAGAACCAGGAATATCTCCACTTGAATGAGAAAAGACAATCAACTGATAGTGGCACCAAGACAACTTTGATATGGGAAGGATTTTAAATTGTATGATTGCCCTAATTCTAAACATAATGCAGATTATTCTCATGCTGGAGAAAAGGTTGGTTATGGAAGTCAGATAGTGATAAGGAATGGTTTTCAAAAGGTGGCAATGTCAGCCTTAGAATTTTCTAGAATCAGAGTGATATTCAAGGGAGAAGGAAGTAAGCCAAAATCTAACCACCAGGATAGAGCTAAGACCCCTGCATTGACCAAGAAGAGCCCAGCCATCTTGCAACCAGGAGGAGGGCAGTGGGTCACCTCTCCAGCTCTGCCCTGTCATTCACCAAGCTCTAAGCCATCACCAATGTGGGGGGCAAGTGAAGTTTCAGTCAGGGGCCAAGGTGGTGCTCAGGGTTGTTGGGATAGTGTATGTGTATGAACGTGTACAGATTTTATAGACCATGAACTCTAAAATGGACAGGGAGGTTGATTTAGGGGTGAACAAAAAAGGTCATGGTCCTTCCTTAGATGTCTCACAGTTTATTGGGCACAACACAAACACAAATACATGACTCACAGCAGTTGTCATGATTCGGAGAGAGCAGGGTGGGTATTCATGATCTGAGCCACTTCTGGGTTACTGAGATTTGTGCAGAGCTGGGGAAGGTGGCTCCTGCCCTTGTCCTGGTTGCTTAACCTGGTTTTTTCCTGGATGACAAGGGGATCTTCTCAATGTCTCTTCTTTACCCTGGTTCTAGAAAACTCAAAGGCTGACACCAACACCTCTTAAAAACCATGCATCATAACCATTTTATTTCTGTAATGATGCCTTTTCCAGGAAAATGCCTCTGAGAATGTTTCCACATCTGCACCATCTTCGTGTCTGTATCTGTTTTCTTTTCTCACTCAAGTGGAGGTTTTCCTGATTCTTGGTAGGACAAGTGACTTTCATAGTGATTTTGGAAAGGCACAAAGGCACCAAGCAGTGCCAGCACCATGCCCACGCTGAGAGCTGTTTCTGGACCTGTCCTCTGCTTACTGACCTCTCTCCACCATCACAGTTGTTTCAAGCTTCATGTGGGATTTTCAAAGGGAGATGGTCACAAGATTAAGAGGACTTGTTTTTCTCCAGGGGCTGTGAAATAGTACAAGGACATAACTAGGAAAACAACAAGTTTAAGTCCCCAAGGCTCCTGAAGTTTGGGACCACATCCCTCCAGGACAGCCTGCTGTTTCTCGTTTCCATCCCCCAGCCCACAAACCCAAGGACACATGGAGTCTGGCAGGCCTCTTGCTAAAGAGCTATGTATTGTGGCAAAGCCAGTTGTCACGGACACATGAAGTCATCTGGCCTGAGCATGGGAGTTGCTTGGCTTAGCAAGCCATGTCATTCCTTGTGCTATGGAATATTGTTTTGGCAAAAAGCAAGTGGCTGTATGTTCTCACTCTCAGGAAACCATCCAACACTTCCCCTCGTCCAGTTCAGGGCAAGTATGCTGCTCCCCTGAGACATGCTCCCCTGTGCCTAGATGTCCTCTGTGGGTCACTTTTCTGCTGGGGGCTGCCACTCCAGAGAAGGAAGGTGTCGAGGTGACGTGACCGCTGGTGAAGAAGCCTCCAACTACACAGAGACACAGTAGGGACGGCAGCCTGGGCTCACGTTCCCTGGAAAGAGCTGCTGGCGAAGTGGCGCCTAGGAGTTCCTCCAGAGGGGTCAGATCCCCCAGCCTTCTCCCAGCAGAGGGGCCCACATGTGTCCTGCCAGCTGATGCTTTTGTAGTCAAATGCATTTGAGAGCAAACTTGCCAGAGAAAATGGAAAAACACATCTTAGAAATAAATCAGTACCAAAAAAAAAAAGAAAAAGAAATCAGCACCAGTTCTAAGTTTCTGTTTCAACTGCTCCACTGCGTGGTCTTCCCCTATGGCTGTGCACTCTCCTAGGTCAAAGGTGAGGTTAACTCTCTCCAGAGTTAACTTTTCACCTGAGTGGTCTCTTTAAAAAAATAAAATAAAAAAACAAAAAAACACTAGGCTTTTTAGAGAATCATTAGAGCTGGAAGGAAGCTTAGAGATCAACTTCTCTAACACTCTACTTTTATTATGAAATGATAAGGCCCAGAGAGGTTAAGTAATTTGCACAAGTTTATGCAGCAATCCAGTTACAGAGCCAGGGATGGTGTGAGGTCTCCAGAGGATGCAGGACTCCACCTCAAGCACAGACTCTCTACAGTTTTGGGTTGAGCCTGATTTTTAAAATGACTCCAAAGATTTGAACCTTAAAAACAATCAAAACCTCTGGGTACATTTTGTAAATGTCTCTGCTTCTCTGGAGTAAACAATATACTATTTTAGAATTGAAATAAAAATTAAAATTTGAATCCACTAAATTTAGAGTGCCTAACATAACCGTGTTCAACGGAACCTAAGGACTTCAGACTCAGATGGTGAGAATGGGATTTCAAGTGGATTTCAGGTTTGCATTTAGTGCCGTAAGTCAACAGGTCCTATTTGTCATCTCCTCCTATTTATTTGGAGGCTAGGATCAGTCATAACCCACTCACCCAGCACCACATCCCCATAACGGGAATCCATTATGGTAAAAACGGGATTGTTGTGTCAGACATGCTGTTGACACCCTAGGCCGGAAACACAAAGCCAAGAAAGCAGTAACCAGACCGGACGCGTGTTCAGCCTAATGTGGAACATGTGCATGCACTACCCAGCTGGCTCTGGATTCTGAGCTTTTATTTTTATTTTTTGATACCGGGGATTGAACTCAGGGTACTCAACCACTGAGCCACATCCCCAGCCCTACTTTGTGTTTTATGTAGAGACAGGGTCTCACTGAGTTGCTTAGCGCCTTGCCATTGCTGAGGCTGGCTTTGAACTCGAGATTCTCCTATCTCGGCCTCCCAAAGTACTGAGATTACAGGCTTGCACCACCACGCCTGGCTTGGATTCAGAGCATTTTATAAGGCAAGAATTGTCAGTACCTGTGCTTGCCCTAAGAGAGGAGTCACATTTCCTAGAGAATATGGTATTTACCTTCAGATAAAGAGCAAGTGCTCATTGAATAAAATTTCTTACTGAATCTGTATTTTAGTGACACTAGCCACCCTCGTCTTACAATCAAATGCAAGTAGGGGCTGGTGACAGCCCCCAAAAGAGATGTCCACCCAGAACCCGTGAATGTGATCTTTCAGAAAAGGGACTCTGCAGATGTAATGAAGTCAAAGATCTTGGGATAAAGAGTTAATCTTGATTATCTGGGTGGAGTCTAAGTCTAATGATGTCCTCATAAGAAGAGGACATCTTCTTATGGACTGGGGTGTAGCTCAGTGGTAGGGTGCTTGCCTGGCATGTGTGAGGCCCTGGGCTGGACCCATAGTACCACAGAGAGGAGATAGAAAGAAGAGAAGAGAGGAGAAAGGAAAGGAAGGAGAGAGGAGAGGAGGGGAGGGAAGGGGAGGGGAGGGGAGGGAAGGGAAATGAAAGGAAGGGAAGGGAGGGAACGGAAGGGTAGAGGAGAGGATGAGAGAGAAGAGAGAAGAAAAGATGAGAGGAGAGACAGGACAATCATGGACGAGAAGCCCATGTGAAGATGGAGTCAGAGGCTGGGGCGGTGCTGTCTCAACTGAGGGAGGGCCTGAAACCACCAGAAGTTGGAAGAGGCAGGGAAGGATCCTCCCCTAGAGCTTCAAAGGGACTGTGTCCCTACAGGCACATTGATTTGGCCCAAAAATAATGATTTCAGACTTCTGGTGTCCAGAACCATGAGAGAATAAATTTCCTTGATCACAACACTCCAACTTCTGTCTCCAAAGTCACAGCTTCTTATCTTCCATCTCCCTCCACTGCTCTCATAATGACACGTGACAGCATTTAGGGCTCAGATAATCTAGGGTAATCTCCTCATCTCAAGACCCTTAGCTTAATCACACCTGCAGAGATCATTTTTCCCAGTAAGGTCACATTTACAGGTGCCAGAGATAAGTACCTAATGTCTTGGGGAAGCCTTTGTGTGTCTACAACTCCCGCGTCTCATTGGCTTTAACACAGTAAAGACCAGCATGAACCAGTGGCCTTCCCCACACCTTGTGATGTGCCATCTGAACACTTGGCAGTCAAGGTCACAGCACTAAAGAGAGAAAGGAGATGGGAAAGGATTCCAGACTTTTCACTTCCTTAGCCTAAAAATAGCTCACATCAGTCCTGCTCACAGTCCATTGATGAGAATGAGTCATGACGACCTAACTTCAAGGAAGGCTGACATATGTAAATGAGGAGGGGATGACTGGAGGCCACTGACCGTCTGCAACTGCTGAGGGAGGTCACCCAAGTGTATGGGATCTGAACCAGGGAAGACAATGACAGCTCCTCTCACCCACACCTCCTCCACGACAGCATCCCTGTCGCTTACTGAGCTACCCCTCCCTGAACCAGCTAGTTTCAGTCTCAAAAGTGGTAGCATTAACAAGGCTGTCCAAAGACTTAACTTGGAATTTTCCATTTGGATGTTAAGAGGAAAAGATATCTTTCCCTTTGTCAAACTGGTGCAACCCAATCCTGACACACTCCTCTGAGGCAGATCAAATTCCACAGTGTAAGGGCACAGTCCTCCACAGACAGCCCTCATGTCAGACATCAGCTGCAACCGGGGACGGGGTCCCTGGCCACCCATTCTTCTGACCCACTACTAGAAATTCAGGAGTTTCCACCCCAGACAGCCCTTCCAGCATGCTGTCTGGCTGAGGTGAGCAAAACAGAACCCAGGGTAACACAGTTCTTAGGGTTACAGTTTTATTATACAGATAGAAAGAGACAAATCAGGATCAGACAAAGAAAGAGAGTCACATAGGTGATGTCTAGGAGGTTCCAGATGCAAGACTACCACAATCCAGGGTGCATCGCCCTCCCAGCACATTGGCATGTGGATGCCAGAATTTTTATGGGGTTTCATTATGTAGGTATGATTGACTGAGTCAACGGCTCCATGGCTGAACCCAGTCTGCAACCCTCTCCCTTCCCAGGAGGTCTGGATGATAACCCCTGGCTCACAGCCCCAGCTCTCTAATGGTTGGCCTTTCCTTTCCAGAATGGCTAGCTCCATCCTGCAACTCTCTGGGGGCCAACCATGAGTCACCTCCATGGTATAAACTCAGGTGTGGTCCAAGCAGCCCACGATGAATAACAAACACACTCCTACCACTCAGGAAAGCTCAAGAGTTTGGAGGCTTCCTCTAGGAAACAGGGGCCAAGGTCAGCCAAGTTCAATGCCCAACAGCTGGGATGACGAAGCCTGAAGACTCTGCTACCAGGTGCACCCACCCGCATCGCCACCACACAGAGGAACCCACCTGCAATAAGAGGATAAAAGCCACGAAGAGAGAAGCAGAGGTGAGAGGTGGGAAGCGAGAACAAGGCCCGACCAGGTCAGATGCCTCGGACACAGCCCTGCCTTTCCCACTTAGAGTCCTAATTCTTGCTAAGCTCTGTGATGTGTAGTTGCATCCTTGCGCTTTGAAACCCAGAGACCTGATGTCCCTGCCCTTCCAGCATGCTATCTGACTGAGGGGCGAGGAACACAGAAGAGGTAACAGCAGCCGGTAACCTAAGAGTAATCATGCATCCACATACTAGCAGGTTCCCAAAAGAAAGGACAAAATTATTCTTCCAGGGGAAGTTCAAGAGCTGCGAACCTCGCCTTTATTCCACTTCTCCGTTCTTCAACAAGCCAGAGCTTGGAGTGACAGGACAAACTCCAGGAAACCAAGCTGAGAACAGGTGGCAATACAACACAAGGAACAGGGCCAGAGCTCCTCTTCACCGCACGGTGAGTCCCACTCTCTTCAAGGGAGGAGGAATTGGTGGGAAGCACCCGCAGAGTCACAGAGCTCTGAAAAGTAATGTCGTCTTCACATGTGCCTTTTTAAATGTCAGTTTCCATCCCCCCAAAACAAGTTGAAATATGCATTTCAACGGCTGTCAGGTGGAGGGTGGCAATGGCAAGCACACAGGGACATTTTCCACTTCTCCAGCACTGGAAAGCACTGCTTTACACAGTGGGCGTGCTTCTGAGACTCAGACGCTCTGGGATTACAGGACAAGGTCAGAGCTGCAGTCTGCTCGGCTCACCCCCGTGATCAGCCTACGTCATCGCCCCCCAGCCTTAGCTGGGCCTATAAACAGAGAAAAGGCAAGTACAGAGCAGGTGCTGTTCCTCTGGAAAGTCTATTTCACACCCGCAGAGCCCTAGCTCCGGGTGGGTGTGCTGAGCAGAGATCGGCAGCCCCACTCTGGGCAGCTCCTACTAATGTCCTTCCATGGAGGCAAATTGTTGGCTCCAGTGTGAGCTGGTAAGTCCCCAGGGGCAGCCTCAGCTCATGCAAATTGGACAAGGAACCATTGTGCTCAGGGTGTCCTTTATCCCGAGAAAACAGAACAGAGTCTGGAACCCCCAGAGAGCTGGTGAGGATGTGGTTATGATGGGCGTGGGGCCTGGCAGACAGTATCTGGCAAAAGCACCAACTGCCTAAGCACCTCCCACCACCCCAGGCATCCTCCTGCAGCGCAAAGCATGTTGTGGAGACACCAGAGGAAGAGCAGGTTTGCAGCAGAGAAGGAATCGAGAGCTCAGTTTGGATGTCTTAAATTAAAGAAAAAACTACGTTTGTGATTCTGGCAAATTCTAACTCCTGGGTTAATGGACACTACACTGCACGGCTACCTGGCTGATGTTTCCGTAAGCCTGAGTGTCCATCATAGCCAAGTGCTTCCAAGACTATGGTTTAGAAAACTGACCTTCAGAACATTTCAACAGCAACTGGGAATATCAACCAAGGTCAGCCTTCCCAGAAGTAGAGCCAGCCAAAAGACGTACTGAATGAAATAAAGATATTGACTACCATTTATTCATGCTCCCTACATGCTGTATCCTGTACTAAGAATTATGTCATGGTTTGGATGTGATATATCCCCCAAAATCTCATGTGTGAGACAATGCAAGAAGGTTTAGAGGAGAAATGATTGAGTTATGAGAGCCTTAATCCAATCAGTGAGTTAATCCCCTAATGGGGATTAACTGGGTGGTAACTGAAGGCCAGTAGGGTATGGCTGGAGGAGGTTGGTCCCGGGAGTGTGACTTGAGGGTATATATTTTGTATCTGGAGAATGGAGTCCTCTCTCTCTCTCTCCTTCTCTCTCTCTCCCTTCTCTCTGCTTTCTAATCATCATGTGAGCTGCTTCCCTCCACCACACCCTTCCACCATGATGTTCAGCCTCACCTTGAGCCCCAAGGAATAGAGCCAGCTGTCTATGGACTAAGACTTCTGAAACCACGAGCCCTCAAACTTTCCTCTTCTGCAGTTATTTTAGTCAGGCCTTTTAGTCACAGTAGCCCAAAAGCTGCCTAAAACATTATACAAATGTTATCTCATTAATTCTCAAAATAAACCTGTATGATACACATTGTGATCCCCACTTCAACGAGAAGCCACCAGAGGGTTTTAAGATGATGAGGAAACAAAAGCTCATACTCCAAACACCTACTCCTGTGGAGCAAATGCTCCTGATGGCCTTCCAGCTGCTGCCACCCCACCTTCAATACTTGCAGATCCTGATTTTATACCAGCCAGTTCTCTCTCCGCCTATGATCCAAGCAAAGCTTGTGGGTCTAAGCTAGCACCATCCAAGAGAAGCTGAATGAGATCCACAACTGCAAGCTAGCAGATTTAATTTTAACTTTTTGTAGTGGGAACATTGAAAAACAAACAAAAGAAAAAATTAATTTCTATCATCTGTTTCATTTATCCCAATGTATCCAAAATATCATCATTTCAACATGTAATCAATTTTCATATTACAAGTGAAATATTATTAAACTATAATTATGATGAGAATGATAAAGGAAAGAAAACAGTAAATGAACAGAGGGCGATGGAGTGAGGAGGGCGCTATTTTGGTGAGAGTTTGACCTGCACGAACTCCGAGCAGACATAAGAAGTGAGTGAGGAGCGGCCACGTGACTGTGTGGCAAGAGTCCTGAGCTGACAGGGATACAAGTGAGGAGACCTGAGGCAGGACTTCCGGGCATGTGAGGAGTCCGAAAAATCCTGTGGAGAGTGCTCTAGCTATAAGGAAGTAAATGAAAGCAAAGTCTGGGGGCAGAAGTCAGAGGGCAGGTGTTGAAATCAGGTAGGGCACTTGCTTTTCATCTGAACATGACGAGAAGCCACCAGAGGGTTTTAAGAAGATAAATGGCGTGATCAATCATGCACTTTAACACTCACTACCGTATGGCAAGACCAAAGGGGGCGAGACACTGGAGTGCTAGTTAAGAGGTTGTACCGATATTCCAGGTGAGAAGATATCACGGTCGGTACTAGAGTGGTGAGATGCTATTGGATCTGGGTGTCGATTTGAAGATTTACTTGTGCTTGGGAGATGTCAGAGAGAAAGAGAAGACTTGAGGATAACTCCAAGATAGGAGGATGGAAGAAATGAAAGAAAGGACTTGCCTTTTATCGAGACAGAGACACCTGGAGAAGAGCAGGTTTGGAGCAGAGAAGAAATCCAGAGCTCAGTTTTGGTGTCTTAAATTTAGGATGCTAATTAGGCATGCCATAACAGAGCTGGTTTTGTAGATTTCTAAGGTGGATTCGTGAGCCTGGAGCATGGGAGGGAGGTCCAAACTGGAGGTCTAGATTAGGAAGTCACCAGCACAAAAGCAATATAAAAGTCATGAGATAGGATGAGATCACCCCAAGAGAGGAGATGGAGGGAGAAGAGTGTGAGGACTGGACAAAGGGCATTTCCAGGTTTGAATTCCAGAGCATCAGAAGGGTCTCACTGAGACCAAGGAGGAGTACCCGTGCTGCAGGTGGGACAGGATGGGCTGCCGTGTTCAATGAGGTTGAGAAGTCAAGAAAGGAAAATCATCCACTGGCCTTGTCAGCCAGCACATCTGGGACCTTGATAAACTTCAGTGAAATTATGAAGAGTTTAGATATGGGCTGGGGATACAGCTCAGTTGGTAGAGTGCTTGCCTCGCATGCACAACGCCCTGGGTTCAATCCCCAGCACCACCAAAAAAAAAAAAAAAAAAAGTTTAGATATGAAGTGTCCTCTCAAAGCTCATGTGTGAGCTATATGTACCCGTGAGACAATGTAAGAATGTTCAGAGGTGAAATGATCAGATTATAAGAACTTTAACCTAATCAGTGGATTAATCCACTGATATGGATTAAATGAGTGGTAACTGTAGGCAAGTAGGATGTGGCTGTAGGAAGTAGGCTGCCAGGGGAGTACCTTAGAGTTTGTATTTTGTCCCTGATGAGAGGAATTTCTTTCTCCAAGCCCTCCACCTTCCTGGTTGCCATGTCCTAAGCTGCCTTCCTCCACCATGCCCTTCCACCATGATGTTCTGCCTTGTCTTGGGCCCAGAGCTATGGAGTCAGCTGACCATGGACTGAACCTCTGAAACCATGAGCCAAAATAAATGTTCCTCCCATAAGTTGTTCTTGTCAGGTCCTTTGCTCACAGCAAAGAAAAACTAACTAAAACAGCAATACAGGAACATGAAAGCATGAGTGGAAAAAATCAGAAGTTTGCAGGAACCGGAGGAGAGTCCGTAGCAAAGGCAATCTTTGGAGGCGTTCTGCCATAAAGTAAATAGAAGCAATTGTGCTTTTAGGTTGGAAGATTTTGGGGGTTTTGTAGGTGCCTCACATGTTTGTAGTGGATTTTGAAGACAGGGAAGGGACAGAGTGGCACAAACAAAATCCTTAGGTGGGCAAAGTGGGAGTCAAGAGGCACACAGTCTGGAGGAGGAAATTTAGGTCACGGACAACTCACCCACAACTCCTTGTTATGCCCAGTGTTGGATCTTATGGATTAAGCCTTTTTGTTCACATTTTCTGCTATCTACAGCCCAAAGAGCATCCCAACGGAATCACTTCATTAGGAGACCCCATAGGATTTTCACAAGTGACTTGTGTGGTCAGTCCAGGCACGGGCTTTGAAAACATGCAGGCCAGCAGCACAGCCGAGTCAGAAGCATCCAGACAAGGAGCCTGAGTGGCCATGCAAGGCAGGTGGTAAACGCCCAGTGTTCATGATGTAGCTCGGTTACCCGTGGGTTCCTAATGACCCTCCCAGAGAAAACAGAGCGGACACTCCCCCAGCAACTCATCCCACCCTGAAGCCATCTCCTTGAGCAAGAAGCCCGGCTGGAAGTGCCCGTGTTGTTTGGCAGAGGCCCCACGTCGGATCAGGAGACCTGCCCCTACCCCTACCTAAGCTCAAGGGGACTGACGCCACAGGCAGTAGCGAAAATAGAAGCAATTGTGCTTTTAGGTTGGAAGATTTTGGGGGGTTTTGTAGGTGCCTCACATGTTTGTAGTGAATTTTGAAGACAGGGAAGGGACAGAGTGGCACAAACAAAATCCTTAGGTGGGCAAAGTGGGAGTCAAGAGGCACACAGTCTGGAGGAGGAAATTTAGGTCACGGACAACTCAAAAACTTTAGTTTTACTCAGGCCGTCATTTTAAGAATGGAGAAATGAGTGATAGTAGAGAAAAGGAAATCTGTTACAAATGAGCTTCTCATTCCTGCCAGACCATCCTACACAGCAAGGTGGGAAGAATGCGTGCAGGAAGCCCTTGGGTCTTGGAAGGCAGGGTGGCAGGAAAGGAGAGAATTAAAGGACCTGGCTTGGCATCTCATCTCCCCACAGAAGTCAGCCCTCTTCTCCATCTCCTCAGGCAATGATGAGCAATTAACCCTTCTCCTGGTCTACAGTGTGACTTTTTAGTCAGGACCTCGCCTCCTGCCTCTCTGTCCCTCTTGGCACCATTAGCTGATGAATGGATTGGTCAGTTGATGGCCTGTTTGACTTGCGGGCTGTCTTTGTTGGGTGACTGGTTGGTTGGTTGCTCAAGGGAGCACCTTCTTTGTAAAACAACACAAAGGGATTATTTGAAAGTGCCTGAACTTTAAGAAATTTGTACAGAAAACAGAAAGTGATTTTGATGCTCTCTCTACCAGGCAGATGGAAGGCGGAGCCAGGAAAAGGGTGCCAAAACCTTTCAGTGTTTGGTGGAATTATGACTCATCTTCAGATGGCAAAGAGAAGCATCTGACAAAGGTGAAATCAGGTAAAATAATCTACTTTTGCCTTACTGATAAAGAGGGGCTCTCAAAGTTGACTCACTGGACAAGTTTTTTTTTTCATATTCTTAAGTATTAATAGTATTCCAAATAATAAGCTGAATTAGCCACACAAAGCTTACAGTGAAGATCTAAAGTATGTTTCGGAATAGATTATTGCTAAAAATACAAGTTTGAGAGTTAGAGTTGATCACGGAAATGGCAAGGTTTTAGTTTTAAACATTTGGTATAGAGAATTTCCACAGAATAATAGCATATAATTTTAATAGTATAATCATTCAGTACGTAATTCCAATAGTATAATACCCTATGATTTCAATGGCATAATTATAATAATATCATGAATCCTTCATGCGTCCACCACCCAGCTTCAAAAACTATCAACACAGGGAAATTTTATCCTGAAGACCCTCTCCACTTCACCCAGCCTGGGCACACTGCAGCAAATCCCAGATGAGCCTCATTTCATCCACATTCTTCAGTATGTATTTCCAAAAGACAAGGAGTGGTGGAGATTTTTCTGTTTAATATAACCACAATGCTATTACCACATTATATATTAATGGCTCTTTAATTATCATAGTAATTTAATGCCATAGTCACAGTTTGAATTGAGAATAAATATTTTGAGACAGTTCTTACAAATAATTTTAAATATTTTATTTTAAAATGCTTTCACTTAAAATGGATATAAACACTATATATAAACATAAGCATGTGATGAAGCATAATGCAAAATTTGCATGAACTTTTTGGTTTGTCTTACTTTTCAAAAATTTCTAACCAGGCATGTTTGCTCACGTGCAACCATGCAATCCCAACTACTTGGGAGACTGAGATAGGAGGATCAAGAGTTCAAGGCCAGCCTGGTAACTTAGCAAGACCCCTACCTAAAAAAATTATTCAGACATACATGCACAGAATTTAATATGGAATTTGTTTGGGCTGAGAAGGGCAATCTTTATTTTTTTTTAATTGCTTTTACACATGCACTGGTCATCCCTCAATCTAGGTCCTGATTTTCTAATTTTTTCTCTGGGTTTATATTGCTCTAATAGGCATTGCAGATGCTGTGCTAACAAGAAACCAATCCTTGTGTGATCTGAGCTCACACCCACTGCACATATGAATAGACACTACCCATAGAAACAGCAGCACTTACTGAACACACTAGCCACAGTTTTCTGAATCGTGATTTTCACACTCAACACCATCAAATCAACAGGCTTAGTTCTTTTATAATGCTTCAATATATGCTGTCATTTGTTTGACCATGTCACTGATGAGTATCCCCTTTGTCTACAGGTTTTTCTGGCCACTGCAGACATCCTTCCCCCTGTGACACATGAGATTGAAACTTTTTTTTTTGGTACCAGGGATTGAACCCAGGGGTGCTTCAACACCCAGACACATCTCCAACCCTTTTTATTTTTATTAGAGACAGAGTCTTGCTGAGTTGCTTAGGGCCTGGCTAAATTGCTGAGACTGGCTTTGAACTTGTGATCCTCCTGTTCAAGTCGCTGGGATTACAGGTATGCACCACCATACCCGGAAAGATTAGAACTTTTGATTCGATGACTATACAAACAAAATCAAGTCAAGTAAGCATGAATACACAAGGAGGGCTTTAATTGGGGCTATATTCAAAGAGGGTAATTGGAGTTTTAACTGAAGGGAGACTGCACTGATTGGGGGACCAGGCTGCTCCCCAAACAAAGGGAGATGCAGGCTTCTGTTGATTTGCTGGTGTTAGCTGGGGTCTGCTAATTTCTAGAGGACAGTGGAACAGCTCCAAAAAAACCAAAATGTCTCTTCTTAGGCAAGACTCAGGCCACTGGACAGTCATAGTCAACTAGCACTCTGTGAAAAGAGTCTTTTGAACAAATAGTGCCAGGAAAACTAGACATACATCTAAAGAAGAATGAAACTAGATCCCTAACTCTCACCCTGTAAAACAGTCAACTCAATGAATCAAAAGACCTCAGAATTGTACCAGAATCACTGCGACTACTAGAAAAAAACACAGGTTCAACACTTCAATGTATAGGCACAAGCAATGACTTCCTTAATAAGACTCCTAAAACCCAAGCAGTAATACCAAGAATTAATAAATGGGAGAGCAACAAGTTAAAAAGTCTAAACTAAAGCCAGGCACAGTGACATATGCCTGTAATCCCAGTAGCTCAGGAGGCTGAGGCAGGAAGATCACAAGTTCAAATCCAGCCTCAGCAACAGCGAGACACTAAGCAACTCAGTGAGATCCTGTCTCTAAATAAAATACAAAATAGGGCTGGAGATGTGACTCAGTAGTCAAGTGCCCCTGAGTTCAATCCCTGGTACCCAAAAGTGAAAAAAAAAAGAGTCTAAATTAAAAACAAGAATGTGAAGAGAGAAGACTAAAGAATGGGAGAAAATCTTTGCCAGTAACTCTTCCAACACAAAATTAATATCTAGAATATACCAAGAACTCCAAACAACACCAAAAAACAAATAACCCAATCAATAATGGGGCAATGAATTCAATAGACACTTCTCAAAAAAAGAAATAAAGCAGTCAACAAATACTTGAAAAAATGTTCAACATCTTTAACTCCCCAGGGAAATGCAAATCAAAACTACACCAAGATATCATCTCATTCCAGTTAGAAGAGACATCGTCAAGAATACTGATGTCACTGGGCACGATGGCGCAGGCCTGTGATCGCAGCAGCTTGAGAAGCTGAAGCAGGAGAATTGCAAGTTCAAAGCCAGCCTCAGCAACTCAGCAAGGCCCTAAGTGACTTAGCAAAACCATATCTCAATATAAAAAATAAAAATGGCTGGGGATGTGGGAATGTGGCTCAGTGGTTAAGCACCCTTGGATTTAATCCCCAGTACCAAAAAAAAAAAATATAGTGTTCTCCCTTCAACAGACGCCCCAGTTAAAACCTTACCTGTGTATTCATGCTTACTTGACTTGATTTCATTTGTAAAGTCACTGAATCATCAAGACAATGCACTAATAATAATAATAATAATAATAATAATAATAATAATAATAGAAGAGATATCAGTAGAGCAAACGAATCGCAGGAGGGAGAAACGAAAGGGAAAGGGAAGTTACCTCAGAAGGAGACGCAGCAAGTTGTGTGCATGTGTGAATGTGGCAGAGTAAGTCCCAATATTATGTGTAATTATAATGCATCAATTTAAAAAAATAACTAATTTTGATAATAAATGCAACTAAGGATGTGGGGGGAAAGGAACACTTACACGCTCTTGGTGTGATTGTAACTTATACAACCACTATGAAAATCAATATAGAGTTTTCTCCAAAAACTGGGAATTGAACCAGCATATACCCAGCTATACCACTCCTCAGTATTTATCAAAAAAAACCCTGAAGTCAGCATTCTATAGCAATACATGCATGTGCATGTTTAGAGCAGTGCAAATCACAATAACTAAGCCTAGGTGTCTGTCAACAGAGGAAGGGATAAAGAGAATGTGGTGTATATACACAATGGAGTTTTACTCAGCCACAAAGAAGAATTGCAAAAAAATGGTTGGAACTTGAGAGCATTATGTTAAGAAAATTAAGCCAAACTCAAAGTCACAAGTCATATGTTTTCTCTCATATGTAGAAGTTAGAGCAGAAAAAACTTAGGTGTGATGTCATAAAACTGAAAGTGAGACCACCAGAGACCAGGAAAGGGGGTGGTGGAGAGGGAGGAGGGAAGGAGAAGGAGGAGAGGAAAGGGAAGGGACTGGAGAATTAAATTGACCAAATCACGCTATGTGCATGTATAAATATATCACGATGAACCCCGAATCCCACTGTCGTGTGTAATTATAATGCATCAACTCAAAAAACTTTTTTTAAATGAGTGCTCTTGTAGCTGGCACCATCATCCTGTGCAAACATTCTGTGACTTGATCTGGGCCTTATGACAGGGCTGAAGGACTTGGGATGCTCAGCCTATGGGTGGAGGAGAAGAAAACACAACTCGGCTGCAATGAGCAATCAACGTACCTACATGCAGAGCGGAGGAGAATCTGACCCAAAGGTTAAGGCAGCAAAGGAGACAGACATAATGTGAAGACAGATCCTGTTCCAGTCACTCGTCAGACACCTGCAGGCCAAACAGGAGTCAGTGGTCTTTGCAAAAGCAGCCTTCTAGGCAACCTAGGCAACTGCCATCATGGTAACCCGTGTGTCAGAGGCGTCATCTACAGTAAGCTGGCAGGAAACCAGCCATGTATTGCCCAGCTGTGTAACCTCCGCAGGGATTTTTAAATAGACTAAAAATAAGGGAAGCTAGAAAGTTTATTGGTGTTTTTACCCAGTAACAATGCCATCTTGGGCAAACCTTCCGCTTCGGGGTTTTAGTCAGGGTCTCAGGAGGGGTTTTGTTGAAAGGACCACAAGGATGCAGAAGCAGCATGCCACGCCCCCCGGGGCAAACTGCACTGTGCCCGGGGTTTACTTCACTGTCCCGGCCCTCTGACCCCCATGGCAGTACCTGTCTCACATGTCACTGTGTCTAGGTGTTTTAATGTCTGTGGATTCGATTTCCAGAAGCTCAATCGCCATGTCACAGGATATGTGTATTTTTAATATATTAAGATTGATTTAAGGGCTGGGGTTGGGGCTCAGGGGTAGAGCACTTGCCTCGCACATGTGAGGCACTGGGTTTGATCCTCAGCACCACATAAAATAAATAAATAAAATAAAGTTAAAAAACAAAAAATAAAATAAAATAATTTTTTTAAAAAAAAGATTCATTGAAAAACAACTCTGCAGGAAGAAAACCTAGAAAGATAAGCAGGGGTCAAGGGAAGGAATTTTCCAGGAAGATGAGGATGGGATGTGTCAGATGTGAAATCAGGGCTAGCTCTTTTAATTCTGTCTGCGAGCATTCAAGACTTTTCTCACCAAAAAAATAAATACAAGTATGTGAAGTAACACATATGTTAATTAGCTTCATCTAGTCATTCCACAATGTACACATATTTCAAAATAACATGTCAACACATGATAAACATGTAGTATTTTACTTGTCAATGTAAATAAATAGAAGAGTTTTCTCTTTATCCTTAAGATTCCATAATTTTATCAGGAAATTCTTTGGCTTTCTCAAATCAAATTAGCCCAGAAACTGATTAACTTTTGTTAAAAGGCAGGCTCTCAAGAGAATAAGAAGACAAGCCCCAGACTGAAAGAAAATATTTACAAAAGACATATCTGAGAAAAGTTTGTTATGCAAAAACATACCAAAAAAAAAAAACTCTTAAAATTCAATGACGAGAAAATGAACAACCCCATTAAACAATGGGCCAAAGATCCAAACAGACGCCTCACCAAAGAAGATATACAGATCATAAACACATACTATCCATATCACAAGTCTATGAAAAGATACTCCGTAGCACACATGGTCAGGGAATTGCAAATAAAATAGGAAACCAGCACACACCTATTAGAATGATGCAAATCCAAACATTGCAACACGAAATGCTGGTGAGAAGGTGGAGTGGAACTTAAATGCAGATGACTGAATGAAAAAAGTCAATCTAAACAAGCTACATACTGTATGATTTCAACTATATGACATTCTAGAAAAGGCAGGCTACAACGAAGACAGTAAAGGGATAAGTGATCACCAAGCGGGCATGGTGGTGCACACCTACAATCCCAGCAACTCAGGAGGCTGAGGCAGGAGGATCACAAATTCGAGGTCAGCCTGGGCAACTTAGTGAGACCCTGTCTCAAGGTACAAAATACAAAGGGCTGGGGACGTAGCTCAGCAGTAGAGCACCCCTGGGTTCAATCTCTAGTACCAGAAAGGAAGAAGGAAGAGAAGAAATGAAGGGAGGGAGGGAGGAAGGAATTGGTTGCCAGAAGTTGGGGAGGCAGCATGAATGGGCAGAGCAGGGTGTTCTAAGGTGGTGACACCATCACGACCCTACCTGGCGGACCCATGTCATTGTGCTCCCTTAGAGCCATAGAGTGCACCCCACCAGGAATGAGTCTCAAGGTCGACGATGGACTTGGATAATGATGTGTCAGGGTGGGTTCACCAGCTGGGACAAGTACACTACCTGATGCAGCGGTGCTGGGTGGGACGGAGGGGGTACACAGGAGCCCTCTTGCCTTCTGCTCAATGTTGCTGTGAATACAGAACTGCTCTAAAAACGTCATCTATAAAATTTGAAAGAAAAGAAAAAGAAGACGATGATATTCTGAGGTTTGCTTCGATTCAGGGAGGTTTTCCTTTGGTGCTGGTGGAATGGCTGCCTCTCCACTCCTCAACGGTTCCTCTTCCTCCTTCTGCCTCTGCCACTTGCGCGTTGAGGGCGCAGGATCTCCCCGCCATGTTCCTTTTCCTCTCCCACAGGCTTCCCATCTCTCGCTGTCCTTGTTCTGAATCCAGCTATTTCCTCCCTTTGGTTTTCCAGGTGGTGGCTCTCCATAGTGATCCACCCCCGCCAACAATCCACTGAGTCATATTTAGTTAGGAAACGAGGATTTTAAGCTCCAGAAAATCTTTTTGTGCTGCATCTAAATGACCTTCAATGTCTAATTTCTTCTTTACTTCCGAGGGTTTTATGTCTCCTGCAATAGCTCAGCTTGGGCTGCCTCATTTTCCCCTCTCTAAGGCAAGGCCCTCCGGAGACACTGATGTCTTCTTTGTGGCTCTCCAATTTTGTGCACCCTGAAGTCAGTTATTTCAAAGATGGAAACGGCAGAGCATGTCGCCTATGTGGTTCAAGTCATAACAGCACAGGCTATCTGTCCTCTGCAGAAGCCCCCTAGTCTCCAGCCTCAGGGGCAGGAAAGACTCAGCCCACTCATTCGGTGGCCTCTTGGACCCTTCAAGACCAGGGAGATCATATAGACTCAACTGGAACTGTGTCAGCCTCCCCCTCAGGGACTCCCTTAGAGCCTAAATGCCCCTGAATCCAGCTCCTCAATAAGTTAGACATCATCTGCCTCCGAAGAGGGGCAGAGAGTCCAGAAACAGCACACAGATGAAAGAAGCCACGTTCTCTGGTGAGACCTCCCAGAGTCCCACATGAACCCTTGGATAAATCATGATGACAACTAAAGGCAGGGCGGGGGGCACTTCAGGAAACCCCAAGCCTCTGGCAGTACATGTTGTTCTCTGCTATTGATGAAAGAGTTGAGAAAAATTGAACAATTAGAACCTGAAAGAGCCAGGAAATGAGAATGATCCAATACACTAAAACCACAAAAGGTCTTGAAAGGAATTCTCAGAGCACGCCTACCTGGTTCAACTGCCCAGTGTATGCTGCAGCCGGCTGCCAAACCTCCACACATCAATGGCATAACATTGTACAGGGGTTTTTCTCACAGAAAATCCAGCTGGAGCTGGGCGTGCTCTGTGTAGTCATTCAGGGGCCAAGTCAGGCACAGCCTCTGCCACTTTCAAAAGCTGCCACCCAAGTTCATTTGAGGAATCAACATTTAGTCAGCAAAGTGAGAATAAATTGAAGCTCTTTGGTAGGAGATTTTTCTGTGCCCCTCTAGACGTTAGCTACATTAATTCCATTCAAATTTCATTGACCAGATTCAGTCTCTGGACTTTCCTAACTGCAGGGGAGTCTGAGAAATGTAGTCTCACTTACTGTTAACAAAAGGAGTCAAGGCTGGTATCGTGGGGCACCTCCTCCAGAAAGCCCTACAGTAAGGACATCTCCTGCTTGCAACCCACTCTGAGTTCTTGTTCCCCAACTATAGTAATCACTCAGACCTCCAGAATTAATGGACAATTACTTGGATTTGGGCTGTTGGCAAAATACACATTTCATGCTTCCTCACTCTTGGCAACTTCAAGGTAAGTCCTGCATTTAACAAAGTGATCTAATGAAAATCCTAAATAGTAAATGTTTTCAACAAGTAGGCTATTATTTATGGGACTTAATAAAAGTTTAATAATGTCCAATGGGCCTCTGAGTTTATTGCATCACTATTTTACGAAAAGGGAAATGAAGCCAAACATAGCCGCAGTCAGAGCGGCCAACTTCTGCACTCAGCGCAGGACACGCCTTGCTGGAGGATG
>CM053406.1:1418189-1444741 GCA_028644305.1 Xerus rutilus | reverse complement strand
TTTTATTCTCTTTTAATGCTGAGTAATATTCTATTGTGTATATATACCAGTTTCTTTATCCATTCATCTATTGAAGAGCATCTAGGTTGATTCCACAGTTTAGCAATTGTGAATTGAGCTGCTATAAACATTGAAGTGGCTATGTCACTGTAGTATGCTGTTTTTAAGTCCTTTGGGTATAGACCAAGGAATGGGATAGCTGGGTCAAATGGTGGTCCCATTACAAGTTTTCTAAGGAATCTCTGTGCTGCTTTCCATAGTGGTTGCACCAATTTGCAGTCCCACCAGCAATGTATGGGTGTGCCTTTTCCCCCACATCCTCACCAACACTTACTGTGGTTTGTATTCTTGATAACTGCCATTTTGACTAGTGTGAGATGAAATCTTAGAGTAGTTTTGATTTGCATTTCTCTAATTGATAGAGATGTTGAACATTTTTTCACATATCTGTGATCGATTGTATATCTTCTTCTGAGAAGTGTATGTTCAGTTCCTTAGTCCAGTTATTGATTGGGTTGTTTGTTTTCTTGGTGTTAAGTTTTTTGAGTTCTTTATATATCTTGGAGATCAGTGCTCTATTTGATGTGCGTGTGGCAAAAATTTGTTGCCAGACTGTAGGCTCTCTGTTCACGCCATTGATTGTTTCTTTTGCTGAGAAGCTTTTTAGTTTGAATCCAGTCCATTTATTGATTCTTGCTTTTATTTCTTGAGCTTTAAGAGTCTTGTTAAGGAAGTCAGGGCCTAATCTGATGTGATGAAGATTTAGGCCTACTTTTTCCTTGATTAAGCACAGAGTCTTTGGTCTAATTCCTAGGTCCTTGATCCACTTTGAGTTGAGTTTTGTTCATGGTGAGAGATAGGGGTTTAGTTTCATTTTGCTACATAAGGATTTCCAGTTTTCCCAGCACCATTTGTTGAAGAGGTTATCTTTTCTCCAATGTATGTTTTTGGCTCCTTTGTCTAGTATGAGATAACTGTATTTGTGTGGGTGGGTTTGTCTCTGTGTCTTCTATTCTGTACCATTAGTCTGCATGTCTACTTTGGTGCCAATACCATGCCATTTTTATTACTGTAGCTTTGTAGTATAGTTTAAGGACTGATATTGTGTTGCCTCCTGCTTCACTTTTCTTGCTAAGGATTGCTTTGGCTATTCTGGGTCTCTTATTTTTCCAAAGGAATTTCATGATTTCTTTTTCTATTTCTATAAATAATGATGTTGGGATTTTAATTGGAATCGCATTGAATCTGTATAGTGCTTTGGGTAGTATGGCCATTTTGATGATATTGATTCTGCCTATCCAAGAGCATGGGAGATCTTTCCATCTTCTGAGGTCTTCTTCAATTTCTTTCTTCAGTGTTCTGCAGTTTTCATTGTAGAGATCTTTCACTTCTTTTGTTAAATTGATTCCCAAGTATTTTATTTTTTTGAGGCTATTGTGAACAAGGTAGTTTTCCTCATTTCTCTTTCAGAGGATCCATCACTGATGTATAGAAATGCATTTGATTTATGGGTATTGATTTTATATCTTCCTACTTTGCTGAATTCATTTATTAATTCTAGAAGTTTTTCTGATGGAATTTTTTGGATCCTCTAAGTATAGAATCATGTCATCAGCAAATAATGATAGTTAGAGTTCTTCTTTTCCTGTTCTTAACCCTTTAATTTCTTTCATCTGTCTAATTGCTCTGGCTAGAGTTTCAAGGACTATATTGAATAGAAGTGGTGAAAGAGGGCATCCCTGTCTTGTTCCCATTTTTAGAGGGAATGCTTCCAATTTTTCTCCAGTAAGGATAATGTTGGCTTTCGGTTTTGCATAGATAGCTTTTACAATGTTGAGATATGTTTTTACTATCCCTAGTTTTTCTAGTGTTTTGAACACGAAAGTGCTGTATTTTTTCAAATGCTTTCCTATTATCTTTTGAGATAATCATGTGATTCTTGTCCTTAAGTCTATTGATGTGATGAATTACATTGTTGATTTCCTTATGTTGAACCTACCTTGCATACCTAGGATGAAACCCACTTGATCGTGGTGCACTATCATTTTAATATGTTTTTGTATACAATTTGCCAGAATTTTATTGAGAATTTTTGTGTCTATGTTCATCAGGGATATTGGTCTAAAATTTTCTTTCTTTGATGTGTCTTTGTCTGGTTTTGGAATCAGGGTGATTCTAGCCTCATGGAATGAGTTTGGCAGGGTTCCCTCCTTTTCTATTTCATGGAATAATTTGAGGAGTATTGGTATTGATTCTTCTGTGAATGTCTTGTAGAACTCATCTGAGAATCTATCTGATCCTTTCTTAGTAAGCTTTTGATGGCATCTTCTATTTCCTTGCTTGAAATTGATCTGTTTAAGTTGTGTATGTCCTCCTGGTTCAGTTTGGGAAGATCAAATGCCTCTAGAAATTTGTCAGTGTCTTCGAGATTTTCTGTTTTATTGGAGTATAAATTTTCAAAATAGTTTCTAATTATCTTCTGTATTTCAATAGTGTCTGTCATATTTCCTTTTCCATCATGAATTTTAGTAATTTAAGTTTTCTCTCTCCTCGTTTTCATTAGGGTGGCTAAGTTTACCAATTTTATTTATTTTCTTAAAGAACCAGCTTTTTGTTTTGTCAATTTTTCAGTTGTTTCCATTGTTTCAATTTCATTTATTTCAGCCCCAATTTTAATTATTACCTGTCTTCTTCTTTGGGTGTTGATTTGTTCTTCTTTTTCTAGAGCTTTGAGATGTAACGTCAGGTCATTTATTTGTTGACTTTTTCTTCTTTTAATAAATGAGCTCAATGCAATGAAATTTCCTTTTAATACAGCCTTCATAGTGTCCCAGAGATTTTGATATGTTGTATTGGAGTTTTCCTTTACCTCTAAGAATTTTTCTTATTTCCTCTCTGATGTCTTCTATTATCCATGCATCATTCAATAGCATATTATTTAGTCTCCAGGTATTGGAGTAGCTTCTATTTTTTATTTTATCATTAATTTCTAATTTTATTCCATTATGGTCAGATAGAATGCAGGGTAGTATCTCTATTTTTTTGTATTTGCTAAGACTTGCTTTGTGGCATAACACATGGTCTATTTTAGAGAAGGGTCCATGTGCTGCTGAGAAAAAAGTTTATTCTGTATATGTTTGTTAATTCCAAATTATTGATTGTATTATTGAGATGTATGGTTCTTTGTTTAGTCTTTGTTTGGAAGATCTGTCCAGTGGTGAGAGGAGTGTGTTAAATTCACCCAATATTATTGTGTTGTGGTCTATTTGATTCTTGAAATTGAGAAGGTTTGTTTGATACATGTGGATGCTCCATTGTTCGGGGCATAGATATTTATGATTGTTATGTCTTGTGAAATGATCTTCTTTATCCCTTCTGATTATCTTTGGATTGAAGTCCACTTCATCTGATTTGAGGATTGAAACCCCTGCTTATGTATATGGTCCATGTGAATGGATTTTTTTCCAATCCTTTCACCTACAGTCTGTGGATGTCTTTTTCTATGAGATGAGTCTCTTGAAATCAGCATATTGTTGGGTTTTTTTTTTTAATCCAATCTTCCAGTCTATGTCTTTTAATTGATGAGTTTAGGCCATTAATGTTTAGGGTTATTATTTAAATATGGTGTGTATTCCTGGTCATTTTGGTTTATTTTTGGTTTTTAACTTGACTTGGTTTCTCCTTTGATCAGCTTTGCCTTTAGTGTAGTTCCTCTCTTTGCCAATTTTCGTTGTTGTTTTTCATTTCCTCCTCATGGAATATTTTGCTGAGAATGTTCTGTAGTGCAGCCTTTGTCATTGTAAATTCTTCTAACTTATGTTTATCATGGAAGGTTTTTATTTTGTCATCAAATCTGAAGCTTAATTTTGTTCAACATAAGATTCTTGGTTGGCATCCATTTTCTTGCAGAGCTTGGTATATAATGTTCCAGGATCTTCTGGCTTTGAGGATCTGGGTTGAAAAATCTGCTGAGATCCAAATTGGTTTCCTCCTGTATATAATCTAAAACTCTTCTCTTGTGGCTTTAAAATTCTATCCTTATTTTGTAAGCTAGGCATTTTCATTATAATGTGCTTTGGTGTAGATCTGTTGTAATTTTGTACATTTGGTGTCCTGTAAGCCTTTTGTATTTGATTTTCCAATTCATTCTTCATGTTTGGGAAATTTTCTGATATTATTTCATTGAAGAAATTGTGCATTCCTTTGGTTTGTATCTCTGTGCCTTCCCCTATCCCTATAATTCTAGATTTGGTCTTTTCATGTTATCCCATAATTCTTGGAGGTTCTGTTCATGGTTTCTTACTATCTTCATTGTGTAGTCAACTTTATTTTCAAGATTATATATTTTGTCTTCATTGCCCGAGGTTCTATCTTCCAAGTGATCTAGTCTGTTGGTAATGCTTTCTATTGAATTTTTTATTTAGTTTATTATTTCCTTCATTTCAAGGATTCCTGGGGTTTTTTTTTCTTTTTTTCTTTTTTTTTTTTCAGAGTCTCTATCTCTTTCTTGAAGTAATCTTTTCCTACCTGTATTTGCTCTCTTATCTCTTTGTTGGAGTGATCAATTGTTGCCTGTGTTTGCTCTCTTATATTATTCTGTGCTTCACGGATCATTTTAATTATGTACATTCTAAGCCCCTTCTCTGACATTTAATCTGCTGTGCTGTCAATGGATTCTATTATTGTAGCATCTTGGTTTGATTGGGGCATTGTTTCCCTTGTTTTTTCATGTTGTTCATGGGTCTTTCTCTCTGGCAGTGCTGATTTGAGGTATTGCAGTTTCTACACTATAATCTTTTTTTTTTTTTTGGTACTGGGGATTGAACTCAGGGGCACTCAACCACTAAGCCACATCTCCAGCCCTATTTTTTGTGTGTTTTATGTAGAGACAGGGTCTCACTGAGTTGCTTAGCACCTCGCCGTTGCTGAGGCTGGCTTTGAACTCGTGATTCTCCTGTCTCAGCCTCCCTAAGTGCTGGGATTACAGGTGTGCACCACCACACCTGGCTTACCCTATAATCTTGTAATGTCCCTGCAGGTTTCCAATACCTCACCTCTGGTGTAACCAGGTCTGCAGGGACCTTGATGATGGTCTTCCTGGTCCTAGCTGTTGTCTTTAGACAGAACAGGCCAGGACAGTCACATGTTGGTAGATAGGGGGCCTCATCAGCTTCTTCTTCCATTCTGAGCCCTGGCTCAGTCTCCCTCGCCTCCTTGTGCAAGGGCTCAAATCACCCTTTCTGATGGGAGCCAATAGGTTAGACTAATCCACATCCCTGAATGTATGCATTTCAATTTTATCTTGACATACATCTGAAACCCACTCTCCTCTCCCCATCTCTACCTCTGCCATCTTAATTCAAGCCAGTGGCATCTCCTGTCTCTCCTGGACCACAACCAGCTTTCTAAGTAGTCTCCTCATTCGTCCTGTCTCTTTCTAATCCATTTGGTCCCCTTGATTAAAGCACCACAATTGTTTCCCATTGCTCTTAAAAACCTAGAGTCCAAATAGGGCTCCAGGTGCATGGCTCCTCTGCATTTGGAGCCCCCTCTCCCTCCACACCACACCCACTGGGCTCCAGCCACTCTGGCCTTTCTGCTGAGCTTCACACACCTCCTTTTCTTCTCTTTCCTGGAACCCTTCTCCACTAAGCCTCCTCATCTCTGCTTGAACCTTGTTTTGCCGCAGAACCTTCCTAACGCCACCCTTGAATAGGTAATACCCCACCCTGCATGCTGTGCCTCCTGGGCAGCACACATGGATTTGGGCCATTACGGGGTTAGCATCCACTTTCCTGCAGAGAATAGGTTCCACGACAGCATCGCGTCTTCACTGCCAGGCAAGTCACCTGGCCCAGAACAGGAAGTGGTGGGAAAGTGCTGAATACACAAAATTAAAATAGTGGTGCAGGTGAGTAGTTCCCAATGGTTCGCAAAAGCTTCTGCATGTGACCCTCATGACCCCTCTTTGAGGTCTATTCTAGCACCTTCTTTCCATAGGTGAAGAAGACCGGGGTTCTCAAATTCTGTTCCATTTCATTCCCTCTTGTCTTTGAACAACAGCGTTTTATTTGTCCTGCTCTTACTTTCCCTGCTCCTGTCCTTCTTTCTTTGGGTGGACTCTCTTTCTCCTTTCCTTACTTCTTAAGTTGAAATTTAGCTCATCGATTTATTAAGCATTTTAAAATGTGCATTTAAAGCCAAAACTTTCCCTCTAGATATTGCCTTGGCTGAAGCTCATGATTTTTAAGTGTTTTTATTGTTAGCCTGATTAAAATATTTCATGTTGATTATGATATTTCCTTTGATTTTTGAATTATTTAGAAGTACTTGCTTAATTTTAAAAAAACTTAACACATGAAATTTATTTCATTGTTTTTTTGTTTTTACTCTCAAATATTTGGCTGTGTTTTAGTCAGACATTGTGTTATTGATGATATCAGCTCTTGGGTTTTACTGAGATTTCCTTTATGATCAAGTATGTAATGAAATATTGTTAAATTTCCTGTGGGGGCTAAAAGACTGAGAGTTACATTGGGTGTCCCCTCTTGGGTCAGGGGGCTGCTTTATACACTTGAGTTTATAAAGTCTTTCTTTGCTTTCTTTTGAATAACACTGCAATAAAAATTTTTTTAAATTGTTTCTGCTGGTGAACACTCAATCCATTTGTACCATTTCCTCATTCCTTGCTTTACATACATCAACTTAGTTCATTTCAACAACACCATCTGAGAGTCAGCTCTCACGAGTATTCTCATTTTACAGATGAGCTCATGTGGCTTATAAAGGTTAATCAACTTTCCCAGGACTATGAGTTTGTAAGCAGGTTTTAAACTGAAGTGGCTTCTCCAGCATACACACCTGTGAAAACAGACATTCTGGTCTACCCAAGGATATGCACCTCCAGGTCTCGGCAGAGCACAAGCCACTAACAGTAGATAATCTCCTTCTCTCCAACTACAGGAATCTGGGTGGGCCCTGGGAGCCATGGCCATCCCTGAAAAAAAGATACATATGATTCCAGCAAGGTCTGCTACCCTGCTTGGTTTTACAATATTGAATTATTTTTCCCTAATTGTTTTCAGTAGGGATTAAATCAAGTTTCAAGTCATCCAAATCAGAAACAGCATAGTCTGAGAATGGCAGCCACTGGGAGCGGTGTGGAGCTCCAGCCTGGAGCTACCCTGCACTGCTTCTGGTTTGTAATCAAGGATGGCTCTTCCACACCTTGGCTCCCAAGGCAATAAAGTGGATCCTCTGAGTCGTCACAGTGGCACACGCCTGTAATCCCAGCACTTAGGCTGAGACAGGAGAATCGCCAGTTCAAAGCCAGCCTCAGCAACGACAAGGCACTAAGCAACTCAGTGAGACTCTGTCTCTACATAAAACACAAAATAGGGCTGGGGATGTAGCTCAGTGGTCGAGTGCCCCTGAGTTCAATCTCCAGTACCATAAAAAAAAAGTGGATCTTCTCCATCTTAAAATGTATGCAACTCGGGGTTTCCTGCAATGAGACATAAATACAATTATGCCATTAAGACAGAAACAGAAGCATAGGGGAAAAAAAAGAAATATGCCAAAACCCTGAGTAAATATAGGTCCTTTAATCTTAAAATTCACTGTGCACTTCCTAGTAACTTTAACAAAAAAGGAAATGTGGCGGGTTCTGCAATTTGAAACAACCAAGGAGAGAAGGATTCAAACTTGTTCAACAAGAGAGACTTTATTTCTCATAGAAGATGTCTAAAATCCCTCTGGCTATAGATTTTTTATAAGTGCTGAAAGCAAATGAAATGATTTCATCTCATTTGTTTAGACTTGTTCTTGTGACTCGCTGCTCTTCACTGTAAACTTCAACCTAACACGGATATTAAGCCAACCCATGTGGAAATAATAGATGTACAGATAACTAAGAGACTCAAAATGCAGCAAACTCTGAGCCACCATTGGACAGGGTAGGGCAGGGGTCAATATCATAAGCTTTGCTGTCAGATTTGGGATTGTTATAAATATTAAATATACCTAAAAAGGTTATCATAGAGCCTAGCATGTAGTTAGTTCTCAATAAACTATTATTTCTAAGTAATGAGGAACTTGCATTTGACCTTGGCACACATTACCACCAGTTACAAATCAACCATTCCATGCCTGATTGACTTGGCTGGGGATAAATTAGACGTCCTGGGCATAGGTGTTGGCTCTGCATTTAACCAGCTATGCATCCTTGGGCAGTTTCTTAGACTCTCTGGTTCTCAATTTCCATGAATATGAAATGAAGATAATAATGGCACCCAGCCCACAGGGCTGTTGTGATGATTAAATAAATGAATATATGTAAAGCTTTGGGCAGTGCCTGGTATTTCGTAAGGACTACATAAATACTGGCTATCATCAATAGGACAGAAACGAGGCCACCAAATAAAATATATGCCCATTATACATATTTTGGGAATTCTTTCCCAAAAACAAAAGAGCCAGGAATTGAGATGGGAATTTGGACAACACTTTTTTTCTCCCACAGGAGATGTGTGGGAAGTCAAATAAGATGTCCATTTTCCAAAAGCTCAGTTTATATTCTGTACCTGAAACTGGTATTTCTTGTTTCTTTTTTCTTCTTCTTTTTTTTCTTTTTTGTGGTACTTGGGATTGAGCCACCCAGGGACACTCTACCACTGAGTTAACATCTCCAGCCCCTTTTTAAAATTGTTTTATTATTTTGGGACAGGGTCAAGTTACTGAGGCTGGCCTCAAACTCATGATCCACTTGCCTCCAGAACAGCTAGGATTAACAGTGTGCCCCACTGCACCCTGCGTGCAACTGCTATTTTTATATTTTAATAATCCTAGAAACAAATTTGGATTCCTATGTGGACATACAGAATTATTTTCAGTCGTTAATTAGCAAAGATTTACTGTGATCATGTGGAAACGTACTCCATTTCTTTTCCTAATAATTTACTGGTCACAATGTCATCTAGAAACCAGCCATTTGGATAAAACTCCCCTGCAGTTAGTGGTCAGCAGAACTAATCAGCACTTTCACCAGTCTGCCCTCTCCCCGTCCACTTTGGAGACCACTGGAACCCAATACACTTTCTGGTAGTTATCTTAATCTTTCTGATACTGTTTCTCCTTTCATATAATTAAAATGATCATCTCTGCCTCACAATGTTATTCACATATTGAAATAAGTAAGACACCTCCTAGCACAGCGCCTGGCTCAGAGTGGACTCTTATTAGCTCACTCTTATTCCTTCCCTTTCCTAACAGGAAGAGGTCCTTGAGGGAGCAGCCATTCTTAACCAAGAGAGAACCGTGGCTTCAGGGCAGGAGCTCAGGGAACTCAGAGAGTCCACATACATCTGCACAGAGCAGGGGTGAGCCTGTGGAGTCTGCCAAGTCCCCACTGACAGCAGCCATGCGGGCAGTTGTCTGAGTCAGAGGAAGAGCCATGCTCAGCAGGACCAAGGTCTACATTAAGCTGGCAGGTGAAGAGCAAGGAGCTAGGCAGGGATGAGGCCGCAGGACATCCTCAGTGGTGTTCTCAAATCTTGTCTAGAGAATAAAAATGATGCATCATGATTATGGTTACTAATTAATTCCATGAATCAGTCCAGGTCATTGAGTTTCTTTGAAAGGAAGTGTTTGAGGTGTGGAAGGCTTTCTTCTTTCTTTATTGGGTGACTAATAAGGCAATGTTGTTTTGTTTTCTGGCATGAGATTCTGCGAGTATTTTCAGAAAGAATAGAAACCTTTCATAAAGCCCCAAGCCTCTGTGTCTAAGCTCCTCAGGATGTCTTGGGAGGAACACCTGCCCGGCCATTTTTTCTACCCAAGGAAGAAAAGAAAAACACTGTAGAGGACCTCCATGCCAAATAGAGAGGCTAAATGAGTCCTTGATTATTTTTTTGTAATTTTTAATTTTGTGATGGCTCAGCCTGATTCTTTTTTTCCTTCTTTCTTTCTTTTTTGTTCTAATTAGGATATATGACAGCAGAATGCACTGAGATTCATTGTACACAAATGGAGCACAACTTTTCATTTCTCTGGTTGAACACAATGTAGATTTGCAGATGTGCAGTCATACATGTACCCAGGGTAATGGTGTCCATCTCATTGATTTTTAAAGCATGATCTGAAAAAAAAAATCCTCTCTGAAAGGAAAGCTAATGGCCCCTGCATTCATCCCCAGTCATTGGAAGGAAACAGAAAAGGAACATTCTTTAGGGAGATGAAATGCTTTCAGCTCTGAGTGCTCCCCAGCACTGGGGGGCCCCCCTGTGGTGGGAACCTCAGTGGGAGCTGCAGGAATCCCGGAGACAGCAGGGAATCAACACAGTCAGCAGGAAAGTGGAAGGAAAGCAGAGGCCTCAGGCTTCCACCAGCAGCCAGCAGGGAGCGCTTCCAAAAGCTAAGGGACAACCCAATCCATAGGTTTTACTCCCCCTCATGGCTGAGTATTCAAAATATAATTTGTGGGTCTGGAAGGAGATATAAGCTCCTGCACACCATGAATCAAGTTTAATCATTCAGAGCTACAATACCCGAGTGATTGCTAAACGCAGACTTCAAATCAAGTGCTCTATGGCTGTAAGATCACTGTCTTTTGACTGAAAGATCCCTTTTGTAACCGTCAGTTGCTGATGTGTCATTACTTCTGATAACGTATTGAAAATCAAGATTGGGTCCTCATTCCCCCAGTGTTGAAGATTAAACACCTGAGAAATATGGAAGCAATAGCAAAAAGTAAATTTTATGTAAAAATAGGAGGGAGGAGGCTCCTCCAGAGAGGAGGGAGCCCCAGAGCTGGTTCCTGAGGGAGTGAGCCTCTCTTGGCTCTTTATAGATTTTAGGTTTTCTTTCTTCCCATGCCTATATGACTAAAAGTGACCAAAAGGCAGGAAAAGAGCCACCCAGGGGGCTTGTGTTAGAAAGTGCTATCTTTCCCCTCCCCTAGAGGTTGTGAGCAACCCATTTCCTTTTCTTTGATAATTAACTACTCATCCTTTACCGCTGTATCACATCTTCGGAAAATTACTTCAATTGAACACTGGCTTTCAACCAAAGGAAGGATGACCTTGATCCTTTGTTTATTTTCCAAAACGCCCATGACACACCAGATACATCAGTCAGCACATATTTTCGCCTGCATCTAATATACCTGGGAAACTGAGCCAAGAGCAAAACAGAAATGCATGAAACATTAAGCAATGCCAAACAACCAGCACCGAACAGACAATAGCAAATCTGTGTTTAATTTGCAAATAATATTAGAAAAGACATAGCACTGAGTTCCATGCACAGAATCAGCTGTGTGGTCCAGAGTAGACCAGAAGTCTGATGGGAGAAAAAGATGCTCTTAACATGAGCCTTAAAAAATAAGAAGTTGGAAAATCAGGCCAGGAGAAGACATTCCGGGGCAGAAAAATGATGCAGCTAAAGGCAAGAAGCTTGAACAATGTGGGAAATTTTTCTTAAAGGGAAGTTTCATCACTTGCTATCAGGACCAATCAACAATAACTAATTAATGAATGGAAAGTTTTGATCGGATGCCTGCCTCCTCCTTTCCTACAACTGTCTAGACATAGGTTCCCCACATTCAGGACTGGCTACAGACTCTTCAGAACCCAACGCAAGATGAAAATGCCGAGACCCGGTTGGGGCTGGGAAGAGCACCTGCCCCAATACCTGGGGAAGGGGTGGCCTCCAAGGATTTGCAGCCTCCACTCTGGGAAGGGCCTGGTTCCTGGACTAGGAACAGACAAGAAGCCCTGAAGTCGCTCGGCCTAGGACAGGCACTGTGCCCATCCTCCTGCACAGAGATAGAGGGCAACAGAGGATCATGGGCAGAGTGGGGGCCTGCCAGCAGGGTACAAATAACCAAGGGTCCATCTCAAGGAGGCAATTGGAAACTCAGGCACATGAGCCATCCTCTTATCAACCTTCAGGTACAAAGTGCAAACTCTGATAAAATTATTAAGAATTTCAAGACAAAACCACAGAGCAAGCACAAAGGCCTTTCTGAGCAGGGACCTGGGTGGACTGCACAGGTCACACAGTAAGGTAACATAGGCCTGATCTCTCTAGTCATCTCCACATCCACAGAACTACATCCAACCCTCTGTTAAGTTAACATTTTGGAAACCAACAGATCTCTGAAATAAGCAGGTTTAATGAGCTTTTACAGATGCTAGCCAAAGAACTCATCTGGGACAAATTCTCAAAGCCACTAGAAGCCTGGCTAGATAGTAGTTGGAAAACTGTCCACCAGATCAAAGAAAGAAGACTAATTTATAATGAAAACTTGGGAGTAAAAAAATCCAAAGCACTTTCATTGAACAGATACTGATAAGAGAGGCAGAACTCATGAAGCAGACCATGTTTTGGCGTAGGAGGAGGGTCTATAAGGAGCAGCCCCTGTTGTTTCTTGGTTGGTTTTTCACCTGGATTAGAGTCAGGGTTTCAACATGCAGGAAAGGAAGGTGGAGCAGAGTTTTTTTTCTTTTTCTGCTTCTTTCTCTCTCTTTTTTTCCCTTGTTGTTTTAGCCCAAAACTGTTAATTAAAATAGCTCCTCTTATTGCCTCCTCTCCTCAATACTCATCCTATAACTAAATTTAGAACATCTCAGAATTCTTTTCTTATCAACCTCCATGTAAATACACATTACCTCCACTTTCTACACTAGTCTAAGGAGTTACCCTCTAATCATTTAGCAGTACCTCTGGGTGTACCCCCAGTACACCGTGAGTCCAGCATCCCCTGGTGTATTTGCTGTGCTGGAGAACTAAGATGGTCACCAGTCTTCCTACAAAAGAATGTTTTAGTCAACTATTTCACGCTGTGACTAAAAGATCTGACCAGAACTATTTTCAAGGAGGAAAAGTTTATTTGGGGGCTCACAGTCTCAGAGGTCTTAGTCCATAGGAGGCTGGCTCTATTCCTCAGGGCTCCAGGTGAGGCAGAACATCATGGCAGAAGAGTGTGGCAGAGGGAAGCCGCTCACACTTTGATCAGAAAGCAGAGAGAGACTCCACGCTCCAGATACAAAATATATACCCTATAGCCACGCCCCCAATAAACCACTTCCTTCAGCCACACCCCACCTGCCTCTAGTTACTACTCAGTTGATCACATCAGGTATTAATACACTGATTAGGTTAAGACTATGACCCCATCATTTCTCCTCCAAACTCTTTTGCATTGTCTTATACATGAGCTTTTGGGGAACACCTTACACCCAAACCATAACATTCTGCCTCTGGCCCCCAAAAGCTCACACTCATCTGACAATGCTAAATACATTTAGTCCATTCCTAAGAGTCGCTATAGTCTCAAAAGTTCCAAGATTGCTCCAAGTTCAAGTCCAAAGTCTTCTCTGAGGCTTCATGGTGTTAGTCTGTGGTCACTTGGCCCTATGGTCTTTGAACCTGCAGTGAGGTTCATGGCAGGAAGCTCCTGTTGGAGCAAGCTGTTCACCTCATGGCAACCAGTAAGAGAGAGAGACAAAAAAGAAGGTCCAGGGCCCTAATATGTCCTTCAAGGGCACATCCCCAATGACCTGCCTTCCTTCTAATAGACCCTACCTCCCAAATGTTCCACCACTTGCCAATATCATTGCCCTTGGGACCAAGCCTTATCCCTATGGATCTGGACATTCCAGGCCCCAAAGGCCCATATGCATCTCACAGTGCAAAACACATCAAGTTCATCTCCAACCATCTGCAAAGTCTTAACAGTTTCAGCATTGCTCAAAAGTTCAAGTCCAAAGTCTCCTCTAAGGCTTAGGGCAAACTTAGTTGTAAGTTCCTAAAAACAGCAAAAAGAAAGTTACAAATTTCTAAGACACAATGGCAGGACAGGCACAAAGTAAATATTCGCATTCTAAAAGGAAGGAACAGAAAAATAGCAGGGAACAACTGAACCAAAGCAGAATCAAAACGCAGCAGGGTAAATATTAACTCCTAGGTCTCCATGTCCAGCATCTGAGGCACGTGGTGGTAGAATGTAGCTCCAAAGGACTTGGACAGCCCCAATCCTGTGGCCTTAATGACTGCAGTTCGCATGGCACTCCCTCGGGCTGGCCCAGCTCACTGCCTGCAGCTTCCCTCGGCATCTCCAATTTCTGGGGTCTCCACTGCAACTTCAGTTTCACTCTCAAGTTTCATATGTCACCCTGTTGGAATCCCTGTAAGACGCTGCTTGCAGGGATTCCAACCCTGCCATACACTGCCTGACCTCCCAGGTCTTCCTGTGAAATCTCAGTAGAAGCCTCCATGACCCATAACGCTTGAATTCTACATCCCTGCAAAACCAGGACCACATGAGCCAGGCATAGTGGCATGTGCCTGTAGTCCTAGCTTCTCAGAAGGCTTTAGGCAGGATAATCACTTAAACCCATGACTTAGGCAACACAGAGATACCCTGTCCCAAAAACAAAACGATCAAAAGTATCATATGGATGATGATGATAATTTCTGCTGCCACTGTGGCACGCTGTACCAGGGCCCACTTGAATCCAGCTGCAGCAACCTCTGAATGCTTTTCTGGCTGAACATGAACAAATGAACCCTGAGAAAACAAAAAAGAACACCTGAGGGCTCTTTTCAAATGAAAGTCTTTGAAGTCAATCCGCATTTTTACACCTTTGAGCCTGCAGTTATGAGACCTTTCCATTCCTGAGATGCCACCATGGCATTTTTCTTATTATCCTGGTGCAAAGTATGTGATTTCTTTATAATGGCATTAATACCTTTAGCAATGTCACTGTCTTTGGCAACACCTTTAAACACACTCTTTTCTGGCCAAATTGCAAGTTTTTCAAATTATCCCACCTTCTTCTCTTTGCTTCTGATTCTCATGACACACATGGCTAAAGTACCCGGCAGTGCCCATGATCCTGCCCGAATGCTGTGCTTCCTTGAAATTTCCCCCGCCAGATAAACTAGTCTGTCATCTTTAAACTCAGCCTACCCAAAAGTGTCAAGGTGAGGACATAATGTGGTCAAATTCCATCACACACTGTAAAAAGGTTGCCAGGTAGTCCAATTTCCAATAGAGTTCATATTTCCATCTGAAACTCATTAGCATCGTCTTCCTTATTTCTATTAGCATTCGGGTTTTCTGAGCCCACAAGAGTCACACATCAAGCTCTGCGTACAGAATTCTAGGCTGTCCTTAGCCCACTCCTCCAGACTTTCTAAACTTCCTCTGCAAAACAATTGCAAAGGCTTCTGAGCCCTATTATCAGGTATAGTCACAACAGTGACCCAATGTAGTACCCATTTTCTGTGTTAGTCAGCTTTCCATTACTGTAACAAATACCCAAGGTAATAAGCTTAAAAAGAGGAAAGGGTTATTTTCTCTCAATTTCAGACTCCATGGTTCCTTGGTCCCCTTGCCTTTGGCTTGTGATGAGGTAGCACATCATGGCAGGAACTGTTGGAGCAAACTGTGCCCCTCCTCAGTAGGCGCTTCTAATTCCAGAGATGAAGATGTTATAGACACTTCATAACCTGAGTGAGTGTTTGTCTCACAGACACAAGAGAAGAACCTCCAGGATAGTCAACAAAGGTGGTTGTAGGGTTCATAACACTTTGTCAGCAGCAACACAAACGGGTTCTGCTTCTTCCCCACCAACCCAGAGAGAGTAGAATTAAATTCTTTTCATATATCTTCAACTGGTCTGATTTGAAAAGCCTAAAATAGTAACTTCAAACCTCAGTTCTCTCTGCATAGTTCACATAACTTTAGAATTTCCCCATTTTTGCCCCTCTTCACTTAGCCTAGCAGAACCGAAGACCACATTTAATATTTGGAGCAAAAGTCCTTAAGAAAAATGAGTATCAGTCTTTGAGGTGTTTGTGTAATTTCCTTCTACTATGGAGCAGTGTGCATTCACCACACTTGAGAGAATTTTAGAACATCACTCTAATTCAGGTCTGTTATGGTTTAGATGAGAGATGTTCCACAAAAGCTCATGTGTGAGAGAATACAAGAAAGTTTAGAGAGGAAATGATTGGGTTATGAGACATTTAACCTAATTAGCACATTATCTGCTGATAGGGACTGATTGGGTGGTAACTATAGGCAGGTAAGGTGTTGCTGAAGGAGGTAGGTCAACAAGGGCTGTAACGGTTTGGATGTGAGGTGTCCCCCAAAAGCTCACATGTGAGACAATGCAAGATAGTTCAGAGGAGAAGTGATTGGGTTGTGAGCATCTTAATCAGTGGATTAATCCCCTGATAGGGATTTAACTGAGTGGTAACTGAAGTGGTAAGGTATGGCTGGAGGAGGTGGGAATTGGCAGCTTGGCTTCAGGGTATGTATTTATATCTGGCAAGTGAAGACTTATATCTCTCTATGCTTGCTGATCATCATGTGAGCTCTTTCTCTCTGCCACACTCTGCCGCCATGATGTTCTGCCTCACCTTGAGCCCTGAGGAATGGAGCCTGCTAACTATAGACTGAGACCTCTGAAACCATGAGCCCCCAAATAAACCTTTTCTCCTCTACAGTTGCTCTGGTTGGGTCTTTGAGTTGCAGCAGTGAAAAGGCTGACTAAAACAAGGGCTAAACACTTTGAGGTTTATATTTTGTCTGTGGTGAGAGAAATCTCTTTCTGCTTCCCGTTGCCATGTCCTAAGATGCCTTCCTCCACCATGCCCTTCTGCCATGACGTTCGGCCTCACCTCAAGCCCAGAACAATGGAGTCAGCCATCTATGAACTGAGACCTCTGAAACCATGAGCCCTGAAATAAACTTTTCTTCCTCTAATTGTTCTTGTCGGGTCTTTTGGTCACAGCAGCAAAAAAGAAAGCTGACTACAACAAGTCCAATAGCTTTCCGAGAGTAGGTAATGTATTTACTGACATGGGAAAGTTAACAGGAAGATCAAATTTGGAAGGCAAGTCAACAGTTCTATCTGGAACATGTTAAATTGAAGATGGGTACTAGACACCCAAAGAGAACTGTCAAGAAAGCATGTGGGTATGCATGTCCAGATCTCAAGAGAAGGGTCTGGCCTAGAGAGGAAAATTTTCAACTGTTAAAAGAAAAAAATTGTAATTGAGAGCCCAGGAGGTTGAGATGACTTCAGGACCTTGAGTTCCTACATTAAAAAGTATAAAGGACATATTTTTTGTTAAAAGAAAAAGCATGATTTTTGTTCTTAAAGAATGACATGGGAAATTAAAGAATTCCACATGGGAAAGGGGGCAAGTATAGGACAAAGGAAAATAGATAAAAGGGAACTCAGAAATGTGTGGAAGAGGAATCGTGGAAAGGGATTTTATGTATGGTCAAGCTGGCCAAGACAAATGGATTTATTTAAGTTATTTTTAAATGATGGACCTTAATATAAAAAATGCATTGGTACAATTTTCTTGGAATATTAGTCTCCTCTTGATAGAATAATGTGAAAGGTTTTTCTTTACCTTGGGTGTAATCCTCCTTGAATACCAAGATGTGGTCTTTATAAAGTCTTTGATCACTTAGGAAAGTTGAGCCCCTCCATTGAAAGAACTAAGCTATTCCCGCAGTAATGTGGCCTTCAACGTTCACATGTAAGGTCCTCTCACTGCCCCTGTGCACAGCTAGGACTGTTTCACAGCAGCCTAGGGTCCTGTCTCATCAGCTCTTTGATCCTTTTGACATTTTTGACTTCTTCCTAAAATCAAATTCTCAGTTAAGTCTTTGTGACCTTAAGCTAAGTTTGGGAATTGCCAGAGAACCTCTGGAATACCTCAAGAGGATTTTTTTTCTCTCCTTATGAAAGAGAGAGATTAAGCCTTTCAGGCGTGTTTGACCTGTTCAGCTGCCAGAAGCATTATCAACAAGTGATGTTAAACAGTATTCCTATGGCTATGTTATTAATGAGTGTCCCAGAAATTGTACTCAAATCCTAGAAACCTATTATTTCATGGTTAATGTTCTTGGCTATAATTTCAGTTATCATATTAAAATGCCGAAGACCGCAGAAATAAGCAAATTTTGTCCAAGACAGCTGGGTCCATAAGAGATGAACCCCACAAGGCTGAGATCACTCCGTCAGTCTCCAACAGTGCTGGCCTGGCTTTTCCAAGAAGCACTTACCACCCCGTTCCACCATCACCCCTGCAACAAACCCCAGAGGAGTGGCTTTCCACCGAGCAGCCAGGCCAGCTATGGACGAAAAGAGCATGGGCACCTGGCCTCAGAGCTCTCAGGAAATTCATTTCCAACGTTAATCAAAAGCTAAACATAAAAGAAAAATGCTTATAAAATGTAGAAATCCAGCCCTCTTGTATGAGGCCAGACTACAGGTAGGGAAGACAGAGCTGAAGAAAGAACTGTGAAACTCTGGCCAGGGAAGGCATCCAAGGTAGCTCCTCGGACGGGTCAGAAGAGGACAAAGGATTTCATGACCTGGAACACACGTGCCCCTGTGGTTTGAATATCCTTTCTTCTAAATCACACTATTTTCAGGTGAATCCTAGGAATTTTTAACCTGAGAATGTATCAAATTTCCATTACACACCACCCTGTCCTCCCTGGAAGAAATGTCACTAGGCTTTAGGAAAGCATAGCAGGGCACAGGGTGCCCCTGGGGGAGCATCTGAGATGAGGGCAAGATGAACAGAGTCCGGATGGCAGTGCAAATCCGAGAACACAGCCTGCCTGCCGATCCAGCCCAGCGAGGGGGAGTGGGCTAGGGACTCCAAGTATCACAGAGAAAGAAGGAAAGGGTGCGGTGCCTGCCCCCTAACTGAGGAAAGGTATCTTATTTCATCTCTTCCTTGACTTCCCCTCCATAAAAGAATGAGGTCAAGCCTGGTGATCTTGAGGTCTGAAATCATTACTGTTCCACAAGTCACATTCTCTTAATCAAAGGCATCAGCCTTTGATTAGAAAGGGGCCAGGGAGAGGATGTGGCCAGTTGCAGCTTCCTCCTAGGCCTCCCTCCTCTTCTTTCTCCTTCTGAGCAAGATTCCAAGCCCCGGCCCCTGTGCGATCCCCAGGATATCCTGGAAGACCAGCAGCCCTGGTAATCCTGGCTGGCGCTCCGGGTGCCAGCTTCTGATCTCCCACACACCTTTTTAACACAACCTTAGTCACAAGCCAACTGGGAAATCACTCAATGCCTTTAGCTCCTGGGGACCAGTGATAGCAGTTTCTCCACAGGAGCTGCCAAAATACCCCAGCTCCTCGGGCAGCTGCCAGCGGCCCCTGCAAAGCGGCAAGGAGGCTGAACAAGAGCCAGCCGCGCACAGCGCCAGCCAAGCGCCTGGGATCCAGGCTGACTCCAGCCAACAGAATGCAGCCCAGAGAAAGCTGGGTTTCCTCTCCATTTTGAAGGCATAAGAGAAGCTACTGTGAACCTTGAAGTGAAGCTGCAAATGCCCTGAGGAGGTGTACTTTAGTGTTCTTAAAGTATGCTGTCCGCCTGCAAGCCACCCAAGCATCTGCTTCAGCTAGGGACTTCCTGGAAAATGCTCCAGCTTCTGCTGCCACCGGCCCTTAGGCCCAACCCCGCCCCTGAAGGACCCCATGGAAACTAGCATAAGACGGCTCTAGGGTCGTGGTCCTGCCTGCCACATCAGGGCTCGGAGGGCAGGCACCCGCAGGCTCTGCCACGAGATGGAGGACAAGGGGGCTCCAGACTGGAACCTCACCCACCCCTCTTAGAGCACCAGACCTCTGGCACTACCCTGTGGCCTCCAGCTCCAGCTCCCCTGGGATTCCTGGAGCCCCCACCCTGACTGCTGGTCTTGGAAACATCTCCATCAAGGACACAGGAACAGGGACAGGTGGCTGTCCTCATGCTGAATGTGTGCTAAGTTCTTGAAAACTGCAAACGTTACCACTGATTCATATTCCCAAACTGCATTCAATTACACTGGAGCGCCTAGCTGAGTAGCTCAGGCCTGTAATCCCAGCATCTCTGGAGGCTGCGGCCGGAGGACCACAAGTTCCAGGCCAGTCTCTCAATTATAAATTGAGGCCTGTCTCAAAATTATAAATAAAATGGGTTGGGGGTATAAGTCAGTGGTAGCACATTCCTGGGTTCAATATTTTTTAAAAAGATTAAATTATGCCAGGAAATAAAATAGAGTTAAGTTCTGCTGTGTCTCCTTAGTGTTACGGGCTTCTCCATGGGGTTTTCATGATTGAAATGCATGATCTTTCTTTTGTGCAAACATCACACACCCCAAGCCCCAGCCCCACCTGCTGGCCGTGCTGGGTATGATGGGGGCAGCAGCTCCTCCTCTGCTCTCAGGTCCTCCCCAGAGTTTCCCTTTCCCCTTCTCGTCCCTGTGAACATAGACAAGGATGAGCAACCCAGGAAGCCAAAGCACATCGGGCAGGCCGAAAGAGAAATAACACTCACTTCGAATGGAAAGGCACTCGCCAGGTATAAGTTCATGATCCTGTGAACTTCTCCTATGGAAGGGGCACCGGGCCTTAAGTGCCTGAAAGTCAGAATGACCTCCTCTCTCTGGCTCCAGGAGCCGTGGGTCACAGGCCACCTCGGAGAAGTCTCCCCTACCTTAAAACTGAATCTGTTCCATGTTATATCTATCCTGTTCCAGACCCTCCTTCATCCCCTTCTCCAAGCATCTCAGGCCTGAGATGAAGGCTATGTTTGTCTATGCACACACGTGTGCGTGACAGGCATGGCATTTGTGTGTAGTTTGCATGTGTGGTTTGGGGATGTATAGAGTACATGTGGCATATGGTGTGGGTGTAGGCGGGAGTATTTGGTTTCAATTGTGTGGAGGGAGGTGGAGATGGGGGAGTGAGGAGTGTGTGTGTGTGGTATGCGTGTGTTTGGTTGATGGGGGCGTTTGTCCCAAACCGTGTTGCATTAAGGCAGCCCTGTCCTGGGGTCAGCTTCTGCCACCACTGCTTGGTTTCTGAGAGTTTTTAATACTTCGACATTCATCGTGAGGGCTAATACTTGACAAAGGAACTTATTGGCTGTTGGAGGCCCTTCCAATCCTGGTTATCAACATACCTCTTTTTTTGGGGGGGAGGTGTGGATTGAACCCAGGGCCTTGCACATGATAGACAAGCACTCTACCACTGAGCCACTTTCCCAGCCCATTTTATTTTTTCATTTTGTGACAGGAAGTTCTGTCTTAGTTCTTGCTAAGTTCTTGAAGCTGGCCTCAAACTTTCTATCCTCCTGTCCCAGCCTCCTGAGTTACTGGGAGAGCCCAGCAAGACACCTTATTTACCCAGGCTAATGAGCCTCTTGGAAGCCATATCTTACTTTCAGAATCATTAAGGAACAGCCAGTGAGCAAAAATTAACTGCCAGTACCTGGCAAAACTAACTGAGTATTTCCCTTTGGTGAGCAGAGTAGAGCAGCCCTACTGGCCTGTGATGGCATAGCCACCTGGACCAGCCAGGGTTGGTGTGGCCTGTGCAGATAAGCCCTGGAGCACAGGAGGTGCTCTCTGAACATTCTGCACCTGGGCGCTGGTTCTCATTGTTAGATGTAAAGGTTCTTGTCTCAGTGGACTAGCGACCCATGTGATCTACCCACAAGTGTAAAATTGGCTGGATATCCAAGCTGGAACACCACAGCTCTGCAAGCTCAGGACAAGAGCCTATGGAAGATAAGGAATGTGTCTTCCTCTGATCGCCTCCTAGCCTGTTCCCCAGACCATTCCATTAGATCCTTCCAAAAGTGAGGGAACGAAAGGTCTTATAATTCATGGAACAAGTCTATCAATTCCCCACCCCTGCAGTAAATATCTGTGGCTAGCAAAGATACCCTGGACCAAAGGAAAAGGAGGGGCAGGAAGGGGCATTCACTTAAAGTGTGTAAGCGGTACTAGGCAGTGACACAGGGTAACTTGTTTGTACCACAGATGGTTTCGGGACATGATCTTTTTTCTTTTTTTGGTACCAGGGAATGAACTCAGGGGCACTGGACTACTGAGCCATCCTCAGCCCTTCTTTATATTTTATTTAGATACAGGGTCTCATTGAGTTGCTTAGGGCCTCACTAAGTTGCTGAGGCTGGCTTTGAACTTGAGATCCTCCGGCCTCAGCCTGCTGAGCCTCTTGGATTACAGGCATGTGTCACCGCGCCTGCCTCAAAACAATCTGTATTGTCTCTGTTTCACAAATGGAAAACTCAGGCTCAGAAAAGCATTTTACTTATACACCATCATAGCAGTAGAAAGGCTATGACTTGAACTCTGGTACTTCTGGCATAGAGTTTGTGCTGATTCCACACAATCTGAGTGTTCCCGAAGGCCCACGTGTTGAAAGGCATAGTCCTGCCTTGGAAGTGATGGACCCTTTAAGAGGTGGGGCCTAGCGGGAGGTCTGTAGGCTCTTTCTTTTGCTTCCTGACTTGGGATGAGGTGAGCAGTTCTCCTCTGCCACATGCTCCACCGTGATGTGCTGCTTCTCCACAGGCCCAAGACGTCAGGGCCAATTATGAACTGCAACCTCCAAAACTGTAGGTGAAAATTAACTTTTCTGTTTATAAGTTGATAATCTCAGGTATTTGTCATAGTAACAGAAAGCTGAATAACAATACCCTTTGCTCTGTGCAGCCTTGAATCTGAGACAAATAAGAATAGAAACGTGTTGTTAGAGACACCTTTGTCAGATTGAATGAGTTTCCTTCTACCCTAGTTAACTGAAAGATTTTATTATAAATGAATATTAAATTTAGCAAGACCATCTCTTTATTGTGATGAGAATATGATTTAGTTTTTTTCATCTTTTAATGGTATTTAATGACAAAAACATAACATGGTAGACAAATACAATCCTTAAAAATTAGTATTTTCTGAAGACACATTTTTTTTTTTTTTTGGTACTGAGGATTGAATACTCAGGGATACTCAACCACTAAGCCACATCCTCAGCCCTATTTTTATGTTTTATTTGAGACATGGTCTTACTGAATTGCTTAAAGCCTCACTGTTACTGAGGCTGGTTTTGAACTTGCGACAATTCTCCTGTCTCAGCCTCCCAAAGTGCTGGGATTAACAGGTGTGCACCACCACACCTGGATAACTTTTTTTTAATGGTACCAGGGATTGAACCCAGAGGTGCTTAACCACTGAGCCACATCCCCAGCCCTTTCTATTTCTGATTTTGAAACAAGGTTCCGCTAAGTTGCTGAGGCTGAAATCAAACCTGAAAACCCCTGCCTCAGCCACTGGGACTATAGGCATGCAGCACCATACCCAGCTTCTTCTTTTTATTATTGTATTTTAGTATACCATGTGTGGGAAAATATAGGATGTCCTCAAATATACACTAAATACATTGTGCTACAAAACAACAAAGTAATTTCATCGATGCCACTGTCAAGCTGATAGTTATTTCAGAAAGCTGGTGGACATTTTTCTTTTCTTGCAGAAAAAAGAAAAAACAAATTTCTTCAACATTGTAGCAATGCTACATAGGAACCTTATTCGTCTCATTGCCTTAATATATTTTCAGGGGGAAAAATCCCACATGATTTAGTTTTTTTGTTGATTCGTTGTTATGGTGGTGGTCAATAACATGGTGAAGTATACAGATAGGTTTTCAAATTTTAAACCAGGTTTGCATTCTAGGGATAAACTCTAGCTGGTCATAATATATCATTCTTGTGCACTGTTGCCTATGATTTGCTAAAATTTTAAGAATTTGTATAACTATGCTCATATTAGCCTGTAGTTTTCTTACACTATCTTTGGTGTTATTAGAATTTTTATGAAATAATGTTAGCTTCCTAACGTGACTGACAAAGCACTCTCTCTTTTTTAATTGTCTGAAAGAGTTTAGGTGGAATTGTTACAAGTTCTTCCTAAAATGTTTGGCATGACTCCCCAGTGAAGTCATCTGAGCCTGAAGTTTTCTTTGTGGGAAGGTTTATAACTACAAATTCAATGTCTTTAAAAATAGGCATAGAGGGATTCAACCGACTCTGGAAGGCGGCAAATTGTAGTTTTTGTTTTGGCTCAAAACACTTAGCTGAGGTTGTCGCAGCTCCCAAAGATAAAGGAGAAGGGATCACAGCGGTGACAGAGATCAGTGCCTCGTTTGAATTACAGACTTGAGGTGGGGGGCCTTTTCTGTGTTAGGGGCCCAGAGCATGATAGAGATGGCTTGTCCTGTGAATGGGAACCAGAAAGCCCCGAGAGCTTCGAACTAAGCAGTGGTCTCATCCTGGACACAGACAGGGCACAGGAGAAAACAGAACAGACTTGGAGCTGCTGCCGAATTCCACCACCACAGACAGCAATGCCCTGAGAACAGCCAACGGCGTCCCTTTGATCAATGGGTTTGGTGATAACTCACAGGTATTCCAAGCTAACACGTTAAGAGTGAACTCAGAAGTGAGGCTGGGATTGTAGCTCAATGGTAGAGTTCTCACCTCGCATGTGTGAGGCACTGGGTTCGATCCTCAGCACCACATAAGGATAAATAAAATAAAGATATTGTGTCCATCTACAACCAAAAAAAAAAAAGAGTGAACAGAAGCAACACAACAGTTCTGAGCCGGCGCGGCCTGTTGTTCCTGCCTTCTCCTATTCATACTTCTGCCAGCCGCTGGGTCCGGGCACACAGGAGCAAGGCATAGATGCAGTCAGTAGAGACGCTACCCGAGAATGGGAGGTGCACACTGAAGTACAGGTAAGTCAGGCTTGGGAACAAAGTCTGAACCTGAATGACGATGATCTGAAGAAACCGTCCTCTGTGAGGAGCACTGATCTCATTCCAGTATCCCAAGCAGCTTCTCTCACCAAATGGATTGGGAAGGTAAAATACCACTTGATGATCAGCCAAAGAGATTTTCAACAGACATTACCAACATACGTCTTGTGATACTTCCCAGCTGTCAGCAAGAGTGTGTGGGAGAACAGCTGGCTTAGTAAGAATCTTCCCAGTCTGTTCAAGCCATTGCCGATGGATAGCTTCACCTGAAACATCAGGTCCGTAGAGTAAAAGAAGGCCACACTCATTCTCTGAAAAAAAAAAAAAAAAAAAAAAACATAGAGCTGGGTGGGGTGGGGCACACCAGTAATCCCAATGGCTCTGGAGGCTGAGGCAGGAGGATCACAGGTTCAATGCCAGCCTCAGCAAAAACCAGCTGCTAAGCAACTTAGTGAGACCCTGTCTCTAAATAAAATACAAAATAGGGCTGGGGATGTGGCTCAGTGGTCAAGTGCCCTGAGTTCAATCCTTAGTACCAAAAATAAATAAATAAACAAATAAAGACAGAATTTTTAAAGTCATCCATCTCTCTTTTGAGAGAGTTTGGTAGTTTGTCTTTCAAAGAATGTCTTCATCTAAGTTGTCAAATTTATGGACATAAAATTTTTCATAGGAATCCTTTATTGCCTATTAATAACTGCAGAATCTAGAATATCATCACATCTCAGTTCTTATATTGGCAGTTTATGTCTTCAGAATAGCTAAGGTTTATCAGTTTTACTGACTGTCTCAAAGAAGTAGCTTTTGATTCTTGGTTTGCTAAGATTATTGTTTTCCAAGTTTTTCTTTCACTAATTTCTTTATTATTTCCCTTCCTCTGCTTGCTTTGGATTGAACTTGAGCCCCCGACCTTTTTCATTGCTTCTTCCTTGAGTTGGAAGTCCAAGCCCCTGAGATCTTTCGTGCTTAGTGCCATATACGCCTGACTTCTCACCCGGCGCCATCTCAGCACCAGGCCCACTCTTACACACTGCACTTCCCCTTGGATTCAGGTGGAAGCACTCTCTCATTTCTCTTTTGAATTCTTTGATCCATGTGGGTTTGGCAGTGTGTTCTTCGTTTCCAAAGACCTGGGGATTTTCTAGAGATCTTGCTGTTATTAATATCTTATTTAACTCCATTGGCTCAGAGAACATCGGTTTTGTAACTAGGGTTCTTTTTGATGTACCAGGGCCTCTTTTACGGGGTAGTATACGGCCTCTCTCAGCAACTGTTCTGTGTGCACTTGGAAAGAACGTGTGTACTGCTGTTGCTAAGTGGGTGTTCTATTAACGTCAACGAGGCCCAGTTAATTGTTAGTGCTGCTCAGGTCTTCCTCCATAATCGTGCCAATTTTTCTGTTTATTGGTTCTGCTCATTATTGAGAGAGGGGAATTGAAATCACTGACATGCCTGAGGCATGGCTATTTTTCCTTCTAGTTCTGTCAGTTTCTGCATAATGTATTTCAAAGCTATTATTAGGAATAATAAATGCTTATGATATTATGGTCTCTTCATGAATTGACCCCCTTTATCATTATGCAAAAAACTTATTTATTTCTGCTAATTTACTTTGATTACTTTGTCTGATATCAACACGACCACTATCATTCTCTTTAGATTAGTGTTGCTATCTTTTTTGGTAATTTACTTCTATTTGGCCAGAATTAGAAGTCTTCTGTTATGGTTTTAGGTATGATGTCCCCCAAAAGCTCACGTGTGAGACAATGCAAGGAGATTTGGAAAAGAAATGATTGGACCATAGCCTTAACCTACTCAGTGAATTGATCCCTGATGGGATCAACTGAGTGGTAACTGGAGGCAGGTGGGGTGTGGCTGGAGGAAGTGGTTCACTGGGGAC